>JAQFVV010006215.1:5483426-5852533 GCA_028023455.1 Epiperipatus broadwayi
TTAATTAGGTTATGAGTAAAGGGCAGGCAACAAGATGGGTGAGAAAGGTAGTATGGTATGCAGACTTAGATAAAAAATTTATGTCAGTATACTTATACAAAAGGTGGGATAATCGTGTTAGGAGAATTGTTGAATATTATAATGGCAAGAAATGGAATAGACAAATAGATTTATTAATAAAGAATAGGGAGTTGGAGATATCGAAAACTAGTATGGAAAGTAGTTTACTGTTTAAGATTTAAACAGGATCTTTAGCAACAAGGGAATATACACATAACACATAAATGAAAAAAATGTGGATGATTTAGTCTGTAAGTTGTATAAGGAAGGCATAGAAAATATTAGGCATTTGTTAATTGAATGTAAATGCCTGCAAGCAGAAAGGGTACAAATAATGAAGTTGTGGAATATAAACCAAGTGATTATACAGAAAGTGGGTTTTTGGTTTTTATGCTAGGTTTGGGAAAAGATAAGGGGGTTTTAGATATAAAGGCCATGGAGATTATGCTGTAGAAATAGGATGGAGCAGGATAGAGAAGAACATGGGAAAAACTTAGCACAGGGAATAGAAAGGGAAGGTAAAGTGGCTAAAAGGTTTCTCTGGGCATAGTGGCTAAGAGATTCCTACTCTGAATAAGGAGAAATCACAGTGCATTACATCACATCAACTATTTTTTGTATAATGGTTTTTTGTCAGTGAAAAGTTCTGGTCATTCTATGCTTAAATTTAACTTTTCTAGTATCCACTAATTATGTAAGCTTACAATATAAATTACTTTTAATTTTGTAAGCAAAAATCATGTGACATTTCTTTTGACACATGCCAGTTCAATTAAAAATTGAAAAGTGCCCAAGTTAATAAAAAATTAAGATCATTAAAATATATATAAAGACTCAATCCATCAGAAATACAAGTATTCATTTTTATACATCCATCATCTGATTTCTTTGATTAACAAATTCTGAGCCACAAAAATATAAATTATAAAAAAAAAAAAACATCCATCATTTTTCAAATAGTCATTTTTTTTTTTTTGTATCTCTTTGACAAATCATGATCCTAACAAATTATTTTTCCATATATACATATTATAATTAGTTTGCATATTATAGATACTCTTACAATTAAATTTTCATAAATTCTAATTATAAATAAATTAAAATACATATAAAATGCTTTTAAAATTTTCCCAAAACATTTATAAGATTTAGTCTAATAAAACACTTTTTAAATTTCTTTTATTATTAAAAGCTTATTATCATCCACAATCATATTTTTTTTCTTTTTGAAAGCACAAAATTTATTTAAAAGACTTTAAATAGAGAAAAACAAATTAATAAGAAAAAAAAAAATTGTACTAATTTTTATTCTTTACATATACAGTAGTAATTATAATAATATATTACATTAAAATTATATATATAAATACTTTTTACAAATAATAAGAATTAAATATTTAGAATTATAAAATCAGAGTCATTCTTTACATATATTTCAGTAAATAAGCATTAAATTCTTATCTATAATTTTTAATAAGATTACATTCTATCAATTTTTTTTTTATAATTATTGAAAGCTCATTTTAATTATTGGTCTAATGCCAGACTTATCTAGTTACACATGCATTGATTTGGAATCAAATTATGTGCTGCTTCTGAATTTCAATCTATTGCATTGATAATACAAAATAGTAATAAGTAACTGCTGAATATGAAGGTGACAATATGAAGAAACTAGTCTGGGACATATATATAGAACTATATTCTGGTATTCACTGATTACAACAGATGGCTTTTAAGTAAATAGTGAACTATTCTCAAAAGCATATGTTAATAAGCAATAAAAAACTTTTGATATTTTGTTTTTGTGTTTTTTAACAAGTATTTATATTTCTGATCAACTAAAACTTTCAATAAAGCATTGGGCACAGATGGGTCAAACGAACACAGAAATATTGATAATAAAATTGAATATCTAATAAATATGTCACATATTAGGTAATTATTATATATCAAATAGTTATCTATTAAACTAAAAAAAATCAATATTAAAAATGTTCTCAACCAATATTTTATTCCTCCAGCACAAAATTGGTCATTATTTAGATTATTGTCAGAATCACCCATCATTATTGATATATGTAGTATGATTCTCAAAATATGACTTCAATGATTAAAATTGATGAATAACAATAATCATTCTTACTCTTTCACTTGGAATCATCATCATACTAATGATAATGACTATTTGTTTTGAAATAAGGATGCTTCTATATCTTTTGGTGTTACCTTCTGGATTGAAAGGATTGTCTTGTCTATTCCTACTATTCCATATTTAAATTGCACTATCATAACAAATTACTTGCAGTCTAGAACAATTTTTTAGTTTTATTACAACTGAAATTTAAAATCTTAAAAATGTAAAATTATTTTTAATCATTCAAATACAAAAAAAAAATCTTTCATGAATGCCATTATATACATACACACATTTTCTTAATATTATATATTTTGTTAATACTGTAGTTTTTAATTTTACAATAACCATAGTTCTTGGCTTGAGTTATTATACAAAATTAACAATAACTTCAGATGCACCCAAACATATGAAATCTTTTATTTTATTTTCTTTATTGAATACATGACTTTCAATACTTCATTTTCAAACTTTTTTTTCTTGGCTTAAATTGTATAATCTTACTACTGGAATTTTTCTCTGATTACTAGCATATATAACACTAGTCTTACTTTATGAATTCTAAGCATAGTGAAAAACTCCAATGAACACATATTTATTATACCAATGATGCAATATTATTTTTGCCTATCAAATTTTTTTTAAACAAATCCAAATAATTTCCATATATTTTAAATCTGTTCAACTTTAAATTTCAACCACAATCACCAATGATGCACTAACTGATTAGAGAAGTTATTTTTAGAATAACCTTCATATAAATAAAGTGACTAAAGAATAAAATAAATCTACACATTATGAAATAAAATTTAAGTTACTATTAAATAATTAATAATTAAAAATATTACCTCTAGTAAAGCAAGAAGTAAAGAAACATTTTCAGATTTTTTAATAAATATTTCAGTAAATTGCCCTCCCAGATCTCCAAGATCTCGACCCTGCTCACTGCCTGAACTTTCATCTATAACAAAAATATTATTCAATTTATTTCCAATAACAATGAAACAAAAATAAGGCCAAGAACATATAAAGTCATTCCATCTCAAGTGATCCAATATTTTAAACATTTTGAATATGAACACTTGGAATTTTTTCAAATTTCACTCATTAAACGTACTATCAGACATAATAAAAAATAATAATTTTAAATTTTTTATTTGACATAATTTTGAAATTATAACTATTTAAAATTTTTTGAAAATCACAATTTTGATCTCATATGCAATTACAAAAGCCATAGAAAACATTAAATTGTAGATTACTTGTTAGACTTTCACATAATATATAACATGATAAGGTTTTTTTTAAAAGTAAATTTTAATCTAAAATTTCTCAAAAACTTAATTTTTTTTTTAAAAAAAAAGACAACTCAAAAATATGAATCTTGGAATTATTTGTACATTATGAGATCACAAAGAGATTTATTTTATTTTTTAAAGAATATTATGTAGATTAAAACTAACATAAGTAATGATCTTAGTTGTCTTATGACTGGGGTAAAAAATATATATTTTAGTGAAAACAAATGACAAAACTAGAATATATATGCAAAAAAGACAATATTCGGAAATTTTAAGATGCTGTTGAAGACAAAACATGCTACTAAAATGAGTATTTGCAGTTTGCTTAATTACAAACCAAACACTCTGTCTTAACTGGAGGGAAATGTGCCAAATTAAAGAGCAAAAGCCTCATTGATAGTATAGCAGAAACTGATTATAAATTTTCCTTAGAAAAAATAATGCATGGTAAGACAGGTATATCATGCCATCTCAGCCAGTATGTTTTATATCCTGGTATGAAGCATTTGAGTTAAATATGAAGCTCGAAAAAGAAATGGAGGATATTATCTATAAAAAAGAATTTCTGTTGACAAATATACATTTAAAACTTTTACTAAATCAACAAGAGTTAATGGAATTCTTGTATGGATGTTGTTGGGTCTGAAAAGACAATTTATGTCAAAACAAATGTGATCATTGCAATTAATTAAAGAAAAATATGTATACAAAAAAAAAAAAAGAAGTGTGAAATCTTCTGATTTTGCAAAAAATTAGGCTTTTATTTTACAAAACAAAGCCCAGTTCTACTCATAAGAAAGATTCTAATAATGTAAAATTCAAAAGTATTGCTTGCATCTCTGAATACCTTAAACATAACACAGTTGCCGTTCATTTATTTCAAAAGAAAATTAAGATCATGATCAATATCAGATTTAAAAAAAGGAAATATTACTTTTCAGATGAATCTACTGCATAATTTTAAAACAAAAAAAAATTCTTTAATATATGCCACAATGCTATAGCTCATTATAAAAAAAATATGTCAGTCCCAGGAAATCATGAAGAGAATTACTGTAAAAACAAGTCTCCAGTGATCCTACAAAAAGAAAACTGTATTTCTCCAATAAAAATCAACATATAGAAAAGAAATTGCTTGAAAAATATTTTTTAAAAGCAAATTCAATATTAGTACAAAATTTTCACTGTTTTCTTCCTGTAACAAAGTATTGCTGACAAATATATTTGCAGAAAATAATTGTCAGGAAAAACTTAGAAACAAATTCTCACACTTTTATATAACATGACAAATTTTCAAGATAACTAAAATAGTGCAAGTGTAATTACTATTATTTAAAGATCTTGTTCCTTCCTTTATATACCCAATGGATTTTGATAATAAACTTGAAGTGCCTATTTCTGCAAATAAGAAATGATTATAGAATTATAGTTGTTCAAAAATTACCTTGCAAAGAACAGTTAAGGTTTTTTACATGAAATGACTTGTGAAGATCCTAACTAGCATGCTTACAAGTATACAATTAGTTATGAATATTTTAAACAAGAATCGTGTAGAAAACTAAAGTTATTATGGGACTGGATATTATAGTGCAAAGATTTTTGTCCTACCTACTCCAATTAACTTATTTAACTTACTTTGGTATATTAGTTTAACAGCACTAATCTTTTATTTTAAATAAACTTCTTTCAAAATAATTGAAAATTTACATTAAAATTTCAAATTTTGATTTTTGTATAATTTTAGTCAAATAATAAAAAATATGATCCCATAATTAAGCTTTCTGCAAATGTGCCAAGATATATATATTTTTGAAAGCTTTTTATTTTGTCAAAATTTTTAACAAATATCTTGAAATTAAAAAAAACAAAAACCAAGCAATGTCACATATCATATGAAGGACTAAAAAATAAGCTACAATTTGGGGCTTTCTGTAGCCTTATATCGTAATTCTATCCTCGAGTAAAATTATGATTTTCAGGAAACTTCAAATAGCTGCAATTTCAAATATTACATCAGGAAAAATTTAAAAATTTGGATTCTTTTTTACTATCTCTGGTGGTACATTTGAGGAATCAAATTTTAAAAATAATTAAAGATGGTTGGGCTTTTCAACTGAATCACTTAATACAGAAAGACTCATTTAATAATAATAATAATAATAAAAAATACCTGAATCTTCTTGTGTTTCATTAGACATAACATTACATAATGTATCTAAAGTAAAACCAATTATTTCAGCATCAGCCCTGAAAAAAAAAAAAAAGACTCAAATATAAATAAATACATAAAATTGAAATGGATTGTTTTCATTAAAAACAAAAATATATAAAATCATACATATACTAATGGTTTTACTTAACACATAAATGATTTCACAGCTGATCAAATGTAACATTATGAATATAAATTTCATGGAACAACAGATAGGAATATGTTACTAGAATACATTACAAGCAAATTCTAAAGAATCATTTTTTCAAATAAACCTATAAATATGCTTAGTTTTTTTGTAATATCAATACCAATCACTATCATTTTCAACTATTATTGATCCATTATAGAAAAAAGATTCATTAAACTTAAATCAGTTTCTGTAGTAATACATAGCATTAATTTTTTCACATAATTTTAGTAAATTTCTTTAGCTCAATCAACAATCTCAAAAGAAAGATTAAAGAGACTTTTACTTAATCACTTTGGATCTGAAGCCGTCAATCTTATGAGAACTTTTTTTAATGTTAAAAATGATTAATATTTGCTTTGAATTGTAGAACAGTTATATGTATGTATTCATATGTATGTTAGTGTTTAGTTTCATTTGAAAGGCATAGGTGTTTAATAATAATTATTATATTTAATAAAATTCATATAATAAAAATATTAAAAATAAAGAATAGCAGAATGAAAAATGAATCTCTGTGTAAAAGATTTATACAATACAATAAATACTTCAACACAACTGATAATTATATAGTATTAATGATAAGACTTGATATTGAATAGAAAAATTACAGTAAATAGATATTAAACTTACTAGCATCCAAAAGACTATTGAAGTACCTTGTATTTATCCAAATGTAGAATTGATATTCATTAGATATTGTTTTTTTTCATATGGTAATTAAATCTTGATTTCACATTACGTATATGGTACTTTTTATTGCTTAATTGCAAACAAAATTAAAGTCATTATATAACACCATGCATAATGATATTTAGTAAATCAATTATTAAAAACATTTTTTAAAAAATCCGTTTTACATTAATACTTGATGAAATGATAGCATATGTTTGTCTAAAAAAAATTAAATAATCCTCAAACCATAACATTTAGTTTATTTGTTAAATTCAAGAAAATCATAATTTAAAATTTTTACTTATACCATTACAAATTCTACAATTGCAAATGGTTGAATAGGTAGAAATTTCATTCATTTACAAATAAATAATGAGTGATTTCAACTCTTGTGAACCACATGATTACTATAATGAAATTTCCTTACATATCTCTTTGTATTAATAATAAACACAGTTATTTTGTTTGGGAATTCATAAGAATCAAAGTTTGAGCACTGGAAATGACTTTTAAATTCCAGTTTGCCATTCAACCAACATACTAAACCATATAGGCCTATGTCTTTATTTATAATATAAATACATCTAAAACTCCAAGAATATAAATTATACTTATATTCAATCAAATATTACAGATTCAGCCTGTATCCTGCCCATCCCTCTTCTGTGTATTTAAATGGGATAAGGTCCCATACATGAGGGGTCTGAGTGACTTGATGTCAACATGGGTATGCCAATAATATTGGCTATTTGGATGTTCCATCATCAGATTTTCTATGGTATAGATGGCTGAAGAATTAGAGGGTGGAGTAGTTTGAAGCAATAAAACTCCGTGCCTGAATTCGGATCACACGGTCAGCAAATGAATTCCATTTTCTCTAACTCAGTTTAGAGATGGGAAACTATCCAGATCTCATGTTAGCCTCTTGGTTTTTGCCACCATGTCTCGGGACCCATCCTAGCTCACAATATTCGATTGCCTTAGGACATAATATTTTATAGGACATAATATTTTATATTTATATTTATTTTAAAAACCTTTAAAATATTATTGAAATGTTTCCGACAAAACTGAGAATATCCGTTGGGTATCACTATTTAATTTTTAGAAGAAGGCTGCACTTTGAATGTGTCCAAAATATGTTTTAGTTAGTTTAACCATTTATTTCTTACCTTGTGCACTAACCATATAGTCAACTGAAATTATGCCTCTCTTTAAATTGTATAATCTGACCGTTGGCTAGAAATATTCCCAAAATTATAATATAAATTTATCCTTTTTTTTTGTTCTCATGACAAAAAGATGATTTTCCTACATATCTGTATACAGTTGCAGGGAAAATAACCGACAAAACCATTAATAAAGCTTTGTGTAGTTCTGCTAAGGTAAATAATAAAAGCTTCTTTTGTCTTTTGTTCACTATAATCAAAACCTCATACTATTGTTTTACTTTCGTGATATATATATGTAAACCTGGTCAATATATATATGTTAAAAATTCCTTTTTGTGGTCTCTTCTCTCCCTGACCACCGGGCATACATTAAGAATAAATTCTAGTGAGGTTTGGAAAGTCGCTTAGTAGCAATCTGGAGGAGTAGATGAGGTTCGAACCCCTCTACCTGCATCTCTAGGTTGGGTTAAAGCAGCTCTACTTTTCATACCGTTACAATACAAAATATTTTTTCAATCACAGACCAACTAAAACTTTTTCTTCTGATACTAGAGGCAAACTCAAGTTATATCCAAAAAATACATTTAAATAAATAAATAAATAAAAAAGATTGTAATAATTTTCAATTAAGAAAAAAAAAAATCAAATTATTAAATGTTGTTTTTAAAAAATACAAAGTCTAAAATTTTTGAAATATGAACAACATAGATATTATTTGTATTATTAGCCAAAATAATTTTATATCAATTTAAGTTTATTTTAAAATAAACATCTCTTTCACACTTTTTTTATTTTAAATAAATTCTTATTTCACTTCGTTAACTCCAAAACTCAAGGTCCATGAATCAAAGTTTTAGCTTTTCACTTCCATTACTCCAATTGCTTGCAATAAAACATTATTATTATTATTATGAATACATTTTTCAAAGATAATTTTCAAGTTTAAATGAAATAGTTGAACATAAACATATTAGTTAAACATAATTCATTACTAAGTTTCTTATATAATTAATATCAATAAATATTTTCTAGTTAATATATTTATATGCATTAATCAATATCATTTAGAATGTTATTGATTTTTATTTATAAAGATCTCATTAAGTCAAATAAAATGATTTTTCAACAAATCTTTAAAAAATAATTTATTGTTTTAAATATATTTTAATTTAATTGACACACAAATACAAAAAAACATATAAAAATCAAACTCATCTAATTTTGAAATTAACTTTATATAAAAATATTTCCTAAAAATCAATTATTACTTAAAATTTTATAATATAATGTACATGCAACAAAAAAAAATATTTAAACTCATTTCCAGATATATTAGAATATGTCCAATTAAAAAAAAAAAAGCATAACATTATACACACCAACACTATGATCTTTTTATCTAGATTTCTGTATACACTACAACATTAATTATTAGTGTATTTAAAATTTTTAACAATATTTTAATGATAGGAATTTTTAATATTTAATATGTATATAATTTTATTGTGACTATATATATATATTACAACAAACTTTTACATCAGTAATATTTACCAACAAATTACCTTCTTCATATTAATTCCAAGCGCATTAAACTCATACAACTTTTTCATGTCTTTGGTCATATGTTTATAATTACACCCCTCCACAAGGTATTAAACGTGAATAAAAACCAGTTCCTACCTTGCAAGAGAGTGGTGTAGTGAAAATTATACTACAGAAATATTATTCATTACTGGATAATCTCTAGTCCAATAAATAACTAATAAAAATTATTAATATGCTTTAAATTCAATCTGATAAATTAGAATTATTGATTCCATTAAAAATTTGAGTAAATGATATTTGTAATATTAAAATAATACTAGTATTATCAGAAAATTATGATTACTTTGTACAAAATATTTTATTCTGTGTAAATTTATTCACAATTATGAAAAATTACAATTAAAAAAAAAAACAAACTGAAATTTTAAGCAGACACATATAGATTTCTATAATAGGTTTAATTATAAACTTTTATAGTTATTTTAGCTTTAATTTTATATTGTTGCTATTATTAAAGTAATATAAAACTAAACATTACATGATCACTATTTCTTATGCTTGCTCATAACTGTTATTAAAACAGGCAAAACTCTCCATAACATAGTATGGATGAGTAGGCACTAGATAGGGATTTTATGCACAAGCCTTCTGGCATCTATTGATTACTCTGGCTTGTACTGAGTGGCATTACTGTATGGAGAGTTTTGCCTGTTTTAATAGCAAACTATTACTAACAATGATCAAATTTTTTCTGGACACATTATCCTATGACTTAATTAGATCAATGGGTAAATAATACATTTATAAATGTAAATAATACATTTATTATATATTAATATCATTAATAAATAATAGTAATAATCAAATGGTTTATTTTTCAAGAGTTCATAAGAAATTCGAAATAGGATCCACAATCCATGGATTTCCAGAGTTCACCCCTCAATCACTCTAAACCATGCAAGGCTTATAATATACATTCCTATACACAGAAAATTAGTTTTAGATTTGATATATACACACATATATATATATATAAATAAACAATCTATATGACCATTTAAACCTCAGAATAAAAAACAAACAAAAGAATTTTAACCAAAAATGAAAATATGATTGCATAACCCATAATCTCATTGCCACATTAATGCAGCTAGAAGGCTGATAGCATGAAACACTTATGATGACAGGTCCTTTTATTATTAACTTACGTGATTGAAAGCAATAAGAAGAGAAAAAAAAAAATAAAAGCAAAAAAGAAGAGAGAGAAAAGATGACTAGTAATATCAATAAATAACAAGAGTTATTTCAATTAGCATTTATGTTAAATCACAATACACTAACTAATAAATTTTTAAGTTGAGAAATTCTCAATACACTCTTTTTTCTGAGAATCTAGGAAAATAAACAATAGGTATTGAAAAATGACAGAATGAAATTCTAGTAAAAATTATAGATGAAAACAAGAAAACATGTAAAGCTCAGAATCAAAGTATTCCATAAAAAAAGTATGAGTATATATATATAATTTTAAAATGACAGTAATTATTTATTTTAAAAAAATTGACATTAATATTAATTTGTGATTAGATACAAGTTCAGTCATTTTTTACTAATAATCTTTTATTTTATTTAAAGTCAATTTAAAATATAGAATTGAATATAGTTGTATTTGATTGAAAATTTTTAAAATTAAAGCATTACAGAAAAAAAAAAAAAAGAATGTTTGTTGATGGAGCAGTTTTTGTTTTGATTTTGAATTAACTTCAGTTAATTATTTTTTGAAATTTTTTTTAAAAAATCATAGACTTAAAAAAAATTTGAAAAAAAAAAAGTTAATAAGGAAATCATAAAAATGATTTTTGAAAAATTTTAAAATGAGTTTATTATTTATATAAGAATTTATGAAAATTTCATTACTATAATATATGTCTATATATATATATATATACATTATAATTTATTATTTCAATTAAAAAAACAAAAAAACTAACAATTTGAAAATGATAAATCCATTTAAAAAAATATGTTTCTATATTATTAAATTCAAAATCAAAGAAAACAGATGATGGATGTAGAAAAGAATGCATACATAATTATGGATCAAGAGTTCACTATTTAAGAATGGTTTGACAGATAATGAAAGTTTTATATAATCTGGAGAAGAATTTATCTGAATATTTTCCAATAATATTTGGCAAAAAATTTGGGAAGTTAAATTAGAAAAATAATTTTTCTTATTTTATGATGATTTTGAAACAGAAAAAATCCTTTCAGACAAATTTAACTGACAAATCCTAGATTATCTCACATTTAACAGTTTTCCTGTTGTAAGAATTTTGTGAATCCACTTTTTAAAAATATTCTGAAAAAAAAAAAAATTACCTAAACTTACTTATCTTCAATCAAATATGATTTTCACTATTATGATCATGAAAAATTGATATTTTTATGACCATGGAAAATATTTCTATTACCATATACATACTGTTTCTTATCACACATTAATTCATCCTTTGTGTTTAAATTTATTTGTTAAAAATGTATTCTTCCTCTAATTAACTATATTCTGTAATTTCTCAATCATTTATGTTTCATATCACTTCCTCTTACTACTTTTGCAATTCATGCTTCTTTTCTTTATTCTTTGTTTCAAAGAACACGTGTAATTTTATTGTTTCTCCTGGTTTATTTATTACCTATTCAAATCTACAACTTTTAATAATCTTTCTTACTAGTAGATCCACCTTTCATATAATTCATAATCATAATAATATACACCTTTTTTGATGTTTATACAATTTAAATTGAATATGATGAGAGTTCTATTTATTATTATTTTTTGCTTTAAATTATCAAGAAAAAAATATGCAAGTATAATAATTATATTCTTATTGTATATATATGTATTATTTTCAATCTTTAGATTAAATAATAAGATACCTATCTGTTTGAAGAACATGGATAAGAGCATCCATTCCTTGTGCACCAACTTCCAGGCGAAATCGCTGAAATTTTTACAAAATATCTTGAATAAATACATAATTTAAAATAAACAATACTAACAAATAATATCAATTATAATATTTGAAAAATATGTATGTATTAAAAAAATGAAAAATGTTGCTTGTCTATTTTAATCAGTAACCTAAGGCTTTTAAAAAAACAAAATAGAACAATAATGATAAGATCTCAATCAGTAATCAATCCTATATCTAAAAATAAAAAAAAAGATCTAAATATAATAATAATTTCTTTCTTCCCATTCCAAAATATTTAAAAACTTAATAATTAAATAAAAATACACAATAAATATTTTGAAATATTAAAATAAAAGATATGATAGCAATTAGATGTTTTGAAATTTATTAAAATAATATTGGTTAAAATACTACTTAAAAATTAAAATATTTTCACTGTCTGACCTACCTAATCAATTATTAAGGGGTTTAATTAAAGCCCACCTATGTAGAGAAATGTATTTTTTTCAATGTTTTTTTTTTTTTTCTTCAAACATTTTTTTAACACTAAATTACTAAAATTTATTTTGGATAATACTAATCATATTTAATCATGTACTAACACACTAAGTTATTTTATTTATGGAAAGAAAAAAAAATTTCAAATAATAAGTTTTGAATTTTTTTTTGATATGTTTTATATATATATTTAAATGTCTTATTTTTTCTTTAAGAATCCAAGATGGCCTTTTTTGAAAGATTTGTACCTCGATAAGAAGTTTAAAATAAATGTTAAATTAAAACATTTAGAAATTACCAAAATCCATTACTTTGGAATTTCTATTCATTAATTAGTAGAGATTCTACATAGTTATCTAAATTAAAAACTAACATAAAATTATACTGAAATCTATTGATCCTTATCGAGGTACAAACTTTCTAAAATTAGAACAAAAGTATGATTTCCTATTGTTTCATAGAAGATTCAAAAAGTCAAATCACCTCGGGCAGCAGATAATTCGAATACCAATGCTTA
The DNA here is from genome assembly GCA_028023455.1 of Epiperipatus broadwayi. Taxonomy (NCBI): domain Eukaryota; kingdom Metazoa; phylum Onychophora; class Udeonychophora; order Euonychophora; family Peripatidae; genus Epiperipatus; species Epiperipatus broadwayi. The sequence continues at coordinate 5,496,715 of JAQFVV010006215.1, forward strand.
GGTATAAATAGTGGTCCTTTTTTTAATAAAAAAAAGAAAAAAAAAAGAAGAGAAAGAAAGTTGCAGAACGTCTCTATTCCAGTAGAAATGATGAGCGAGTAGTAAAAAGGAAGATCATCGCCCGTCCCTTCCTGAGACCTGAAATCTCTGATTATGCTGCTGCCAGAACCTGCTTCAAATGCCACCAGCCATCAACGTTCGCCCGTGCACTCATTCCGGGGAACTCCAGGTAAAATGCCGAAGAGCTTAAATCCTGTCGTCAAGATTTTAAAAATTATCATTAGGATATAAATGTAGTTTCGTAAAGCTTTAAAAAATGTCAAAAGTTAATGTTTACTGGAAATAATTTTTTAACTGTCTCTTTAACCTTTTCTTTTTAGATTATTTATAATGTTTTTTTTTAATAACTCAAGCTCACAACAATTTTTAATATTTTTAATTATTGAATATAAAAATATTTATTTGTTTTGTATATTAATTAAAGTATGAGATTTCATGCTTTGATTTTTTTTTTTATTTTGACAAACTTTACTCGCGGGGATCCAAAGAGCGTAGTTTAGCTAATAGAGCAAATTATGTTCACAAAACGGGAGTTTTAGCAAAGAATGAATTAATTTTTAAATAAAAATAAGTTGATCTATTTTTATTTTCGCAAGTGAAGTTATGTTGAATATATATATTTCAAAATAAACCCACCGTAATTCTTTAAATAGTTTTATTATAGATTTCCCAGGATGGGGTTCTATAATGTTAGATTTCTTTAAGTTAAAACAGAATAAAATTTATATATTTTTGACTTAGTAACAGAGCCGCTGGATAGCGTCAGTTAATTATCATGCCTTTTTTTTTTAAGTTAGGAAAGTGGAAAGGGGGGATTTATTCGAGAAGAAAATTTCCTTATTCTATATGTTTGGTTTTTGTTAGTTAAATATTTACATAAAGTAATTGGTTACGCAGGTAGATCTCCATGCAGTATTAGATCATTTAAGGCCATTTAATTATAATTAGTTCATATTTGATGATTATAATATCTCGGATTAATAAAGAATGCTCAGAGTAGTGTGGACAGACCTAAAACGGTCACTCATTTGGTGTTCGGTGTTGGCTCCCGGTTACGAATACATCTGTGAGCCGGAGTGTGGTTGAGGAAGAATTGGTTAGATGGCAAGCTATCCGTATAGGCGAACATGTTGACTCTCCGTAATTACTATCACCTATTGGTATATGACCAAAACACAGGCGGACGTACCGATTTCCCTTTTGTTCTTCGTTGGAATAGGCATGCGAGTGTCCGTAAACCGGCTCGTATGACTCTACCTACATTTCTTCTTTCATTTGCATTCATATAATTATTAACCTGACATTGTTTTGCTTTTCTTTTGCCTATCTAATACGTAAGCCATAGGGAAATGATTCTACACAAGGATCTTCGGCCTGAGTAACCAATTCTTTTTTATTCGTGATTGGTTAAAATCTTTTTTTTTAGTTTAGCTAATTCATGTTATAGTTTTTATAAGGAATGATTTTAGTTGAAAGTCCAACTAAAGCGACTTGTTTGCTTGATAATTAACTGATCTATTTTTTTTATAACAGCTTACAGTTTTAATCACTGTGTAGTTTAAAGCTATTCCAGCAAGGTCCACTAACATAATAAAATATTATCTTTTTTTTGAGATTTAAATTATTATTAATAAAAAAAAAGTAAAATAAATCATTTTCTTTTCTTGCGTCATTATAGTAAGACGACAAATCAGTCTTATTGTAATTGTTTCTTTGATATCCGTTTTAATATAAAATGTTTTTTAAATCTTTTTTTTTAAAAGAAGAAATAAAATGTTTATTCTTTATATAAATTAGTTGGTCAAATGTTTAGACACGCTAATGTATTTATTATCTTGTACTAAATGTGGACGGAGAATTTAGAATCCGTGGTCATTTAATGTTAAAATCTTTTTTGTTTCTTTCTTAAATAAATGTAAACAAAATAAATTTGTGCAAACCAAATAATAAAACAGATAACCGCTAATGTAAATCTGTCATGCAGGATGCAGTCTCACATAAACGTATTATTTAATTATAAAATTAATGTAAAGAATGTTTTTTAAAGAGCTTGAGTTAAATGTCAATGTAAAATAATTAATGAGTTTAAATATATATATAACTAAAACAAAACTTCCAGTGTTTTCGAATCTTTTCATTAACTTTTATTTTAAGTAATCTTTAATTTTAAGTATACTGTATATATAAATCAATCACCCAAGTTCTCTTTAAAATATAATTAAAAATGAATCTCATGCTTGAAAGCTCGGCTTCCAGCACGATGAAAGTAAAGGAATTCGATGTTATCGTTGAGAAAGGATATTGATTAGATCTTTGACCTGGGGATATAGGTAAATAGGGAAGAATCCACGATGTACCTGACTTATATATCTTGTACATGGTCGGACTCGAGGTACTTTACCTGTATTCCGGGTTGTTAGATCGATATGCGTTTTTCAACCAGTACAACTTCCATTAGTTTATCCTACATTACATAGCCTTAACTATGGGTCTGAAATTTCTTGTATATAATAAACTCTTATCCTCAAGTTGTATCAATAGCTTTTTCAATACATCTATGATTTACTCAAATTTGAATATATTTGAGCCATTTGAAAAAGTACTGCCAATTATATTTTAGGATTTCAGATTTACAATTATTTAACATCACTGCTTTTGGAGTCACCACTGCATTGATTCTTCTTTAAGAATTAGGCCTCAAAAATATACTCATAAATTAGAATTCGATATATGTAATTTCATTAAAATTATCACATTATTGGAAATTACTTTAATCAATACTTAACATAATGATTTTGAAAATTAAAAAAAAAACTATAAGCAAATAGAAAATCTTTCTATAAAAGTAAATACTTGTTTTCATTGCCTTGTAGTAATCATTATGATAATTAAGTTTTCCATGAGTTTTAATTTTAAAAATAATAACTTTGCTCGACTGCATACAGTAACTAACCTTAATAGAAATAGTGGAGGAAATCCAGAATTTTTATTAGCTTTTCCTTTCATAAATAGTATTTTATTTCAAAACTGAAATAAAATTATACAGAATTATCAGAAAATATATATTAGTTGAATGTGTAAAATAATTCCACAATTGTTTAAAGGCGTGTTAATATTCAAATCTTGTATCAAAATGGCTGCAATCATTATATCCAGGTCTTGAAGCCAAACAAATGACTGTGAAAACATATTAATTTTAAATCTATTTTAAGTTTTTCATTATTACCTTTTTCTTTTAATACTACATTTTTTCATAAAAATTCACATTTCTTAGATTAGTGAAATCTAATAATTCCATAAAAGAATATCATAAAATGTGTCAATAACCAAATTGTATTTACTATTCATCTATATGCATAATTATAACTATATTTAATAATAATCTGAAAAAGAAATTATTATATTAATATATATTTCTTAATAAATTACCCTGGAAAGAGCTTTAAGAGCTCTGACAGCATCACGTCGATCATCTAGCAAAGTAGATGACTGAACACGGTCAACAAGACGTTCAATCTAAAAATTACAAAAAAAAAAAAATGTTTTTAGAAAAAATCATTGCCCGAAACATATAATCATATATTTGACATTATTATAGTAATATTAATTATAAAGCATATAGTTGGAATATCATAATTATTAAAAAATCTACATCTTTCTGATAGAGTAAATAATAAAAAAATTAAGAATTGGTAATTTGTCAGAAAAATCACAATGAATAATTGTGCTAAAATATTTTAGAAATTGGGTAATTAATGATAAAAAGAATGAAAATTACAATGGTCAAATAGACTTTTAACAAAAAAAATCTCAAAATGAATCATTAAAGCTGAAATACTTTGAATAATTAGGAAGAGGAACTAAAAGATTGAAAGCTTTCTGTACGATAAAGAAAAAATGAAATATGATAAGATTAGAAAAAAAAGTATATAAACATACATTTAAAGAGAGAAAAATGAATTACAATTGAATTAAGCATCTTCACAGAAATAGTGAAATTATGAATGAAAGATTAAACTGATAGGTAATCTTTAAGAAGGTAATTATAAATGTGGGCAGTGGCTTAAAGATAAAAATCTAGAAAAGTGATCTAAATGATAAGAATTAAAACCACCTTGTTAAAATATGATCATGAGAATAAATAGTGATGTAAAATATTGTGTAGACCATTTTGTGAATGTAAATGATAATAAAAAAAAATTACATGATTATTAGATTTACACAAAAGCTTATTATTATACATTTAATTAAAAAATCAGTAACGTCAATCTACCAGTTATCAACATTCTAATTCATGTTTACAAAGACAGTACAATTAGCAGCCAAATGGAAATGAATATAACCATTGTTACAAATAAGACTTACTATGAGCATAAACAAACGATGGAAATGCAATTACAAAAGCAATTCTATGTCACAATTAATATAGAATGATGATTGATTGCATATGAAGCTGAGCTCTGCATCAAATTAAGTAAGTGAAAACAATAAGAAAAGGGAGAATGACAAAAAATAACAATGATTAAGTTACGAATCTCAGTAATAATTATTAGTGAATAAAATAAAGATAATACAAACATCAATAAAAATGTTGACTCATGGACTTTTTAACAATTAGTAGTGGCTTCTGCATTTGCATAAATTAATGATAATCTTATTATAATGTGATCATAAGACATCTGCCATTTATAGAAAATGCAATACATTATCCTCTGGATTTGTAAAACCCTAATAATATATTGCAACATATAAATTTTACTTGAAACACAGGGATGAGAATCAATAACCCTAGTGAATACCCCCCCCCCAATAATAAAAATAAATCATAAGTATAAGCCCTTGTGAGATCTTGAATCAGAACTCGTAATGTTTAGATGATCTGAAAAGCAGCTTCAAACTGTAAACAATCAAAATCGCCAACTTCTAAAAACCAATATTGCAGCAACTCTTGTCCAAAATTTGTTTTAAAGTAATAATTTCAACAATCTATTAACATGTATAACTAACTGTTCATTATTTTCAACAGACTGCAAAACAAGTCTCTCTAAATTTGTCTGAAGGTTTGTTAGATGTGATATCAGCTAGCAATATCTAAAGAGTGGAGAATAATACTACTCGAAACATTGTGTAATTACTAACCTGAGTTGTTTATTTGTATGAAAAGTTTAAATAAAGTTTAAAATTTTCTATACATTCAACATTCACTCACAGATGTAAACAAGCATCTATTTTTATAGCCGATGTTTATAATTGTAATTCACTAAATATCAGCCTTTTACAGCTACTGTACATGCGCTTTAAGGAGTGTTAAATAATAAATGAATACTTTTCAGTGCCCATACAAGATATAGCATTTAAGAAAGCTATATCTTGTATGGACACTGAAAAGTATTCATTTATTATTTAACACTCATTAAAGCGCATGTACAGTAGCTGTAAAAGGCTGATATTTAGTGACTCACAGATGATGGAAATAGTCCAACATATCACATCTAAGTCTCTCTAAAGTTCCAAACAAGTTAATCTATATTTGTTTTACTCCAAATGTTTATTAAATACATTCAATATTTTATTTGGGAATATTTTATACAATTTCAACTTGTATGCATTTCAAAATAATAAAAATATGATATGATCAATAACAATATCTAGAAAAGTAATTTACCTTTATGGATGAATTTTTGATATTAAACTAAAACCAAGTTTATACAAGAGTCTAAGTCAAACGAAGTTGTTAAAATCATGAGTTATATATATCTCACACAAACATAAATTAAAGCACTATTATTTAATCATAATCTAGTGGATTATATTGACTCACTTATTTAAACTATTATTTGTTGCTTTCAAAATCTATCCCAGTCATTAGTACTCATTGTATTATGCAAATGAATTTTTGTTTTCAAAACCAACAGAGTTCCATTACTTCTTTACAACCTACAATATTTGAAATTAATCTAAGAAACAGCAGTATAGTTTACAGCTGTCAATAATATGTACAATCACATTACATACGTGCTATATATATATAAAGAAAACATAAAAAGCATAAAGCTAAACTAGTCAATAATCAAAATTACCCCAAATCCAAAACTCAACCAGACTAGCCAAGAAAGTAAAATCTAAAACACAACCAATGGTTTCACTGCTACAAGCTGACTTCTCAAGTGTCAGAACTACAAAACAACAGCATATTTATATTGAACATTATCCACAATTCCATTTACTTCCCATCCACCCTTAATATTAAAAAAAACTTTTAAATAGAGGAAGCTAAAGTTTTTTTTTTTTTGAGAGAGAGAAATGAAATAAAAAAAAAAAATTACAATATCTTTATTATTAAAAATTTATGATTCTGAAGCAATTAACTTATTTACAAGTTCTTTTAATATTAAGCATCACATGATCACCATCATCTCTTACACTAGCACATAATTGTAGAGTTTTGCCTTGTTCTTTTAATATTAAGGGTGGATGGGAAGTAAATGGAATTGTGAGTAATGTTTAATATAAATATGCTGTTGTTTTGTAATTCTTTACACTTAGGAAGTCTGCTTGTAGCAGTAAAACCATTGATTGTGTTTTAGATTTTACTTTCTTGGCTAGTCTGATTTGAGTTTTGGTTTTGGGGTAATTTTGATTATATATAAAGAGATATAGAAAAATAAAACAGTAAATTAATTATATCCTATATTTGTATACATATATAACAATTCAATTTTTCACAATCATATGCACATCACATGGTTCCAATGCACCCAGATTCAGTATTTTTTCTGATTTTAAAACGGATTCTTGAGAGTTCCTATTTGGATAAATTCTTCCAAGTATCTAGATGATTTCAATTTTTCATTAAAATGTTTTATTTTTTTGGCTTCTTCAAATGTGGCAGCTATTGTCTGTAATTTTCTAAATCTTGTTTTTCTGCTGATAGTTTCTGGTTGGATAGTAATACTGTTTTCATTTAAAATAATATTAAGACAGTATTTACCAACATGGTTCAGATATTAAAATTTTCAGTTATCACTTATTTGTTATTAAAATTTTGCAAATGATTACCACATTTTCTCTCAAGCTATGCGAAGGTACCATTGTGCTTCAGCTTTAAATTACTGTTGAGGTTATCTTTAATGCTATTTTTCCAATTTTGCAATCATTTATGACAAAAACTGGAATTAAAATATTACCATTTATTAACTTTTTAAAAAAATTTCATAAGAATATTTTTTTACAAAAGAGCCAAAACCCATCCATACTGTTAGAGATTGATATTTTTTATTTTTATGCACTTAAAAGTCCTTGTGAAAGCTCTCGAGCATATTCATTCTTTTTTTTTTTTTAGCTTCAAAAATGAAAGCATATACTTTCCATAAGTTTGTTTACATATTAATTCATAAAACATTTATTTAATTAATATTCATTATTTAGAAAAATAATATTAGATCAGATTTTATTAAAAAATATTTACTTTTAGAAGGAAAAAATCACAATACCATGCGACTGCAGCTTGTAATCAGCTGTAAAAAAAATGCTTTTATATTGACCGCAACAAATTTCCTTTTGTAATTTTTTAAAAATTATAGAATTTTAAATAAAATTTCATTAGCTTCTAAATAAAAATTTGTTTGGACTTTACAAACTAAGTTAATAAAATATGGATTTTTTTAATTTAATGTTTTTTTAACAATAATATAATAACCATCAAATAAAAAAGTAATTGGTCTTTAAGATGTGATATGTTGGACTATTTCCATCATTTATGAGTGAATATTGAATGTATAGAAAATTTTAAACTTTATTTAAACTTTTCAAATACAAACAACTTGTTAGTAATAACACACAAATAGACAATACAGGTTAGTAATTACACAACATTTCGAGTAGTATTATTCTCCACTCTTCTTCAGGTGTTGCTGGCCTATATGCGCAGTGACAATATTCGCTTAGAAATTGAACTCGCACCTTTAGATTCTTGTATATTGAATTTAAGGCAAACGCTCTACCAACTGAGCTATTCTGTCAAAGGCAACATATAGTAGAAATTTGATATATTTATATATGAGGGTTGGTTCAAATCCTCCTGAGTCCTTCAATTTTTTTTTTTTTTTAACAAGTCTAATTATTTTTATTTTTACTTTTTCCTAAGAGCAAGATTAATTAGAGGCTTCCATACATTGTGTATTGCCACACTGGGTTGACTTATAGGATTATTTACCATTGTCATATGAGCAGCTTCCTTGAATTTTCTTCTATGCATTTTTTCCTCTTTATCCAATATCTTTGTATTTTCCCACTTAAGCATATGGTCATTAGTACATACATGATCTGCTATGGTAGACACATCTGTTTTTTCTCTTTTAACCATTAGTTTGTGCTCCTTCAATCGCTGTTCAACAGGGCGACAGGTCTCACCAATGTATTTCCTTCCACATTCACATGGTATTTCATAGATGCAGTTTTTGTTCTTCAGCATTTCCAGTTTAGGCTTAGTAGAAGTAAGCATTCCTCGAAGTGTGGTATGGCTTTGGAAAGCAGTTCTAATATTATATTGACTGCAGATTTTCTTTAATTTGTCTGCCATTCCTGGTATGTATGGATACACTACTGTACCAATAACTGTTTTCTCTTTTGGTGTCTCTTTGTGTTGTCTATTGAAGGTTTTTCTGATGACTGCTGATGGATAACCATTCTTCATAAGCATTTGTTCTATGTGAATCTTTTCTTTTTCCAAATCACTGGTTTCTGAACAAACCTCCTTTGCTCTGTTCCATAGTGATAGTACAATTCCTTGTTTAGTGCTTCTTGTATGATTGGATGTATATGCCAAGTATTTGCCAGTGTGTGTTGGTTTCCTATACACTGTTGTTTTTACTTTGCCCTGAGGGAGTCTTGTCACAAGAACATCCAAGAATGCCAATTTTTGTTCTTGTTCTGATTCCATTGTGAATTTAATTGTAGGAGATATGTTGTTAATGTGCATCCAGAATGACTGTAATTTTACCTTGCCATGTGGCCATACCACAAATGTATCATCAACATATCGAAGCCACACTTTAGGTGGACATGGAGTAGTATTTATGGCTGTGGTTTCAAGTTCTTCCATGTAAATGTTGCTGAGCAAGGGTGACAGTGATGATCCCATGGCCATCCCTTGATTTTGTTGGAAGAATTCTGAGTTATATTGAAAGTATGTTGTTGTTACACAGAATGTTAATAATTCCATTATACTATCAATAGGTAGAGCTGTTCTAGTTTGTAGACTATTATCGTCATATAACCTTTTCCTTACAATAGACAATGCCTCATCACATGGTACATTTGTAAACAGACTTTCCACATCAAAGCTTACCAATATGTCAGTTCTTTCCATTTTCATGTTCCTGACTAATTCTACAAAGTGCTTAGAATCCCTGATGAAAGACTATGTCCTATATGCCAATGGACTAAGAACTTGAGAAGAAATCTTGACAAATTTTGACATGGTGAATTTCTAGAACTAACAATAGGTCTTAATGGAACATTGTCTTTATGGATTTTAGACAGTCCATACAGGTGAGGAATCTTGCTGAAATACGAAGTTAATTTTCTTTTTTCTGAATCACTGAAATACCTGCGATGCTTCCGGAGTAATGCTTGTAGTTTTACCTCTGTATTTGGAATTGGATTTTTTGCTATCTTTTTGTATTGGCCTGCTGTGAGAAGGCCTTGTATTTTGTTATCATAATCAGTTTTATCCATTACAACTGTAGTGTTACCTTTGTCAGCAGGAAGAATGATTATAGATGTATCCTGTTTGAGAGATTTAATAGCTTTCCTCTCATCACATGAAATGTTTGACTTCTGCTTGTGCACTTGATGTCTTTCCAGTGTCCTTTTTACTCTCCAGCGTAACTCTGCTGCTTCTTCTAGATTCAAATTTTGGGTCACCTCATCAGTGGTGGCCATTATATCCAATAGTGGGACAGTAGATGGTGTAATGGCGAAATTCAAACCTTTTCCAAGAACTGCTAATTCACAATCGGTAAGTTGTTTAGAACTAAGATTTTTCACTGATGACGAGGATAGACTAGTTGCAGTATTCCTTTTGACTTGCCCATGTAGATTGACAAGCTTCTTCTTCTGAAAGTCTTTTATCCTCCCATGTAACTTACAATATGATCTGTTCACTGCTTGACAAATTCTTGAGAAATCGATTCCACACTTCTAATAGATCGCAATGTTTGATACTTGGTAAACCGTTGAACCTTTATACTTTCTCTCAATAAGGTCTCACTTTCTCTCAATAAGGCCTCATTTGCTCTCTGAATAATTTTCTCAGCTCTCTTGTTTGTATTTGAAAAGTTTAAATAAAGTTTAAAATTTTCTATACATTTAATATTCACTCATAAATGATGAAAATAGTCCAACATATCACATCTTATAATATAACATCATTACAAACCTTCAGACAAATACTAAGTACTCGGTATGGACCCGATGCTATGTTGAAATTTAGACATTATGAAAAATTATATCTAAAACTGGCTAAAGTAGAAAATCATTTAACTTTCTTATGTAAATGTAAATCAGAAAAGATTATCCCTAAGGGTTTGCAGTTAAAACCTCCTATTTCCTCCAAGAGAGCTGAGAAAATTATTCAGAGAGCAAATGAGGCCTTATTGAGAGAAAGTATAAAGGTTCAGCGGTTTACCAAGTATCAAACATTGCGATCTATTAGAAATGTGGAATCGTTTCTACAAAACAAAGTTACAGATGAAGATTTCTCAAGAATTTGTCAAGCAGTGAACAGATCATATTGTAAGTTACATGGAAGGATAAAAGAACTTCAGAAGAAGCTTGTAAATCTACATGGGCAAGTCAAAAGTAATACTGCAACTAGTCTATCCTCATCATCAGTGAAAAATCTTAGTTCTAAACAACTTACCGATTGTGAATTATCAGTTCTTGAAAAAGGTTTGAATTTCGCCATTACACCATCTACTGTCCCACTATTGGATATAATGGCCGCCACTGATGAGGTGACCCAAAACTTGACTCTAGAAGAAGCGGCAGAGTTATGCTGGAGAGTAAAAAGGACACTTGAAAGACATCAAGTGCACAAGCAGAAGTCAAACATTTCATGTGATGAGAGGAAAGCTATTAAATCTCTCAAACAGGATACATCTATAATCATTCTTCCTGCTGACAAAGGTAACACTACAGTTGTAATGGATAAAACTGATTATGATAACAAAATACAAGGCCTTCTCACAGCAGGCCAATACAAAAAGATAGCAAAAAATCCAATTCCAAATACAGAGGTAAAACTACAAGCATTACTCCGGAAGCATCGCAGGTATTTCAGTGATTCAGAAAAAAGAAAATTAACTTCATATTTCAGCAAGATTCCTCACCTGTATGGACTGCCTAAAATCCATAAAGACAATGTTCCATTAAGACCTATTGTTAGTTCTAGAAATTCACCATGTCAAAATTTGTCAAGATTTCTTCTCGAAGTTCTTAGTCCATTGGCATATAGAACACAGTCTTTCATCAGGGATTCTAAGCACTTTGTAGAATTAGTCAGGAACATGAAAATGGAAAGAACTGACATATTGGTAAGCTTTGATGTGGAAAGTCTGTTTACAAATGTACCATGTGATGAAGCGTTGTCTATTGTAAGGAAAAGGTTATATGACGATAATAGTCTACAAACTAGAACAGCTCTACCTATTGATAGTATAATGGAATTATTAACATTCTGTGTAACAACAACATACTTTCAATATAACTCAGAATTCTTCCAACAAAATCAAGGGATGGCCATGGGATCATCACTGTCACCCTTGCTCAGCAACATTTACATGGAAGAACTTGAAACCACAGCCATAAATACTACTCCATGTCCACCTAAAGTGTGGCTTCGATATGTTGATGATACATTTGTGGTATGGCCACATGGCAAGGAAAAATTACAGTCTTTCTGGATGCACATTAACAACATATCTCCTACAATTAAATTCACAATGGAATCAGAACAAGAACAAAAATTGGCATTCTTGGATGTTCTTGTGACAAGACTCCCTCAGGGCAAAGTAAAAACAACAGTGTATAGGAAACCAACACACACTGGCAAATACTTGGCATATACATCCAATCATACAAGAAGCACTAAACAAGGAATTGTACTATCACTATGGAACAGAGCAAAGGAGGTTTGTTCAGAATCCAGCGACTTGAAAAAAGAAAAGATTCACATAGAACAAATGCTTATGAAGAATGGTTATCCATCAGCAGTCATCAGAAAAACTTTCAATAGACAACACAAAGAGACACCAAAAGAGAAAAGTTATTGGTACGGTGGTGTACCCATACATACCAGGAATGGTAGACAAACTAAAGAAAATCTGCAGTCAATATAATATTAGGACTGCTTTCCAAAGCCTTACCACACTTCGAGGAATGCTTACTTCTACTAAGCCTAAACTGGAAATGTTGAAGAACAAAAACTGCATCTATGAAATACCATGTGAATGTGGAAGGAAATACATTGGTGAGACCTGTCGCCCGGTTCTTCTATCGAGAAGGAACACAAATTAATGGTTAAAAGAGAAAAAATAGATGTATCTACCATAGCAGATCATTTATGTACTAATGACCATGTGCTTAAGTGGGAAAATACAAAGATATTGGATAAAGAGGAAAAAATGCATAGAAGAAAATTTAAGGAAGCTGCTCATATGACAATGGTAAATAATCCTATAAGTCAACCCAGTGTGGCAATACACAATGTATGGAAGCCTCTAACTAATCTTGCTCTTAGGAAAAAGTAAAAATAAAAATAATTAGACTTGTTAAAAAAAAAAAAAAAATTGAAGGACTCAGGAGGATTTGAACCAATCCTCATATATAAATATATCAAATTTCTACTATATGTTGCCTTTGACAGAATAGCTCAGTTAGTAGAGCGTTTGCCTTAAATTCAATATACAAGAATCTAAAGGTGCGAGTTCAACTTCTAAGCGAATATTATCACTGTGCATATAGGCCAGCAACACCTGAAGAAGAGTGGAGAATACTACTACTCGAAACGTTGTGTAATTACTAACCTGTATTGTCTATTTGTGTGTTATTACTAACAAGTTGTTTGTATTTGAAAAGTTTAAATAAAGTTTAAAATTTTCTATACATTCAATATTCACTCATAAATGATGGAAATAGTCCAACATATCACATCTTATAATATACCATCATTACAAACCTTCAGACAAATGTTTGCAAAGATAACATAATACTTTTAATTAAGAATAATTTTCATTTGTAAATACATATTTCTATAAAATAACTAAAGAATAAAAGTAAATTTGATTAAATATAAAGTTGAAAATTTAATCCAATCACTGCTAGTGTTTTTTCAAAAAATCAATAGCTGAACAGTTAAGTTATATATGATCCATTTTAATTAGCTTTGCTAAAACCTACCCAATGCCCATAACAATAGAATTTGATTATTATTTTTGTCACTATTGTTTTATTGGCAATATTAAATGGTTAAGTAAAAATTCAATGTGAACAGTATGAATCTATGCTATGGATTTTCTACTTTAGATCATTGTTTTTATCTTCTTTTTTTTTATAACTTCATCACTTATTTCTTTTCAAAATAATTCAAAAATATATGAAATATATGGTTCACATATTTTTACACATATTTCTTTCAAAACTTTATGCTATTACTATCTTTGGATCATTAATAAGTCCACTTTTCCCTTCTTGATGTTCCAATCATTTTATATGGTTTTTATTAAAAGCCTACAAATATATGTGAAAGCTATATAACATGATTGAAATGTCAGTAAAGGAGAAATGGATTTATTATTAATTCTGATATAAACAAAATCCAAATTTTGAAAAAAAAAAAGGTATTATTTTCATATAAATCATGTTTTGTTGTCATTTAGCAGATGCTTAATTTATATTTTGCATTCATCAATACAGTGATTCACTCATATATTTGGCAGTTGGGTGATTCTTAAAGTCATTTCAAATGACAAATAATCATAAGATTTTTCTTTGTTAAAATAACCAATGCAATTAATCATCTAGTTGAAAAACAAATAAAAGAGTAATCCAGGCTAGTTGGATGAGGTCAATGCAATGACAGTAACTTTTATCATTGGTAAAGGAAGTATTACACTACTATAGTTCAGTTCATGATTCCCGATTTATTTATACTCTTTGAAGCAGATCTTTAACATTTCGCCATTATATAAAAAACCTATATAAAGCTTTAGCAGGAACTGGGGCTGAAGCCTTGATTCATAGGGAATTTATCTTGAATCAGTACTTGGGTATTATTCTATCTACCAAGCTTCACAGCCTCCCCCCCCCCTAATTATATACTTCTAGGGGCATACAATATTTACAGATTTTTTTAATTATTATTTTAAAAAAAGAAAAATTTCTGCAAAAATTAATTATATTTCCACTTTATTTATTATTACTTTTATGTACTAAGTCAACTTATTAATATAAAAATCATAGATATAAGAAATGTAAAGTATCATATCATGCCCATAATGTCAGACTTCAATTTATGAATATTAAAATAAAAAATATATAAGAAACATAAAGTGCCATATCATGCCCATCAACGCAGACTTTTCGTGAGGGCCGTATCAAAATGCTCCACTGTATGTAGTTCTGTCAAATGAAGATCCCAAATTTTCATTATTTTGCCAAAATGGTAGTTGAATATAAACAAACTAGACAATGTTCGAAAAGTATCGAGTGATTACACATTATAATATAAAAAAAAAAATTGAAATAAACTTTCTGAAGGGAATTTACAATCGATTTATTAATTTTTTTAAACTTAACAACTAACACATATTTGTTAAAGGTTTGTTAAATAAAATTGGGAAAAAAAACCCAAAACCCCATAAACAAATTCTTGTAAAATGAAACTGTATACTTAAAAAAAAAAGGGTTACCAAGTTTGGTAAACAGTATAATACACAAGTACTCTTAAATCTTAGTTTAACAACAAGACTGGTATAAAATTTCATCATTAAAATAAATGGAGATTCATAATAATAACTTATCCAGTTTAACAAGCTTTTCTTGCTAAATTGCAATTAGTGTTTTATTATCCTCAATAAAATTAATTAAAAAAAAATTATTCTGCTTAATCTAAAATACTATATAAATTGCTATTTCAATGTCATTTCTTTTTCCACCTACTAAGAAGAATTGGCAACAATGCACCAAATGTAATAAACTTTCATTAACTATTTAAATGTACTTGTTCAAAATAATATTGTGACTGCACCACAAAAGTTTCTTACTGTAATATTTATTGAAAAAAATTTGTAAATATGTATTTTTATTTTATATATAAAAAAATTATAACTAAATAGACAGCAGTATAGCTAGAGGTATATATATCCCTGATAACTGCTCTAACTTATATAAACTAATATATATATACAATTTCTAATTATAATTACCTATCAGCTAACTAGTTTGTTGACCCATTACATTTTTCAAATTAAGAGATCAAGATAACCTTTACAATGATAGTATTTATGTTTCTACTTTATCTTCAATTCAGTGTTACCTGGTTTTAAAATTTAAAACTAGTTCAAATTAAATGGAGCAATTAAAATCTATAAATGCACCTAACATCACATGATCAACATTTCCTATGCTTACACAAGCTAGTATTAGCAGTAGCAAACTTTCCAGACAGTAGTACCACCCAGTGCAAGCCTTTTAATCAATGGATGCAGGAAGCCTGCGACTAGAATAGGAAATGGTGATAACGTGATGTTTAGGTGGTTTTATACCATTTCTGTTTATCCAGATGAAGGTGGCTGTGGTTTTTGATAAACCAAGGATATCAAAATGTATGGATGTTGAACTGGGTTCAGATCTATATGACTATACAAGTGAATGAGCTCGGATTAAAAACATTAAAGTCTTTTCATCTTGAGTTCCTAGCTTTATAGTTAACTAAATAGATAAAATGTGGTTGTTGCAGGGTTGCATTAGATCCTTAGATCTAAGTGCAATGCTCTCAGATACAAAACTTTTTAATGAAAGTTACAAGTTAGATATCAGGTGACTATGCAGTAGATGGGAATTTTATGCACAAACCTTCCTGCATCCATTGATTACTAAGGTTTGCATTAGGTGACACTACTGTCTGGAATTTGCTATTGCTAAAATCTATATATATATTTTTTTTTACAAAAAACATAAACATTATAACTTGATGGTAAACCAGTAAATTAACATTAGACCATTAATCTATGTTAATATTTGCTACATTCTGAATCCATTTTTTTCTTTCATAATCAATAAGATTTATAGTTTTCTTACAATAATACTTGCAATTAAATTAAATAAATAAACAATAGAGTTCATACTATCACTAATATATATCTTTAGTATTTCTTTATATCTACTAAAGTTAAATATTTTTATATATATAATACCAATAATAATCCAATGTTTTATTACTCAGTTCATAAAAAGTTTGAGCACTAGAAATGATAATAACTATATATGGATGGTGAGCTTCAGAGTTCACTGTTCCAATATTGCATCAAACCATGCAGTATTATATAATATATATCTCTATATAGAAAATCTATTTTACATTTTAAATATACATATATAAATTTAAAAAAAGTCAACTATCCAAGTGAAGTTGATAAATTTTGTTATTAACATAATAAAAACATTTCTTTGTGTGCTGAATTCAGCCTTATTAAGAAAACGAGTCCAAACCAATATAAACAAAAAATAGGCATTTCACTTTTTTATGCATTACTAAATATATTTATAAATTAAAATGAGACATTAAACTAACTTGGGTATCATTTTAAACCTCTGGCTCTAGTTCATAATTCCAAAACTGTTCATATCTAAACTTAGATCCAAACATATAATATGCTTCACCAATAATGATTATGATAATTACCATCATCTCATCACAATATAATATCCACACTTATGCAGTTCATAAGAGATTCCAGCACTAGAAATGATAACTACTATCCTTGGATTTTGCACTTCAGAGTTCACAGTTCTAATAATGCATTAAACCATGCAGTACATATAATATACAACTCTCTACATAAATCATTTTACATTCTATATATACACATATAAATTAATAAAAGTTAACTATAATGAATATGTGATTACTCTAATCCCAATAATGGGGGGTTAAAAAGATAAAAAATAAAGAAAATAAAAATGTTAATTACTGAGATGACCAATGGCATAAGAGGTTTACAATGATCAGATTTTTTAATACTTTATGTGACTGAAACAAGTAAGATAAAATAAAGAAAGAAAAGAAGAAACAGCAACAAGAAGAAAAAGAAAAGATGGTTTGGGTCAAGCTTAATAGTAGCTTTTAACAACCAAACATAAAACAATAGGAGAAATCATCTTGCTGTATATATAAATACATTAATGCACCTTGAATTAGATATAAATAAATTTGATGCAATACTGTTCCAATCATTACGTGTAATAATGTTTTTATAGTGACTGCTATACTATATGAAAAAATTAACAAATCGTTCTGCAGTTTACACATACATGCATTTCAGAATACATGCAGTTGAAGATTATGAAATACAATAAAATAATGCATATTAATTTCTCTCCAGAAAATAGGCAGAGGTAATATTTGTTTATTATAAACAAATAGGAATCTATGATTAAATTTGATAGCGTGATCAAAATATATATAACACACACCCAATATTGGTAAATAAATGTTTTTTAAAATTTTATACTTTACAAATATCCACCTCAACAAGATTACAAGGATTCTACAAATTCTATTAATATATTTAAAGTATTGTCAAATGAGGATGAAAGTGGCATACAAATTATATTTCATTTGGTTAGATTTTTTTTTTAAAAAAAGGTTTTTTTCTTCTGGAAATCGACCGGCTCCTTCAACTCTAAATCAAATATGCTTTTATATGTTATCAATACAAAGTACAAATACAATAAAATCAAACAACCAAAATAATAGTTATAACATTAGATTTATTCATATTCTAATAATAAAAAAACAATTTTTATTACACTTCAATCAGCTACCATACTGAAATGTGGTATTTTATCATGCATAAACTTAAAAAAAATACAAATATTTCCAATTACAGTACTTTTAATTTCATTTTTAAAATGGCACTGCAGTTAAAATTATATACACTAATTTTATTTATTTAGTTATTATTAACAAACATAATCAAAAAAAACTCATGCAATTTTTAAAATAAAGAAAACCATTCTGTGAAATTTAATGTAGTACAGATTTTATAACTTAACATAAACTAAAAAGAATACGCTAATTACGATTTGAATATTCGAGATTTTTCCTCCCAAAATACTAAGGCAAGATTAATAAACAAATTCAACATACGATATAATGAGTCTACTTTAAATTTAAATATATATTAAAAAATACCGTCTCTGCCCCGCTTGCCTGGACACCCTGTTGGGCCCCTAATACAGATTTCAGGCCAGTTTTTAAGTACTCCATTTTGGAGTAGATGTTTATTGAGTATGCGCAAGCAACGTGGCATATCCCACAATGCATTGCCGCTTATTTTTGTGTGAGCAGAATACCGTACTTTTGAGTATTAAATTTTTCTTAGACCTGTTCTTTTCTTCTATTTTAATTACTTAATAATTTTACAGTATATAATGCCATTTAAGTTTGGTTAATTTATCAGATGTATTTGCAATATTTTTATTTTTCCTTGGAAATTTATATACAATGTATTATAAAAGCTAAGCGAAAAAAATATTTTTTTCTTATTAATGTAATTGAGTCCTGCGAAATTCATTCAATTGAATTTATTTCCTGAGTATTAAATAGAAAATCCGTTAGAATACTGATGTACAGTATTTTGAAATGAAACACTATTAAAAATATAAATGTATAAATAGTGACTGATGATTTGGTCTTATTTTTAGGTGCAGTGACCAATATTCACGACAATTTTCAGTTAATATATTTTTAAAATTTGGATATTTATAATACTAATAAATTTTATTATTATTTAAGAAAGCCCAATTAAAAAGTACACAAACAAATAGCTATGGAATTTTATAGTATCTGAAACTAATATTCTCATTTGAAGCTAAACTTTATCAAGTAATTGATGGTGGCAGAATAGGAAAAATACACGTCAAAGCTTTCAACATGAATTTCGTATTAGGGTTCTAGGTTCTCAAAATCTTAATTGCATGGTATTGGTAATCGTGAAACATCTCAAGTGCGAGGTGTATTTTCTATATTGCGTATTTTATTTAGATAGGAAAGAATTATTTCAACTTTAAGATTGAGGATATATTAAAAATGGAGATGCTCTACAAATTAATTACATAAGTCAATGTAATTGCATTTCCCAACTCATTCTTTTATTTATGCATACTTAAGATAGTATGGTTACTTTTGTTTCAGCAAAACTTCCCAATACAAATTTGTTCTATTTTCCTTTTCTAGATCTTCCTAAATTTTCTATTTCATTTCATATAATTGTTTTTAAGGACTTGCAACTAAGAACAACTTGTCAAATAGAAATAACTTTAAACAATATATATGCACTTTATAATACTAAGCAAGAAGGATCTTTTTTTTTTTGTCTTTTGATAAAGTGAATAGGGATGAGAGAAAATTCTGATTTATACTGACAAAAAAATGTTTTTACTATTACCTGCTGATTATTATTTTTCTTGAAGTCAACATAAACCAAGTGTTATCACTATTGATATTTACATTCCAATATTTGAGAACCATATCTTGAATAGAATATTAACAGTCTTACCCATCTTTTACTACAATAAATTTACCGAAACTTATAATTATCAGAAGAGTGAAGTAATCTCTTGAGAGCATCAAAACTAATTCATTTCACATTGATGCAATACCAGTAGTCAAGATCTAGACAAAAGACTTGTTCATTTAAATGGTCTTGGTAATTATAAAAGCACTTCTAAAGAATTTTTATTTTCACTGCTAATAAGATTGCCAGTTCTCATAAAAGAGACTTTTAAGTATAAGATTGACAGAATCATAAAAAATAAAAAAAACATCATTAGGGCAGAATTACAAGCTTCTCTTATTATATCCCTCCAACTTCAACCTAATAAAAATAGAAAATATTACTAAGCTTGCCCTTGTCTTAAAGTCACAGTGTGGTTGGCAAAGTTATTCAGTGACATTATTAATACAGAATTGATATGAAAGCACTATCTATAATAAACTTTAAAACTAATAATCCAAAAAAAAATAATTCAATATTGTTATGTTCCTTATCAAGCAATATGAAAATTGTATTAGCGAGAAATATAGTTGAGAATCACATCTTTAGAGCAAATTGAATCTGAGCAGGAAGAAACTGTTTGAATATGTTTTATTTTCAACAACTCATTGATAAAAGCTTTCAAAGTAAATTAATGATACCTTTATTGATATAAACTCAACTTATGATTCTGTTTGAAAAATGGTCCTGTAAACAATTCTAAAATTCTTAAATCCAGGAAAACCATTAATTCACTAGACAACTCTCTAATAGAAAAATTGAAGAGATGATGATCACAGTAGTTAGAAAATTTTATATAATAATTTCCCACAGGATTCAATTCTGTCACATACTTAATATATTCCAAGTGATCTTCCAGAAAGAAAATATAGAAAATTTATCAATTATAATTAAAATGTGTTGAAATGTTTGGAAATCTTCCCACAGGATTCAATTCTGTCACATACTTAATATATTCCAAGTGATCTTCCAGAAAGAAAATATAGAAAATTTATCACTTATAATTAAAATGTGTTCAAATGTTTGGAAATCTTTTTCAAAATTGTTTATTGTCTTGCTTATTATTCTATGAAAATAGATTGTTCAACTTATATTCCCCATTAATCAAAACTTTAATATTAAATTAATTTATAGAAATAACATTGGGGAGATGACTAACTGATATTGTAATTTAAACAATCTATGGACAGTTTTTTTAGCATTGGCATATTCTACTGGTGAATAGTATGCCCTGTTTGGGGAAAAAGTTCTTATATTGAACTTCTAGATTCAATCATATATTGCCATGGTAAATATTGTTGGCACACATGCCTACTCTCTTGCCATGGTTTCCTGTCTTTTCTCTTATTCCTTCACAAGATATCAAAAGACAAATTGCCTGACAGAAAATGTATAAATTACTATTGAGTAGATTACAGTATTAACTCGGAATATAATTTCACCATCTAATACATGGCAAATCAAAATGTTTCTAGATGCTCAACCAAAATCTTTTGAAACAAAGTATAGAAGATGTAAAAACTGGACTTTTTGTGAGGTTTCAAATATATATATTTCAGATTTAACAGTTAAATCAGTAGGATTTTATTTTTGTAGTTGTAAAGACACATCAGATTCAGGATCACCCATGATAATTTCACTTTTCTTCTTCAAAAATGGAATTAATACTTTTTAATTTGTGCAATTATGGACAAACATTAATCATGAAACACATGGTTTAAAACAGTTAAATATATGGGGGGAAATGACAAAATTAGATGATTTAATGAAGCCTTTAATAAACGTTACATCATTTCTCCAGCATTTGAAAATTAATATAAAATCATTGAGTGAAATACATCCATCATTTTACAGAAAGTGATTTAATAAACTAACCCCCCATACTGATATAATTCAAGAATTTGTTAATAGAAAATGTTATAATCTCTATAATTATCTTTATAATCTTTGTTGATAATTACTTATTGTCTAAAAAAAATAATCCACACAAATAAATTATATGTTGGCTGTTGAAAGGTGGATTAAGTGAACTAAATATTAGAATACTTTGACCAAATAATTCATGATCACAAAAATATTTTAAATTCTTGCCCATTAGCAAGCTCTATAAAATGATGAATATGGTATACTTCATTTAATTACATTATTTTTAAAATATATAATTTTATGGACTATTGCTTGAGAATTGATGGAGCATTCTTTTACACTTAGTGAAAATAATAACTCATTTTATGATCACTACGCATCACATTCTTTATGCTTACCCAAGCTGTTTACACAGAGGCTAAACTCTCCATACGGTATTCTTGCATCCATTGAATACTCTGGCTAGCCCTGAGTGGTGCTACTGTATGGAGAATTTAGCCTTTGTCATTTTATGATCAACAGTTAAATGGATAGCTGGGCTAGGTATAGGTTCAGTTATTGGAAAAAAAATTCTAAGATTGTTTGAAAACCTATGTTCTGCACATATCTTTGTGTGATAATAAGGACCCAATTAAATAATCAAGGAAATGTAATCAGATATTATAATATTTAACATAAAAGTTTCATTAATCTATAATTACATTAATGAAAACAATTGAAATTAATAAAGAAATATGAATTATAAGTTAATGCTGTCATTAGTTCTCTACATCTGTGTTAGATTAAAAGTCTTCATTCCTTCAAATTTCTGCAAATTTTTATATATATTTACATTCATCTTTATATCAGTATAACATTCAGGGAAATATAATTAATCAAGTCTATACAAAGAAAATTAATGATTTCATTTCGGAAATTATCTTTTTCATTCCTTCTGAAATGATTTTGTCTTCATAAATATATGGTCAATCTGTATATGAGAATTACTTATAACTAGTCTCAGCAGTTTGAGCATTTATTTGATCATTTCTTTAATGGTAGATTTTCAGAGAATTCTTTTGCTTTACTATCTAAAATAATATTTGGAATACTAATTCAAATTACTTAGTAGTCTAATTAATATTTAGTAGTTCCTTTTTAATGCAAACATTGCATTTCACATACATAAAACAAATCTGAATATTATCAGTTACTTTTTATTTAATTTTAAGTTGTCAATATTTTTTTTATTTAGTTTCTTGATATCTTCCAGTCTAAAGCGTTTTGACCTAAAAAAAAAAAAAAGACCCAAATCTATTTTATGGATTTTTACTTCATATCTCAATAGAAAAATAATCAAACTCTGAATCTCAAAATGGGAATTATGTCTCCAGGTGGATGTTTAATATATTGGAGTCTTAGACTATAACAGGAGGAAAAAAAAAAATTCATAAATATTATAAAATAGTTCATTATTTCAATATAAGCAATAACTAATTGCATGATTCAAATGGAATTGATTGTGCACATGAATAAATTTTGCATATGTGTATTTTAGTCTGTCTTCGATGTTATTTTTGTTTACTGGTGAATTATTAAATAAAAAACAGTATCTTATAATTGATTAATAGTTACCATGTGCAAATTAGCACAATGGAAGAGCAGTGAAGTCAAAATATAAATGTTGGATCACTTGAGCAATTAACTATATTTTATTTATTGTTAATTCTTGTGTATTATCATTATGGACTAATTCTGGGAAACATTTCACAAAAGATTTTGTAAAAAAATGAATACTTGAATCAAAAATTGTTTATAATTAAAGCCTGATACTAATATAAAAATGTATTTCATCTTTCTGAAAAAAAAATTTTAAAGACAAAAATTTTATAAATTTATTTGTTTGAGCAAGTGAAAGATTACTAACTGTGATTGGCCATTACTGAGCTTATTTACAATCCATTATATCGTTCAAAATATATGCATAACCATATTAGAGATAAGCTTTATATTGTAAAATTAGCAAAGTATGCCTAGTGCACTTTCGACTACTTAATCATAATAGTTATAATCATGACATTGTTGGTAAAAATAAAATTTTGGCACAATTTTCTTTTCATCATCATTGCCATTATTGTGACTATTATGATTATATAGTCGAAAGCGCACTAGGCATACTTTGCTAATTTTACAATACAAAGCTTATCTCTAATACGGTTATGTGTATATTTTGTTTGTTACATTTTTTGAGATATAGCTCACTAAATTCTCGAAATTACACCAATCATCATACAAATCTTTAAAAATATTATTATAAATGAAGTTAAATCACATTTTCTTAATTACCATATATTTTGGCAGCTTTGTATTAAAAAACATTGAGGGACTTTTTTACTTCATAATGAAGTCCAAAGCGAATCGGGGATTATTGTTTACTATTGAGGTAAAATTTGATAGACGTTCAATATTAGTAATGACCTTGAGAAGATAAAGCTTAACATTGCCTATCTGTTATAAGAAAATGATATATTTTTCAGCAAAATTAAATTTTCCTTTATCACGTTCATTGCAAATTTTTTGATATATATTTTTTTTCCCATATGTCATAGCATCTGCCGGGAGGCGAACCCGCAACAACCGTCTGCAACCAAGTGCTTGCTTGCAAGGTGGCTGCACTGACCTCTCAGCTAACAATGCTTACAGAAGCTTGTGAATTGACTTAGTCTTCAGAAATTAGTGGAGGATAAATTGGTGAAAAAAAATAATGATATATTTATAAAATACTTTACCTTTTTATCCACTATTTTTTTTACATTGGCTGTATTATACTAATATAAATAAATAATTTCACATATTTACTTGATATGAATTTTCTTTATTCATTTTATTTAAAGTACTACTCTTGACTATTCAGCAGTCTTCAGAACTTATAATCATTTGAAAAAAACTTGTTGAACAATTGAACCTTGGTTTAAATAAAAAAACGAATAAAGAAATTAATGGTATTAAGTGCATGTCTAAAATATTCTGTTATTGTGATTTATAAATTGTGATATAGGTCAATTGAACCTTGGTTTAAATAAAAAAACGAATAAAGAAATTAATGGTATTAAGTGCATGTCTAAAATATTCTGTTATTGTGATTTATAAATTGTGATATAGGTCAAGTGATTTTCAAGCACCCAATAACATACTGAATACAACAATTCTATTCATTGAACCGAACTAGGTAGGAGTTAAGGTGCTTCAGATTTTTAGTAATCACTTAGAAATGTTGTATAAATATTATGTTGGAAAAATTCTAAGATCACTTTCAGTAGAGGTTTTAGATTGGTCAATAAATCCATTTTTAAATAGCAATAAAATCTCTTTCATTTGTGTCATATTTGTCCTTGCCTTCAGAAGTGGAGTATTCCAGATTCCTTGCCTGATTGGCTAGCACCAGGTTGCTAAACAATGGGAATGAATCCTTCATTGGGGTTTGCACTCTGAATCCGAGTGTTCTCAGAAAGGTAAGGGATCTGACAATAAATAGTAAGCCTTTTTGGAGGCAAGGCAGAGAGCATTAACTTCTGTTAACTTGAATGACAACATGCTCTCCAGTGGAAACCTTTGCCTACATCAAAGGTGTCTTCACTAGTCAAAGTCCATCTGAGACTGCAAACTGCTACAACTGCAGTCAACTCAAGGCAAGATGTCTGAGAGCAGCTGGAAGAGCCCAAACTGGAGCCAACTCAAGGCAAGCTGTCAAATTCTGCTAGAAGAGTCTTACTTGAACTCGTGAGGCAGGCTAATCATATAGCTGGAAGTGAATTCCATCACTCAGTATGACTAACTCATCATTAATTGTACAAGGTATATCTATATTATTAATTAACTAATGTATGTATTTTTATAACTATTATATAAAAAGCTCACAAATAAGCTTTTAAAAGCTTTGCAGAATATCCCTAACCCCAGACCGGTTTCTGCTACTGGCTTCCTCAGTGAGGTGTTAGAATATTCAAGCATTAGATTAAAAATACCAGGACAAGCCCAGCCCTTTATCTAATGAATGACTATTAAGTAGAAAATATGTCTCCCAATCTAGCTACCTAACTTAAATAGCCATATGGGACTGAACTAAGTTCAGATACACCATATATTAATAGCTTTAGCAATATAAAATCACCAAAGTCTTAATAGCAAAAAATAAAATTTCAAACAAATCAAGACAGATGACATATGACCTAATTTAAACAAGCTTGTATTACAAATGTTATATAAAGAGCTCACAAATAAACTGTTAACAGGCTATGCAGAATATCCCTAACCCCAGACTGGTTCTGCTACTAGCTTCCTCAGTGAGTAATTTTTATAACTAATAAATTATACATATTAATTGTTGAGTAGTTTATCATTACTTTTTCTGTTGGTTTTGAACTGAACCTGTAAATCAAACCAAACACAACAGATCTAGTGCTGTCAGACATTAGAGCATTTTCCCCTCGCGGATGGGAAAATTGTAGTTAAATGTATAAAGTGAATATGTGAGTGCATTTTTTTTTTAAAAAAAAAAAACATTCACCCTAATTACATTATGGTGATTATTAAAAATCACTTAAAACTGTTTTGAATAAAAAAAATTGACTGCAATCATACAAGCATGTCAATTAGAAGCCACAACCAATCACGAGAGCTTTACTTGCAGCATAGCAACAGAAGCTAGCCCTTGTATTTTAAAGTGTCGTTGAAAAGCTACAAACAGTAGTGTAAATAATTAAGAGTGGTAACTGTGAAATAAAAAATAAAAATCGATTCTGAACAGCTGCAAACAGTACTGTAAAAAAATATGGTATCTTGCATAAAAAATTATGACTAATGCAATCAGCTCTATAGAAGCTTTTGACCCAGCTCAACCTGAGGGCTGGTCAAATTATAAGGAGCGCTTGATATTTTACCTACAGGCTAACCAGATGGAAAAGCCTGAAGTAAAGTTAACTACATTAATGACCATAATATGTCTGCAGATGTACAGCATACTCAAGTCTCAATCTATGGCAGCAACCCCAGCTAACCTGTATAATTCAGAGATATCACTTCAATCTCAGCATTCAAGACAGGGGGAAACAGCTAGAGAATTTTCAACAAGAATCCATACAGCATTGAAGTGTGATTTCAAAGACTTCATGAATGAAGCACTTCATGATCATTTTATTTGTGGCATAAATGATCATAATTTAAGGCTGAAAATGTTGATGATTCTGAATTTAGATTTTGAAACAGTGGTAGCTCAAACAGTACTAGCTGAATCAATAGTTAATCAAGCTGCCCCATTAAAAAAATTACTAAGTATGATGTGCAAAAAATTGAGCATAACACTAGGAAGGTCAAATACTCAGCCAGGTCAGAGAACTCTGCATCAAATAGTTTAAGGCTTTGCTATAGATGCAATGAACAAATGCACATGCATACAGAATGCATGGACTGCCATACAACGCACATTTTGCAAGCGAGTTGGACATATAAAGGTGGCATGTCTGAAATTAAAAGAGATGGCTGATATGAGAATGGAAAAACCCATTCCAAAAAATAGTAAAGGCAATTATAAGAAAAATAAGCAAGTTGCCTGTATAAATCATATCAAAGATGACCAGTCTGGATTTATACACTAATTAATGATATGCCAGTTAGAATGGAACTGTTTCCAGGTTCTGGAGTGTCTATTTTTTAAGAAAGACCTGGGTGATCATTAATAAAAATAAATATAAATTGCTTCCTAGCAGCAAGTCAATATCAGACTACCAAGAAAATAAAATTAAACTGTTGGGTCAAACCACAAGAAAAATTACAATGCCTAACAAGACTATATACCTACCACTGGTAGTATCATTAGGTAATCATAGTAATTCAATAGGCTATGACTGGTTCAATCAGATAGGGTTTAAAGTGACAAAGCTAAACCAGATCACAACATTAAATTAAAACCTGATTACTCAGAAGTCAACAAAAAGGTGATAACGAAAATGGTGATGGGAAGCAAGAACACCTGGATTGCCAGGACATAGCTAGAACAGCACTCCATTCCTAGTACAGCAACTGGGAAGTCTCCAGAAGAACTTATTCAACAGATCCCATGAACTATACTATTATTCCTGAAGCCTGATGCCAAACTTGAACGAAAGGCAAAAAGTAAAATAAAAGTGCAATTAGGCACACAGATACCATGCAGGATGTATTATGGGTCCACAAAATGAATACCAGTAGTGATAACACAACTAAAGGATTTCTATATGGTCGTAGTGCAAACAGAAGATGGTCATCAACATCATTGCCATGTCAACCACTGAGACTGAACCACACTGAAGCTGACCAAAGCAGTAACCAACTTGGGACAAGTACATCAAGTGTGAAACATGGACATCAAAGTGAAGGCAGCTGTGAATGTCCAGGAACAAGTTCTTCAAGCAAGGAAGAAGAAACCAGGAACAGTAATAAATGGGAGCCACCAACAAAGCAGAGAATTCATTGTCCAGTACATCTTGATGACTATACTATCAAGGGCTAATTTTAGCTAGGGAAAGAGATGTCATATCTAATCTTGACTTCATAAGTAGACTATTCCAGATTTTGTACCTGATTGGCTAGCATCCGGTTGCTATCCAATGAGGATGAATCTTTCATTAGGGTTCTTGCTCTGAATTTGAGTGTTCCCAGTAAGGTAAGGGTCAGCTTTTTTGGAGGCAAGGCAGAGAGAGTTAACTTCTGTTAACCTGAATGATTGAACATGCTCTCAAATGAAACCTCTGTCTATAGCAAAGGTGTCATTACAGATATGTCTACACACAGGCAAGTACATCTGAGACTGGAAACTGCTACAGCTGCAGTCAATTCGAGGCAAGCTGTCTAAATGCAGCTGGAAGAATCTTAACTAGAACCAACATGAGGAAAGCTATCCAGTACAGCCAGAAGAGTCTTACTTGAACTCGCAAGACAGGCTAATCATATAGCTGGAAGTGAGTTCTATCACTTGGTATGACTAACTCATTATTAGTTGTATAAACTATATATTATTGATTAAGTAGTGTGTGTGTATTTTTATAAATTAAAAATTATTCATATTAATTGTTGAGTAGTTTGTCATTATTTTTTCTATTGGTTTGGAACCGAACATGTAAATCAAGTCAAACACAACAATCTGCAAGTACTAAACTCCAAAATGTAGAAGCAAATGGCAACCTCTAAAACTATACTTTTATCTAAGCAATAATTTATATTGTTCTGATTTTTTAAATATGTAATTACTATGATATTGAAATTACATATATATGTGAACGCTTTTTGTAAATTATTTGCATGAAATATTTTGAATTATATGTATTTTAATGAATAACTATTACATTTTCTAATTATACATTTGTTAATAGAGTTGTACTATTATTACTTTTGTATATCATTATTTTATCCATTTTCTTGGAAAACAATGGATTGAGAGAACATGGGTTCTAAAGTTTGCTTTAAATACTTTCATTATTGATTGTGTCTTTATGATATAATAAATGCTATAATTATGTGAAGTGCATGAATGAAAAAAGGAAGTGTGGTGGGCGATGTTGAGGAGAGATCAGAGATTAGAAAAACTGGATTAAACTTGGAGAGATCTTCATCATGCATTAAAATGATAGTGATTGAAAATGATGATAATTATGATCAACTTAATACAGCTTATTTAATAATTTTAAAAAAAAAGAAGTTACTTTATTGTAACTACATACATGTAGAAAAGATAAATAATCATCAATATACGTATTTCATGCTGAACCAGCATTCGTCACTTGGTCCAGATTATCATCTCCCACACATATATGTAATCAGTGCTCAGTTTATATTAGATAATCTACTCCAACCTCCAACTTTTCAGCCATCCATAATATTGGCATCAGCATGGGATTTGGACTTTCCATCCGCAAATTTTATACATGTTTGATGGAATTTTTAATTTGGGTAAAAACAATTTTTATCATATTAGCTTCTAGATTTATAGTATACTAATGATTGTGCAATTTTTGTGAATTCAAAAAAAGATCTGGAAATGTACATATTTTTAATGTTACATTAAAGGCTTTGGGTTAATGATTAAGGTTCTAAAAAGCCAGTGATAGAACAAAAAATCTTTGACAACTTTTAGCTCAAATGGTTATCAACTTGAGAATGTAAGCCAATTTAAGTATCTTCTTAGCTTTTTTAAGAAGAAAAGTTAACATAAACATTGAACTGCAACTTTAAAAGATATAATGATTTATTACAATAATATAACTACTACAATTAAATTTTTGTATATAAAAGTGCTATTTTGTCACTTTTATCATATGAAAGTAAGACACGAGTTCCTATTGATGTTACATGAAGGCATCAGAAACATTCTATTTAAGAATGTTCCCTAAAATTATAAAAGTATGATGGCTAAATCACAAGACCAATCTTCAGCTTGATGAATATGATATTACAGATCTACTATTATTAAGCCATAGTTTTGTTGGATTGTATATGTGATAGATATGCCAATATAAGACATTTTAGAAAATATTTTAAAATGAACTTGAGCATGGGTTTTATGGGAAAAGTATATTTACAATAAAGTCGATTATAAACATAAGCATAAGAGGTGATGATCATGTGATGTTTATTGGCATAAAGTCTATTACAAAGTCACTCTAAGGAAGTTCTATGTTGATTGCTTCAGAAAGGTGGTTAAAGATAGAATAATGGAGAGTTATGTTTGGACAAGATGTTGAAACCGTTTTAAAAGAATAATTTGCTACAGAAAAAGGCAAAAGATGGAATCACAAAATATCAAATAAATAAAATAATAACCAACATGTTTTATATGTGGCATATTGTGTTCCATGGATTGGCTTACATAGTCATAGCAAAATTCAACCTTAACGTACTATTACTGTTATTGTTTGAAGTTGAAAATACCATACTTGTTAATGAGTGATTGCTTGCTGATTATACTTATGGATGTAGACATATTGGTGAGCATGTAATTATAATTTTTTTGAGATGGACGAGTCTGTTTTTGAGTTTGCGAATTATATATGTCAATTTATGTGAATATATGTTTACATATATAATTTGTTAGACAAGGTATATATATATTTTAAAACATTTATTTTATTACAATGCATAGTACATTTTTTGTTTTTATTTTATTTACTGTATTATTATACATTTTTTAAGTTTATACTTTTATAATTAATATTTGATATATTTCATTTTTATTTTAAATACTAATTTTTTTTATGTATAATAAAAATAATTTAGTTATTACAGTAGCAACTCTCCATATAGTAATGACACCTAGTGCAAGCCTACTGAATGCAAGAAAGGTTGCACATAAAATCTGTCTAATGCCTACTTGAATCTGAGAGCCCTGCACTTAGATCTTAGAATGTAATACAACTTCCCAGAAGCCATCAGTTACCTATTTACTTAACTATACAGCTAGAAGCCCAAGATGAAAACACACTGTTTTCAATCGATGCTCATTCATCATACAGATCTGAACCCAGTTTAGCATCTATACATTTTGATGTCTTTGGTTTTCCAAATACCACAGTCACCATTAACCCATGGCAAGATTGGTTTAAACCCATTACTGTATGGAGAGTTTGCTTCTGTTAGTAACAGCTTGTGTAATCATATGAAATGATGATCATGTGATGTTTTGGTAGTTTTATACCAATCCTACCAATGGATTAATAGTGACTTATATTTGAAAAATCAAAGGCAGTAAAATGTATAGATACTGAACTGGGTTCAGCTCTATATGACTATATAAGTGAATGATGGATTGAAAACATGTTTTTACTTTGAAATCATAGCTTTATAATTAATGCTGGAAAATTGCTTTAGATACAAGGCTACTCAATGATGAAAGCTCTAAGCTAAAAACTAATCTGGGAATATTGGATGAATAGGCAATAGATAGGGATTTAATGCACAAACCTTCCTGTGTCCATTGATTACTAAGGATTGCACTAGCTGGCACTACTGTATGGAGAGTTTGTATGAAGCAAAGAAAAGAAAGGGATTGATAAAGAAATTAACAGTGTTTTCATATAATAAATATGATGTAGTTAGAATTATATGGAAGGGAGTTGCAGTAGCAGGGTTAACATATGGTAGTGATGCATTATGTGTTAGTAAAGGGGTATTAAATTACTTAGAAAAAGATCAAAGGGAAGTAGGAAGACATGCATTGGATGCAGATGTATGGACAGCAAGGGAGGCAATTCAAGGAGAAATGGGATGGTCAAATTTTCATATGAGAGATGCAAAAAGTAAAATGAAAATGTTTGGTAGATTGCGGTTTATGGATAATAAAAGAATAGAAAATATAGTATTTAATTGGATTATGAGTAAAGAGCAGGTAACAAGATGGGTGAGAAAGGTAATGTGGTATGCAAAAGATTTGGATAAAGAATTTATATCAGTATATTTGTACAAAAGATGGATGATTGTGTTGGGAGGATTGTTGAGTGTTATAGTGGTAAGGAATGGGATAAAAGAATAGATCTATTAATAAAAAATAGGGAGTTAGAGAGATAGAGAACTAGTATGGAGAGTAAAAAGAGTTTAAAGATATATAGAAATAAACAGAATATTAGGTGCAAGTTAATATATGATAATAGTAAGGAAAATAGTTTATTGTTTAAGGCTCGAACAGGATTTTAAGAAACAAGAGAATATACATGTAAATGGAAAAATATGGGTGATTTAGTCTGTAAATTATGTAAGGAAGGAATAGAAAATATTAGGCATCTGTTAATTGAATGTAAATGCTTGAAAACAGAAAGGGCACATATAATGAAGTTATGGAAGTGCAAATATGAAAAAAGTGATTATACAGAAAGTGGAATGTTTTTTATGCTGGGTTTGGGAAAAGATAAGGGGGATTTATATATAAAGGCCATAGAGTTGACCAAGATTATGTTGTGGAAATGGGATGGAGCAGAATATCGGAAAACTTAGATTGGGGAATGGAAAATAAAGTGGCTAATAGGTTTCTCTGGGTATAA
Source organism: Epiperipatus broadwayi (assembly GCA_028023455.1). NCBI lineage: Eukaryota > Metazoa > Onychophora > Udeonychophora > Euonychophora > Peripatidae > Epiperipatus > Epiperipatus broadwayi. Next base: position 5,529,524 of record JAQFVV010006215.1, read on the forward strand.
TTGCTGAGAAATTCTTGACTTCGTTTAAGAAGAAGCTACAGTACATCACATCACTGTTTTAACAGCTTGTATAAGCATAGGAAATATGTTTTGAGAGATTGTTGTTTATATGAAGACAAAATTCAGGTAGATAAAATGATTAAACAAAAAGATGTAAATTTATGGAAAATGACTATGAATGAAAAAATTACAATTCTATAAGAATAGAATAGAAGATATATATCGACAATAAACTCTCATTTCATCATTTGTACATGTATTGTTTTTCTACAGACATTATCTGTTTTCTTTAGTCCTAGAATCAGCACTATCAAAATATGTATTATTTTTTTTCTTGGCTTTATTATTTTTCATTTTGTCATTTTATTGATCTATTATTGACAAATCATGATCTCAAATGCAATATGCTTCCATATATATATATATATTGTAACCAGTTGGCTTACATAGCATACACTAATATAGTGTGTGTGCATAAATATATACGTAAAATAAAGGAAAAGTAGAAATAAACACAGGATAAATTTTTGTAAAAAATAAACACAGGATAAATTTTTGTAGATATTCTTTTTATATTTCCTAAAATAAAATAATAAGTAAAGGGTTAAATAATAACTCTGATTTAAAATAAAAATTGTTTTATAAATTAAACTTTTAAAAGGTCTGAACAAATATAAATATTGTATTATTATTATTATTATTCTGATTGTGAAATGTAAAAACACAATATTGTTTTCAAAATTTTTTAATTAATTAAAACATATATGTTTTCAAAGGCATTAGAGAGCTAAAAATAAAAACTCTGTTTTCATCAAAGTGTTATTATCACCATGGATGATTCTATAAAAGGGCTGATAACAAAATTAGCTCCAGACTGGATAGTGATTTTAAAGAGAACAGTTCTGCTTGCAGTTTTATAAGAATTGATCAGAAGTGTTTTTAATATTTAAGCAGTGGCCACTAGACCAACTGCAACATCTGGATAGTGATTTTTGAAAAGAACAGTTTAGCTTGCAGTTTTGTAAGAGTTGGTCAGAAGAGTTTTTAATATTTTAAGCAGTGGCCACTAGGCCAACTGCAAAGTCTGGATAATAGTTTTTTTGTAAGAAGGATCTGCTGAAAAGTTGGTTGCAATATTTTGTTGCAGCTTGATGAAGTTTGCAGCAGTTGGTTTTAGCTGACTGTAGAGTTGACAGAATAGCTACTATGAATTAATATGGCTGAAGGCAGGACAGGAGATTCAGAGCTGCTACTATTTTCCTTCACAGGAGTTTTGATTTACTAGAAGCTGGGTCACTTCTACCTAGCAGTTCTATACAGAGCTCCTATGAAGATCTAAGGAAGTACATTCCAGTAGCTGCCCTATAGTTTACTGCAGACTTTTGATTCTTGAGGCCAGGGTCACTTCAAATGGATCAACTAGCTGCTTAAATATGTTCTAGAAGACAGCTTGACAATTGCTTGGACTACAAAAGAAATCTTGTGGTATGCCAACAAATTACCGGAATTATATACTTTTATCTGATGATGACAACAAACCTGAAATTATATTTTTCTGCTGGACCAAAAACCAAGTTTGCCAAGAGAAAGCATGAAGAAATTGATGTACTTATGCTACTATTTATTTATCTACGCAGGGAACTGCAGATAAAAACACATGTGTATCTACAGTGAGTTATTTTATTTTACTATTCCTTAAAACAACTTTTAAAATTATAAATTAAATCAGACAAGTAAATAATTGGCTTGAGTCAAATGTCTAAGAGAAAGATGATTTGATATATATTTTTGAAGAAATTGTTTTGGTAATTCCTTTAAAAAAATGACATTAAAAGAAGAATATACAAATGCAAGCATAATTTTGTTTGAATTAAAATCGTAAAAGCAAATCTTTTAAATTGGTCTAAGAACACTGATAATTAATCAATAAGTACCTGTCAAACAAAAGTTGACTTTATTTAGTTCTATAAAAAAAAAAAGAACTTATAAACTGAAATTAAATTTTAAATTATACATTTTGTTTATAAACACGTATATGTGTAAAATTTATGTGTTTTCCAAATGAATTAATTATGAAAAACTATAATATTATTGTAACAAGTTGAAATTTAATATTTTTTTATTATTAATTGTCAATTTTTTTTTTTTATATTAACTGTATATCATAAATCGCGCATTCCTGTGCGCACATATATGTAAATCAATATAACAATTTAAATGATGAATAGCAATTATGTAAATCACAAATGTAATAATTATTTTATGTTTAATTGAAATGTCTTCACATATTATAAAACACACGTCTGTGTATGGATATATGTACGCATTTATAGATACCCATTAAGAAATAATGCAGTTAATGTAATAATTTGAATTTTGTAGTAATCGTGTAAATTACAGAGTGATGACTTTATTATTGTGTACTTTTCAAAATCAGAACCCTTATAAGACCTAAATTCATTTTTATTATTATTAATAAACTTATATTTAATTGTTAAAATGGTTTCCATCATCTCTTGGTTACATACAGTAATAGAGCTTGTGTTCTCTGAGCTAGATTCAAGCACGAATAAATGGGGATGTGTATTTAGTGCTTCGGGGCATCCAGAGATGATCAATCATCATCCTGGTTGGCACAAAAGAGGATACTCTTTAAAGCCCATGCACTATATTTTATTTTAGTTTAGACTTGTTAAAAAAGATTTAAGTTTATAGTTGGCCAGTCCAAGTGGCCAGAGCATTGATGATGATCAGCATGTTTTAATGTCCCAGCATTATTGTTTAGATTTTCTAGTTATGTATTCTAATGGATGGGCACTAAGCTGGTGCATCCAAGTTATGGTTAAATAATTGACCAAGCTGGCAAAGGCTCAATAGTTAGCCTGGTCTAAAGAAGACCCATTTCAATCCAGTCACAAGATTGACTGTTGATATATTGTACTGATTTGTTTATTCCCATCATTAATGATGATGAATGGTATTTTACTTATACTGATATTTACTTTATAATGCTGGCTGATAAATAATTATGCTTTTAGTAGCTGGATGATCTCTCAATGTTCTCAGAGATTTTGATTTTATGCTCTTATAAAATATTATATTACTTATAGATAATTTTTCAAATTATTGACATTTGTATTTCATTAAATAGACTGCGAGTGATGATGATTTGCCATCACCCAGTTCAAACTTTTTTCCTTCTACTTCTTTCAATACCCACCCCCATCCTGTTATAATATATATATTTGTAATTTGAAATGACATGCAAATATTCTTACACTTTTTATAATTATTTAGTTTATTATTGAATAGTGTCTCAGTACATAAATTTTCATAGATTGTAATTATAAATAATGAATAATTTTATAATTGTCTTAAAAGATTTCTATGACTTTGCTGCCAATAAATCTCTTTATGTTTATTTTTATGTTCAGGATATTATTTAGGAACATGTAAAAAAATAGTCTTGACAAAAAATAGTCACTTGAAATTCATTTACAAAATACAAACTACCCCACTCACAATTAATCCTTCACCAATAACAATGTTTTAATTGGCTTATATTAACATTCAATTGCTTTCGTCTGATTAAATTGATAAGAGGAATAATGAAAAAGTAGCTTATCAATGTCTTAGATTTATTTCAAAAACACCAAACCCCATACTTTAATTTGTAATCACTTGTCCATAAGGATTTTAAATTAAATAAAAAATATTGTTAGGACAAAATATATTGTACTTATATTTAATTATTAAGAATAACATTAACCCTGATTTTTTTTTAAAAAAAACATATTTCTGTAACATTAAAGTTACACATATGTATGTAACATAGACCAAATATATTAGTGGACTACTAAGAAAGTTATAACTGCTTTTATTTATAAATTACATTTATTAAAACAATTGTTTCTCCTTTTAGATTGTTAATATTTAATTAAGTGTTTTAAGACTCTCTGGAATATATGGATCATATACTGCTTAACTCTGATGGCAATTAAGCATTTATATGATATTTGTTACTTAGCCTAATTTTAAATATTTTATAAGTTTTTCTGAAAATATGATTGAATATTAGAGAGCAAAGACACATTCTCATTTTCAATGTCCTTACAATATCAATGCAAAGTCAGTTTTTATAAATGATATTAAATACATATAGATTAATGTTATATATAGAGCTCGCAAAATAAGCTCTTAACAAACTTTGAGAATATCCTCAACCCCAGACCGGTTTCTGCTTCTGGCATCGTCATTGAGGTGCCAGTATATTCAAGCATTAGATTAAAAATACTAGGACAAGCCCAGTACTTTATCTAATGTATAACTATTGAGTAGAAAATCTGAAATTGTCAGACATCCATATGTCTTCCAATCCAGCTATCTAACTCAAATAGCTATATGGGACTGAATCAAGTTCAGATACCCCATATATTAATAGCTTTAGCACCTCACTGATGATGCCAGAAACAGAAACTGGTATGGGGTTGAGGATATTCTCAAAGCTTGTTAAGAGGTTATTTTGCGAGGTCTAAATATAACATTTGTAAATACAAGCTTATTAAGTTAAATCATGTGACATCTGACTTGATTTTTTTGTCATTTTATTTTTTGCTATTAAGGCTTTGGCAATTTTATATTGTTAAAGCTATTAATATATGGTGTATTTGAACTTGGTTCAGTTCCATATGGCTATTCTGGATTGGAAGACATATGGATATCTGAAATACTCAATAGTTATACATTAGATAAAGTGCTGGGCTTGTCCTGGTATTTTTAATCTAATGCTTGAATATCCTAGCACCTCACTGATGACACCAGAAGCAGAAACCAAAAAAAAAAAAAACTGTCTGGGTTGAGGATATTTTCAAAGCTTATTAAGAGCTTATTTTGCGAGCTCTATATATAACATTTGTAAATACACGCTTATTAAGTTAAGTCATGTGACATCTGACTTGGATTTTTTTGTCATATAGATTAATGTATATATAAATTCATTGGAAGTAATTACACTTCTAGGAGCTCTAAATAAACATTCATAGATCAATCAGTGTAAACATTAGATTTATCACCTATTCCTTAAGCATAAATAGTAATTAAGCATTTATTTATTGACATTGTGGAAAATAAGAAATGATATTTATATATTAGTCTGATTTTAAAAAATGACATGTCTTTTTGAAATTGCAATTGAATATTAATGGACATATATAAATTAAATAGAAGTAACTACAATTCCAGGAGCTATTAATAAAGAACATTCACATGTCAATAAATGTAAAGCTTAAGGAATAGGTAGTCCATTTACTTTTATTATTTGAGTACTGTTTATGCATAGTGCATTATGTTATGCATAATTAATATTTACATATATAAAAATTGCCTATATTAATATTATGAGATCATTAAAAAGAAGATTCTATCTTTGACCTCTGATATTCAATTGTAATTTCAAAAGCTCTTTTGATGTACAATATTTAAAATCAGGCGAATATACAAATATCATGTTCTATTTTTTAACATCAATAAATGAATGCTTAATAGCCAACTAAGCTTAAAAGATAGATAGAGAGTTCATCTATTTTTTACATTTATTGGTGTGTTGTTTAGCATCTGGAAATGTAATTACTTCTACTTAATTTACATATATATATATTGAATTAAATAGTTTCCATGGATTATTATTCTAATAAAAAACAGAAATAATGAGATTTTATCCATGTAAACAGAGATAACCTTTGCCTTTGATGTTGTCAGGAAACTATCAATTATTACTAATTGACAATCTCCTTGAGGCTGAATAAGTTTTTCTATTACCTATAATATCTTTTTTTGTTAGAATTTATTGTTGAAGTAAAAGGTCAACATCAAAGGCAAAGTCTATCTCTGTTTATATATATATGAAAGCAGTTAATACTTAAACAATATCAATAACAATCTTAATCTGTTGCCAAGACAACCTCCTTTAAACAATAAAGCTGGAAATCCACATTTATATATGATCTAATATGTTTATATAGACACTAAAGATTGAGATTTGGCTACAAAGAGTGACCTTATTAATTCAAATAAGTTTAAATAAACTTCATTAAACAGGGAAATATAACCTATTCTGAAAGAAGACTAACAAATAGTCAGTAATAACTTTCAAACTGCACTTCATATATTTATTACTTATGTTATAAATCTAATAGTGCTCATATTCACTGATTAAATATATAAATATAATCAACTTACTAGACAACTATATATTTTAATCATATACTTATTTTCATCTAATCGACTTTTGTTCAAAATTGAACTTTGCCAAGATGTTATGTTAATTCAATATGTTGCATGATTTACATGTCATCTTAGCACTTCCTTTATTGACCAACTTCAACTTTAAAAAATATTTTTATACTTTCCAATTTCTATTTAATGCCCATTTCGCCCAACTTTATTGAGCCTTGTATTAAATTCATACATTGCTCTTTATTTTCTTGAATATATATTGTCTTATACACTTTCTTTATAATTTGTATAATATTTTATCACTTCAATACTTTCTTCACATTTCATAACATGCCCTGTTTTTAATTATATAATGTAAATACATGAAAGCAGTCAACACTTAAACAAGATCAATAATACAATCTCAGTCTGTTGTATGTATATACACTTTTTGCAAATAATAGATGTGGAATGTTTTACACCTTTTTGCATTATATTTTATATATGTTTTAAAGATAATTAAATTGTTCTTATTTATAATTTTAAGTTTTCAATATTATAGTTTTTCATAACTATCTTCATGTTTTGTCTTTTAAAAAACAATGGATTGGAAGTACAGTGTATATATATATATTTAATGATAAATAATATTTTAATAATGAATAACTATAACTACATGTAATAGTAACAAGTCAGATGTCACATGACTTATATATAGCTTGCACTTACAAATATCTAATGTCCCAACTCCTCACTGAAGAGACCCATAGGTCGAAACCGGTCTGGGGATGGGGACCATTTAAAATAAAAATGATTTGAATGCCTTCTCTTGTAGTAGCATTTATCATAAATAAAAAAAAAAAGCTTGTTTAGAGCTATTAGCACGCTCTTAACTTTATAACTACATGTGAAAATTTTACAAATCTATTTAAATAATAATTGATCTGCCCTCTAGCTGCCAAAGATTCAGAGTAACTTTTTTACAATTTGTAAGAAGGAGTGGACCACCTCTTAATGTCTTTTAGATCTTTAAATGTTTAAACAGCGGACATCCAAGAAGATGGAAAAAGAATATGAAAAGAGCGATTAACAAGATGGATCCATTCGTCTTACTGTAAAAAAGTGGTAACAGGTTGAGCTTAGATAGCTAGAAGGAGTCTGAGATTCAGCCATATTATTGTTTACACACATCACGATTTATAAAATTTTCACATGTCGTTATAGATATATATGATCGAATGGATATGTGATGATATTGAGACTAGAGTGAGCTTATTGTAATTGGTGCAGAAATAAGAGTTTATCTATATCAAGACAACAAGATGATAATAGTTATGTTTTAAGCATATTACAAATGTTAGAAAAATGAAAATTAGACATAAAAGTGGTAGATATTTTTGCTTTCATGATGAAAACAAAAAGTATGAGGAAAGAAGTTGGATCTAACAGTACACATTTTGTTAAAATGATATAGAAGAAAAAGAAATATATCATTGCTGACAGAATAATTTTATAATCATAGATTGGAAAGATTATAATGTATGGAGAATGCATGTGAGTTTATAATAGTATAAAAAGATTACAGACCAAGAAATGTTTATTTTGACTAATAAAATTTTTACAGAAACTCCTCATTTTATTTAAGAAGAGGCTATTTGGTTTATTAATACAATATTTTATGATTGATTATATTACAAACAATTAATTTGGTGAACTTTATATAAAATGGACTTGATTAAGCTCTTTTATGACAAAAATATATTTGTGTATGTATTTAGCAAGCAAAAAGCAATACATTAATTATTGTGAATTTCTTATATCACTTTCAAAAATATTAAACACAGTTTACAGACAAAATAGAATTAATTATAAGTCATACATGGGCAAAATATAATTATATATGTCGGCATTAATTATAGAAAGTGTTAGTTAGTATCATTCACACTTACAAATAAATCAGAAAACTTTTATATAAAATAAAATTCTGATCTACTTGAATCTATAACGTGATATGTCTTGTCATAGCTTACATTTTGGAAGTTGGCTATTATAATTAACCTCCATTATTTTATTTCAGTAAGAACTTAGTAAAGAGTTCTCAATGCTATAATTCATTTGTGTGACTGATTATGTTATGTGAATATTTAATTCAACAAGTGAGATTTATATAAAATAGAATTAATGTTCCAACATGAATATAACTATGTTGTGCTTATTAATTCTATAAAAGCAACACAATAATAATTGTAAGTTTTATGTGGTAATTTCAAATAAATATATTAATCCATTTTTCACAGGAGTGGAAATAATCACATTATTTGAAAAACAGGGCTAAGGGTGGAGCAGTTTTTGTTTTGAATAAACTTCAATTAACTATTTTTTTGAAAATAATATTTTTTTTATGATTTTAAGTAAAATTTTAGATGTAAAAGAAATTTATAGTCATAAAATCATAAAAACATGTTTGAGGATGGAGCAATTTTTATTTTGATCTTGAATAAACTTCAATTAACTATTTTTTTGAGATTAAGATTTTTTTTATGATCTTAAGTAAAATTTTAGATTCAAAAGAAATTTATAGCCATGAAATCATAAAAGTATTTGGCGAATATTATAAGATTATTTTTATATAGATTTTAATTTATTATTTATGAAAATTTAATTATCATAAAAATATTTGGCGAATATTATAAGATTATTTTGTATAGATTTTAATTTATTATTTATGAAAATTCAATTATGAGGACTATTATCCAATAATAAGCAAATTAATTGTATTATGAGTGTGGTATATAATGGTCCTATATGTGAGGGGTCAGAGTGACTTAAAGTCAATATGGGTATGACAATAATATTGGCATCAACAAGGGCTTTGAGAATTCTATCATTAGATTTTTAATGATATGGATGGCTGAAGAGTTGGAGGCTGGAGACGATTGAAGCCTGTCCATTAAAGTTTGAAGATTTACTATCTTAATATAAACTGATCACTGATTATATATATATGTGTATGGGAAATGATGATTTGGACCAATTGATAAGTGCTGGCTCAGCACAAAATATATATATATTGGAGATCGTTTATCTTTTTCACATGCATGTGTTTATGTGTATTGGTTATATATATATATTGGAGTGAATAGGTGTAGAGAGCTTGAAAGTCTGTGCTCAAATCTCTTCTAATTATATTAAGTTCAGTATAGACAATATACTTGTATTTAAATAGTATACAATAATAGTAATATGTCATTTCAAATTTAGAACATGTACTCATGCGGAAAATTATTACTTCAGGATTGTGATTTAACAACAGATGTAAAAAAAAAAAGTTTCAAAAAAAATAATGAAACTATGAAAAAAATAACGTATTGTCATTTCAGGACCAAAGAAAGAAGTAAGTGGGTGCAGAACAACAATATATGGACAAATAATAAAGTAAATACGTTTTATTTATTTCAGCGCAAAATTTTTCTGAAGTACTAATCAAATTAATAAATCAGAGCAGTAGTTTATAATTTTATTCTAATTTTGAAGTAGTGATGTTTAAGATTAATAGTAGTCTATATGTACTATATTTTAAAAGATGCTTTATGATTAATGCATTCATAGGCTTATGTCTAGTTGAAGCTTGGAATGATAATTTTCAAAAACTTTTTTTTAAATTTTTTATGATGACTTGTCTATTCTTTCATTATTTCTCTGCTGACATAATTGGAGAGATCTTTGTTTATTGTGTACTATTTAAGACAGTTATCATTTATTTTTACCTATATATTATATTAATCTGATTAATATTTTAAATGAGCTTATTTAAGCCCTATCTAGTACCTCACTGTGAAAATAAGATATTAGATGTTTATATAAAGTAGCCAAATCTGATTAAATATTTAATTTCCATAAATAATCATCTAAATATAATCATCTTACTCTTCTCTATAGCCATCTGCTATAATTTTGAATAATCAAGTGACATCAGCTGGTATTATGCTATAAAATTCCCATCTTCAGAAGACATTCTAGTTTTTTCCTTCATCATTAAAAACTAGAATTCAAAACTTGATTTAATACACTTATATCTAGTAGTAATCATCTTTTACATCATTGTGCTATGACATCTGGTGCTATTGATAATTCAAGCTTATAGTTGATGTCTCTCACATAAGGTGAAGATAAATGGAATTAGAAGTATATATATATAAACGTACAAGAGGATCATGTGATGTTGTTGGCTTAAACTTTCATTTATACCATTACCTTATTTATCACATTTATTTTTCTTTCCTATCAGTGTAAACATTAAATTACTATTGATGTCAGCAATCCATGATTGATTATCAGTATGATGAATATATTAACACTCAGAATTGGCAAATTGACAGTTACATAAATAAATATTGCCTTTCTTTAAATTAGGTTGTTGCGACAACTATGATTTGGATGTACTTTCAAATGGGCTTTAATAAATTAGATGGTTGTATCAGTTGTGATGAGCAACATTTAAATTTGATGATGATAGATAGTTATAGACAGTCAATTGTTAGATGCTAAACATCTAAAAGAAACTTGTGATTTTTTAAAAATCTAAGTATAAGATAAAACAAATAGAGACAATACTAGGAAAGAGATATGACTAACATAAAGCATAATAGCTAATGCAGAGTGATGATAGCTTAGCTTGAAAATGATTTAGAAGAAAAATAAACTTCATTATTAAGTATATAAATCTGCACATATGCAATATAATATAAAATGAGGCTTAACATTTATGCCTTTAATTCTTTTATTGTAACAATCAATAGTTTAAAGTGCTAAATTGGTAATTTTTAAGACAATAGCAAATATTTTTGAATTTATATTACTGGACAAACTTTAGTTATTAAGAATAAGCTTTAATATGTTATATTAATGTAAATATTGATATATATCAAATCTAAAAGAAGAATTAATTTGTGTTTTAAGTTATAATAGTGTTTAAATCTGATACAGATTTAAATCAAAATGACTCTTGAAAATTTTTTTTAGGTTTCATATAAGATTTGATTTTTTTCCATAAAACCAGATAACATCCAATTGCTGGTTGGTAATGAGATATTATTCTTAATAAACAGTAAAACAACAACAAAAAACAGGCATTTGATTAGTGGGGTATTTAATGAGATTGTATTTTTATATGAACATGCTTAAATCATCAAAACATCACATGATCACCATTTCATATGCTTACACATGCTGTTCATAAGAGTACCAAAAATGTACACTTGGTGGCACTACTGTATGGAGAAATCAAAAGTAATGGGAAAGAGAAGACAAAGAATTTGTATTGGGGATATAAGATTAAGTGTAGTGAATAGGTATAACTATTTGGGAATCATCTTAAATAATCAGAGAAATTGCTTGGATGAATGGGAGAAAAAATTAATAAATGAAGCAAAGAAAAAAAAGGGACTGATAAAGAAATTAACAGTGTTTTCTTATAATAAATATGATGTAGCTAGAATTGTATGGAAGAGAGTGGCAGTAGCAGGGTTAACATATATGCTAATGATGTGTAAGTAAAGGTGTATTAAATTACTTAGAAAAAGTGCAAAGAGAAGTAGGAAGACATGCATTAGATGCAGATATGTTGATGGGAAAGGAGGCAATTCAAGGAGAAATGGGATGGTCAAGTTTTTATATCAGAGATGCAAAAAGCAAAACGAAAATGTTCAGTAGATTGCAGTTTATAGATAATAAGAAAATAGCCAAAATAGTATTTAATTGGATTATGAGTAAAGGGCAAACAACAAGATGGTTGAGAAAGATAGCATGGTATGCAGAAGATTTGGATAAAAAAATTTATGTCAATATACTAATACAAAAGATAGGATAATTGTATTAGGAGAATTGTGAGTGTTATAGTGGTAAGGAATGGGATAGAAGAATAGATGCATTAATAAAGAGTGGAGAGGTGGAGAACTAGTATGGAGAGTAAAAAGAGTTTAAACATATACAGAAATAAACAGAATATTGGGTGTGTGTTAATTTATGATAATAGCAAGGAAAGTAGTTATTGTTTTTTATCAAGCATTGGTGGTCGAGTGGTGAGCACAGCTGTCTTACAAGCAGTTGGCCCAGGTTTTCAGGTTCGCTTCCCAGTCAATGTTTTGACACATGAAAAAAAAAGTAGTTACTATTTAAGGCTTGAACAGTATCTTTAGCAACAAGGGAATATACACATAAATGAAAAAATGTGGGTGATTTGGTCTGCAAGTTGTGTAAGGAAGGCATAGAAAATATTAGGCATTCGTTAATTGAATGTAAATGCCTGAAAGCAGAAAGGGTTCAAATAGTAAAGTCATAAAAGAATAAATATAAACAAAGTGAATATACAGAAAGTGGGCCATTGACTTTTATGCTTGGTTTGGAAAAAAATGAGGGGGATTTAGATACAAAGGTCATGGAGTTGAATTATGTTGTGAAAATGGGATGAAGCAGGATAGAAAAAAATATAGGGAAATATAGGGTGGGGAATGGAAAGGGAAAGTAAAGTGGCTAACAGGTTTCTTTGGCCATAGTGGCCGATAGATTACTGATTAAGGAGAAGTCATAGTACATCCGTACTCTTATTAATATGCTTAAATGTTGTTGTATATCACTAGAATGCTATTTGATTTTACTCTGAAAAACTTTTTTATCAATGAAATAGTAGCGGATTTTTTTTTAAAATATAAAATCAAATGTCTATATTAATACTTGTTTAAGTTTTTATATTTTCTGTTATCTTTGCTTTAATAATATTGTTGTAATAATTTGTATTTAATCAAAAAAAAGAAATTCTAAACATAATTTTAGAATGAAGAAGTTGTTGCCCAATCCAAATTTCAACAATATAACAAAAAATATATATTTCTGTTAAATCAGACATTAGCTTTGAAATGAATATTTTTTTTTTAAAAAAAGACAAAAAAAAAAATAATGGTAGTCGTCATCATTTCCGGATCTCCGGCGTCTCCTGATCCTGTTCAGCCTTTTTTGGCAATAATAAATAATTTTGATGAACTTTGTCAAAAAAGGTCACATATCTTTTCAAGAAAACAGGTATTTGCAAGTTTTCAAAACTAATCTAATTTTTGAATAGTTTGGAGTGTTAAAAACTTATTATTTTTTGATTACTAAAAACCTAAAAAAATGATTTTTTAAAAAATATATTAAAAAGTTCATATTATGAAAATTATATTAAATATCTGATTGAACTGATATGAAATAATTACTCCGTGTGATTTAATGCAACGATAGAGTGATGGATTCTGGAGATGAAGATCCGTGAATCACACAGCTCCACTCCATCAAGTCTGACACTTGAACTTCTTATAGACTTCTAAGTAATAAACAATTTGGTTAAGAGCTCTCTATTAGCTCATTATTTAAAATAAAAGGAATTATATAAAAAACAAAATTTGAGTTATTAATGATGTCAATTATGGTCCACAGGGTCTATCTCAAGGGAATCTTTTATCAGCTGTGTCAAGAATCTTATTTATATGAATTGATTATAATTTCTTTCAATCCAAAATAAAATTATATGTGACGTTATTAAATACAAAGAGCATCAAATTTAATAATTGTGAGTATTTCATCTTTAACACTGTAAAATAAAGCAAGTGAAATCTGCTTAATATGTATATAATTTAAGTCTGTTATGATTTGTAGTTAGTCATAATGGATTTTGGCACACCTGATGAAAAAGTTTCTTTAACATGATGTTTTGCATTGTCACATTACAGTTCAGAATTTGATTACTATATACTATCTTGTATATCTTAGTTATGTAATAATTAATATGGATAGTGCTAAATAATTCTCATTTATAATAGTAGATTTGCATGCCCAGCATACACCTTATATTATCATACTGACTTATATCTATTCTTGTATAATAATATTCCCTTGTTTTTATATATGAGAAATCTATTAATTTAAATATAATATTATTTATCCAGAATTTTCTTTTCTTGCTGATTTGGATTAACAATTTTGTCATGTTAATTAAACATATATTAATGATTCATATCTTTTCATTATAAATCTTCTGTTTTAAATCATTTATTTGCAGCTGAAAATGTAATCAAAATTTAATATCTGCACATTACAGCAATACATATGTATGTATAATATATTCACTTTATTAAATGCATATTTTAGGTTGGTACAGCATCTTATATAGTAGTATTTTAAAAAATAAAAATTAATTTGTTAAATGTAAATATCATATAATAGTAAACAGTACTGTAATTAACAATTTTATTGTCTATTTTAATAATGATACAATATAATTATATATAAAAAAGTAGAACTAAATTTATCTTCTTTTTTTCCCATTCACTTTATTTAAAGTGCATATTAATTTATTTAGTTATTTACAAATAAGATTTAGTGCTTAAAATTAACTTGTTTTTGAATTCTGATAAATATGTTTTTAATTAATATTCTGAAAAAAAAAAGTTTTTAATTAATAATTGCTGTTTTAATATACGATTTTAAGCCTTTAAGATTTAGCAATTTTTTTTTATGTCCTCTACAGTAAATCTGTAAAAAAAAAAGTAAAAAAATTTGACATTATTTTGATTAAGAAAAATAAAATAGAAATATGATATTCATATCATTTAAACACATTAATTTACAAGTATTTACTGAACTGTTTTTTTTTTTAATTTTATATTAAAAGATGAATATATTAATTACTGACATTATTACCTTCTAATGCATTTATTTTCAAGACATGTAAATAAGCAATTATTTTATCTAGCGCCGTGTTTACAATTATATTACATTCAAATATCAGCCTTTCAAGCTAATTGAGCACGCACCTTTTGAGAGTGTTAAATAAATGAATACTTTCCTCTTCAATCCAAGATATAGTATTTATGCAGGAATAAAAAGGATCCTCTTATTCCTATGACTCAAATTCTTTTATATGAGCAAATCTGAAGAACTGCTGAGGAGAGCGTGCGTAGAATCTCACTTTAAATGACTATTTACAATGTTTTTTGACTGAATGACGTCGGTGAAATTATTTAGAATTTACTAAACGTCATTCTTACTGAAACTTAATTATGAGTAAATAAGCAATTATTTTATCTAGCGCCATGTTTACAATTATATTACATTCAAATATCAGCCTTTCAAGCTAATTGAGCATGCGCCTTTTGAGAGTGTTAAATAAATGAATACTTTCCTCTTCAATCCAAGATATAGTATTTATGCAGGAATAAAAAGGATCCTCTTGTAGAATCTCACTTTAAATGACTATTTACAATGTTTTTTGACTGAATGACGTCGGTGAAATTATTTAGAATTTACTAAACGTCATTCTTACTGAAACTTAATTATGAGTAAATAAGCAATTATTTTATCTAGCGCCATGTTTACAATTATATTACATTCAAATATCAGCCTTTCAAGCTAATTGAGCATGCGCCTTTTGAGAGTGTTAAATAAATGAATACTTTCCTCTTCAATCCAAGATATAGTATTTATGCAGGAATAAAAAGGATCCTCTTATTCCTACGACTCAAATTCTTTTATATGAGCAAATTTGAAAAACTGTTGAGGAGAGTGTGAGTAGAATCTCACTTTAAATTACTATTTACGATGTTTTTTGACTGAATGACGTCGTGAAATTATTTAGAATTTACTAAACGTCATTCTTACTGAAACTTAATTATGAGTAAATAAGCAATAAATCATGATCCATTTTAAAATAGTAAAATCTAACAATTATGAACATTTAAAGAGTTTTTATAATTTTATACAATTTAAACTAAGCTAAACAAATGATTTATTGCTTCAGGGTTCATAAGAAGTATTGAAAGTGATAAATCAATCACATGATCCATGGATCTTAAAATTCCATAGTTGGCTATTCTACCACTGCACTAAACTATTACTGACCTCATTGAAAAAATTAAAAGACTGAAGTGGAGTTGGGCTGGACATATTGCTAGAAGAGATGATAATAGATGGACAATTGAAATATTAAACTGGATTCCAAGAGATTGTAAAAGACCCAGAAAGAGACCACATGTGAGATGGATGGATGAAATAAGAAAGTGTGCAGGGGTGATGTGGAGAAGAAAAGCTAAAGATAGGAAAAGATGGATTGAACTTGGAGAGACCTTCATCCTGCAGTGGATTGATAATGGTTGATGATGATGATGATGACTTATGTTTAAGTTGATGAAGCATTACACAAGCCAATAATATTTTTTTAGTTCAGTAAATTAAATTTTTCTTAACCTAATAAGCCTACACACCTGGAAATTTACATTTTTGATGCAAATTACAAAATAAATATATTGTAATTGTTGAATTGTGTGGATACCCATATTTTATTTACATAACTGTTTCCCTATTAATTGATGATTAATAATCCATCAATGCAGTGCATTATGCTTGGTCATTACATTTTATTACTATAATCTTGGCTTCTGAGATGTCTTCTCCTTCTTTGATGTCAATCCATTATGAGTCTATTAATCTTATTTTTTGGGAGAGGAACTAATATATTCATTGATATGGCAGTACATGATCACCTTTCATTATCCTTGGCTTTTTTTTAACAGATCAGTTTTATTAACTACCTCATTGTAACATTAATATATTGTTCTCTCAGGTTAAATATGGTTTAGATCATATGCACAGATCATGGATCATTTGAAGTTTTTGTTTTTTTTAAATCATCATACTGATTTTTAAAACTTTGATATCTTCTTACTGTCTTTTTCTTCATTCAATAAATATACATTAGATTTTGAAAAACCAGACTTTCTTTATTCTTATCAGAAAATTGTATTTTTTGTTTGTTCTTTCAAATGTTAGTTTCATAAAATTCATTATAGTACTTTAATGGTACTTAAATTTCCAACTCTATAAGAATATATTCACCAGTAGACATAATTGACTTCACTTGTTAACAAGAAATAGAGATTTGAAAGTTACAAAAATTCCAGTTCTGTTATACTGTGCATTATTAGTAGGTTTACTTATTATTAGAATCTTTATTGACTATAAAGTGAAATTCTTTCAACCTCTGCTGAAGACTTTTTAATTTGCATTGACATCATGACCAATATCAGAATAGACAGTTTACAAAACATATTAAACAATACAAAACTCTCCATATAGTAGTGCCACCCTGTGCCAACCAGAGTAATCAATGGATGCCAGAAGGCTTATGCATAGAATCCCTATCTAGTTCCTACACATCCAACATCCCCAGACTACTTTCTGGCTTACGGCTTTCGTCAGTGGGGATATTGGATGAGTAGGCACTAGATAGGGATTTTATGCATAAGCCTTCTGGCATCCATTGATTACTCTGTTTGGCACAGGGTGGCACTACTTTATGGAGAGTTTTGCTTTGTTTAATAACAATTATGTGCTAGTATAAAAGATGGTGATCATGTGATGTTTAATGATTTAAAACATTTATATCTTATTAATAGAAAACCTTACTTTAATAGCATTCATCTTTATTAATATGCAAACTACATGTTTGATTACAGTCACACAATTTATATTCATAAAAATTTACTTTGAAAAAAATCAAATGAAATGAAAATGTCAAGTTGAAAAATGAAGTTTTACTTGTTTTCATTTTTCTTAACTTATTTATAATTGTTTTGCTTAAATGTTTTGAATTTAAGGGATTATTCCATATGTTAATTTTGTTATTAGTAGCTGAACACACTTTCAGTTAGTGAAATCAGATTCATAGCAATATTGCTTCACCAGCTGAAAGCGCACTTATCTAGTGTTACAAAATTAACATATGGAATAAATCTTTATTTAGCTAACATTCAAAATAGTGTAATAATCAGCAAGTTGAACATGGCTATCCTATGTCTTCTATTTGAAGTTCCTTATATAGTTCCCTCATCTCTACATAAGACTGTTGTAGTTTGCCATATCTCTCCAAACATATTCTAGTACAGCTTTTTCCATTTTGGAAATTTGTATAAATATTCTATATGTTTAAATCATTTATCAAATTATTTGTATGGATTTGCTTGCTTTTCTTATTTCTTTTCACATACTTTAATGATATTTTAAACTATTTTTATTTCAAAGGTGTTTCTTGTTATAAATGTGAAACAATATGATCAAATTTATGACTTTATTGCAAGTCATCTTTGGAGGCTTCCTTCAATCCTGGTTTATTTAATTTTCTCCATGTCATAACTACTGCATTCACTAATTACTTTTATTATTATTAAATCAAATCTTCTCTGACATCTTTTTTATTTTTAGATACAGGGTTTGTCATTTATTGCATTTGTATTATCAGCATAATATTTAATTTAGACTGCTTTTCTCATCAAGTTTACTTTCTGAATCTTTTTTCCTATTCATTCTTATTACCAGAATTCTATAATCTCTTATAAAATGCCCATTTTTAATTCCTATTTGCATATTCTATGATCTAATTGATCTTACAATATCATTTAAACTTGTCAACCATTCACTTTTGTGATATTTTATATCTCTGACTGTTATCATCATTAAGCTTGATGTATGTGTTCATTGTATTTGAAAATATGTGATTAAGACATCCAAAAAGCTTTTTTAATCACATATTTGGCAACCTAATACCTCTTGAGATATATTTGTTTTTATCATAGCTTCAATTTTAATTTATAATTTATATACCTAAACCAAAGTTAAATTTTATTTGACTATTTTAGTTTACATTTAGTATCTTGATTAACAGCAGCCTTCAAAGCTATAGAATATTATTAGAAATTTCTATATATATATAGCTTAATAAAATTTATAGAAAATTCTTGTGAAAAATAAAGAATTGGTTTCGTGTTAGTGTTTAACTGATAGATATAACTGATAGAATTACTTTTTTAATAAAACTTACTATTCAATTAGTAATATTGAAGTATTTTTGGATAGTAAGAATCTACCTGCTTAATAACTTGAGCAATTATCTTTAAGAAATTGTTGTATACTGTTGTTTAATGACCATTATTTTAACTTATATAGCATTCTTTTGTATCTAAATGATGATACTTTGAAACATTCTCTTGA
Organism: Epiperipatus broadwayi; assembly: GCA_028023455.1. Classification (NCBI taxonomy): domain Eukaryota; kingdom Metazoa; phylum Onychophora; class Udeonychophora; order Euonychophora; family Peripatidae; genus Epiperipatus; species Epiperipatus broadwayi. The sequence continues at coordinate 5,548,811 of JAQFVV010006215.1, forward strand.
AACTGGGATAGCTCTTCTATTGAAGTTAAATAATTGTGTCATTAGCTTTTTTTTTAGAAAAAGATTTATGACTGTTTATTGTATTATGCTTTTATCATCTCTCAGAAAAATGTGCGATATTTACGTTTGTCATACAGAATCTGATTTTGTGTTACAGTCAGTAAATGATTCTGATAATAATTTTCGCTATATCATTTTAGTTATTTTTAGGGGTATCTGTGTATGGAACAGGAATTTGACAAATTATATGGCAAAGCTAATTGCTGATCTTAATAAATTCGCATGGGGAAATAAGGTTTTGTGTAGTTGTAATTTGTATTTATACATGCAATGTGATAGTGATATAACCTACAATAGCTTCACATTATTCTTATAAGCAAAAAAAATTCCAACCTTATAAATTCAAATTTTTTAAATCATAATTTGAATACATTTCATTAAGTTAAAATTAAAAAAGATTCTAATACTTATACAGAAAAATCTAGCAGGGATTAATTACAGTTGCAATGAAAACATTTGATTTGATGAATGATTAATGTTAAAGTTCAAAAACTATAATGAAAAAGAACTTTTCTAATAATCAGTTTTAAAAAATGAAACAAAATTTTATTAAGTTTCTTCTTTCTGTTAAAAAAAAGTTTCTTAAGAAAAAAGAATCAAATGGTTTATTGATTGGCAGTTCATTGGAATACGTCAGAATCCATAGATTTTGAGCTCCACTACTCTGCCATTGCATTAGTTAATGAAGGACAGTCTCTACATAATTTGACATAAATTATTGCTAATAAACACTACTCATCATCAAGGATCATTACCAGAAGATATTCTATGTAATTTCATCTTCATTTTTTTAAAAATAAATACATCACCGGAATTTATAGAAATATGAAAACTCCAATTCTTGTTTGAAAAAACAACAAAAAACTAAATAATTCTGTCACTGAAATGTAATAAGTTAAAAAACAATTCTCAGTCACTTAATACGTAGAGAAACACTGATTTTGATAATAGTGCTTTGCACTAAAAATACATTAAGAATATAGATAGCATTTTCAACGTTTTCTTTGTGGATGAAGCGATGTCAATTTTACATTTAATTTAAAACACCTCTGTAACTTTTTCTGGTACCCTTTTTCTCACAACCAATATTAAAATCACTGTTTTAAACATTTTTGACTTTTTTAAAAAATTTCCGTCTACTTAAACTTCAAATGAAAGGTTGCACAATTCTCAGATTGTAAAACAGTTCAGTTTTAGTGTCTTACATAAACTTCATAAAATATTGTGTAAATTACCTGCTAAGTGGATAGTTGTTTTTTATAATTTTATTTTATAAAATTTCACTTTTAATATTTTTAGTTATAAACAAGGCAAAACTCTCCATACAGTAGTGCCACCCTGTGCCAACCAGAGTAATCAATGGATGCCAGAAGGCTTGTGCATAAAGTCCCTATCTAATGCCTACTCATCCAATATCCCAGACTAGTTTCTGGCTTGTAGCCTTCATCAGTGAGGAGCTTTGGATCTGAGAGCACTGCACCTAGATCTTAGAGATCTGAGAGCACTGCACCTAGATTTTAGAGATCCTAAGAACTAGGTGCAGTGCTTTCAGATCCAAAGCTCCTCATTGATGAAGGCCACAAGCCAGAAACTAGTCTGGGGATATTGGATGAGTAGGCATTAGATAGGGATTTTATGCACAAGCCTTCTGGAATCCATTGATTACTCTGATTGGCACAGGGTGGGACTACTGTATGGAGAGTTTTGCCTTGTTTATAAACAATTATGTGCTAGTATAAGAGATGGTGATCATGTGATACTTAATATTTTTTAGTTATAATTTTCATTAAGATTGTATAAATTAATTTACTAAACAAAGGTTGAAGAAAAATCACTGGAATCCAACTCCCTTGTAGCTCTGACTCAAGCCCAGCCATATTCCTATTAGCATCAAACCCTCTTTTCAGCACATCCTTAATTAGTAATATGTATTTATTACCATACTTAAAATTACTCATTAATGCTACTTCTTCATGTCAGAGTAGCAAAAATGCACCAAAAGACATATCAGATTATCTGTAAAGGTTATTTGTCTAATTTATTAGCATTCAAATAGAATGCATAACAAATCCCTACATCTTACCATAAAAAAAATCAATGCATTTGTCATCACATGAATTATATTATGCCAAAAATTCTAATAAAATTACAATTTTGAATAATATTCACACTCGTCAATTATTTTTATTCAAAAAATAACATCTAATGTTTAATTATTAGTGATACAACCTTTAAAAAACACTTTTAAACATAATGTGGAATATTGAAGAAATGTTCAGCATAAAATTCTATTAATGCAAAAAAAAACATAAAAAACATTAGAATTTTTTCTATTATATTATTTTATCCCACTCTTTGGCAAAAAAATATAAAATAAACAACAACTAATATTCATACATTTGTTCAATATATTATTTAAATGTGCTTTTGGGCTTATATTAATATTTATCTAAAAGAAAAAAAATGATCTAATTCCAAATAAGCATATCATTAGTACACATAATTATATACTGGACTATTTTATTTAAAATTTTCAAATACATTCATTATGCTTTCTTCTTCAGGTATCATTTGCATGATCATTGACAATACTAGCATGGGAATTCATTTTGGAACCTTTAGATTTATAATTACTGAGTTTAAAATAACACTTTAAACAATTAAACTATTAGGTCAAAGGCATAGAACTGAAAATGACTTTAACCAATAAGCTATGGTTAGGATATTATATTAAATACAATAGTCACAAATCTAAAGATTCCAAATTCCATTCCCATGTTAGTATTGTCACTGATTAGGCCAACAACATTTGAGAAGAGAGAAAAAAATCCAATTTAACACATTGTACTATATATTAATCTGTATACTTTTATTAATATTTGAATGTATTTAATAAGTTTGAATGTTTCTAAAAACACTTAAAATTAATTTTAGATAGTAGAAATAGTTCCACCTAGAATCACATGTTAAGTGTCAACACCACAAACTTTCAGACAAACAGTATTACTAGTGCAAATTCTGTTATTATTAAAACTCTAGAACTAGATTCACATCTAAAATATTTTGTAATATATTTTTATATATGTTTTAATTGCTGGATGTTACTCTGTATGACTTTAACTATCAACTACTTTTGGAAAGTTCACAGTTTTTTCTTGTTTTAATGTGCTAATACAATCATATTTTTTTAACTGTTTTATTGAAATCATTGATTTAAGCCATATATTTTTAACTTTTAATTTCATTTGTGAATTGGTAAAGGTTTTATTTTTAAAGTTCTAAAACAAATATCTTACTGTTGTTTTTGTAGACGTATCAGTAAACTACACTGCTGTTTTCCCACTTTGCAGTTTACTGGTGTTGATTTTATTTATGTTACTCCTTTAACTGGCCGACTAAGAAAACAATCAGACAATCTTGTGCAAAATTTTAATTAAACAATCTGATTTGGCATCAGAATGGGCTCTTACTTTTGATTGTCACAAATAATTTGATTCCCAAGAAATAAAAAAATAGGCTATAGTATTTGTGAACTATCAGAAATTTTATATTTATTTGAAATGTCTGTTAACTTTAAGTATGCCTACAAGCCATTAGAACCTCAAAGTTAAATCACACTTGATGGAGTTATTAATTTGATGTTAAGTTTCGAAATCTTGGATATTTTATAAATTGAAAAATGTTCTAAATATTGCCTTTCAACTGTCAGAAACATGTTTTAAGAAATAAAAATTTATTGTATTAATTTAACCCTGAATTATATATTGTAGTAATACCAAAAATTAATCTTGATATGTGAATGAAACACTATTATTTAGCAGCATTGTTTACTCAAGTTTATAATAGGTGGCTGTAGTAGACAAAATAGGATGAATTACTACTTCTTAAAATATTCGTTGAAAGTAAGCAGAGGAAATCATGTAATCTTTATAGTTGACATGTATTACCAACTCACGATATTTTCAAACATCATTCCACAGCAGGATGATCTAATTTTAATCCAATTTTTTGACCCATAGCCTCTTTTTCACCTCATTACACCAGTAATCTTCCTTATTTCACCCATTCATTTCATTTGAGGTCTTTTACAATTTCTTGGGATTGAAATTTAAAACCTCAATTATTCATCTCTTCAACTTATCCAGACCTTCTGCATTTCAGTGTCTTCTTTCAATGATGTGATAACTGTTTGCTCTATCACCTATGTATTTATTCTTGTTACTCCTAACATATATCTCTCTATACTTTGTTGAGTGATCTGAAGTCATTGTATTCTTCTTCTTCTAAATGTCCATGTTTCAGATCCATAAAAAAACTGATAAAACATATACATTAAACATCTTCATTTTCAAACACACAGGCAAAAGCACTCCATCCAAATTTAATACTATGATTAATTTCATCCATTGTTTCTACATATACTAATAATCTGATCAAAATATTCATAGTTGTTAACCTTTTTGATAATTTCTACTTTTTTTCTTTTGAGAAAATCCACTGAACCTTACTTTAATCTTTTTAGCAATTATCTTTAGTCTTATTATTTTTTTTTTTTTTGGTTTTATCTGATAACTCCTGCAACCTGAAGTTCTGAAATGTTTGGTAAAAAAACATATTACCTGCAATTTTCTTTTCTTTTATTTCCTTTACTTTCCATTTTCATTCACAAAATACATATAAAATTTTTGAAGATATAGAATAACCCTGTTGCACACATAACTCATTATTAATCTTCTTAATATCATAACATGAATCTCATTGCTGTTACACTTTGATAAATCTTTTTTAGAATATGACAATATTCTGGGTCTATTTCATGACAATTCACATGCTTTAATCACTATGAAAATGCTTATAGAAATTCCAAAGTTGTAATGGCAATTCATATTCATTAGTCCTTTCTATAACTTCTCTCAATATCTGAATATAATGACGACTAATAGGTCTGTAATTTCTAATAACTTTTTTTTATCACTTTTCTTAAATATCAATATCTCTAATGCATTTTTTCAATCGTCTGGTATATCATTATTATTTAAATATTTGACAACTTTTCCAACAATTTTTCTATTTTTTTATCTACTTTTTTAAAAACCTATCTAGCACTTTCTGGAACTTTTCCTTTCTAGATTTAATTGCATGACTCACTTTTTTATTTAAAGTATTTGGCAATGTAGACAATAATTTAGTTTCTTATTCTTTCATACTGTATAATTTTTTAAAAACTTACACATATTTCATGATGTCATCTCTCTTTTTAATAATAATTCCTATCTTTACTTCTTATTGTTAAAACAGTATTTCTTCCAATGTCAAATTGTTCCTTTACAGTTTTGAGACTTTTTTTTATTTATTTATAAAATATAGGAAATTTTATTCTGTAATTTGGTTGCAACTCATATGATAAGGTTAAAAATAGGATACATTAAATGGTATTTAAAGAGAAAAAAGTTCAATGATGACATATCCTGTGTTATATAACCCAAGAGGATTGCAGTGATCCATAGAAGCAATGGGAAGGGCCCGGGGTTTGGTACCTTGGAGATATGTGACTAAGCTTGCATGACTCAAAATGTACAAAGACGACATCAAAGTTTTGTCCATGCAAAAATCATGTCATTACATAAATAAATCAGATCCTTCATAATGGATGTCAATGTCCTCATATCCAGGGTTTAAGATATAAGTTTGAAGATGGGGGCAATTAATAGTCAATCTCAAATGGATGCACTTAAACCAGTTTTTAATTATTTCCAGTATAGGTGGTCTCTATCTAGATATAAAAGGGACCAGCCTTAGGGAGGCATAACAATCAACTTCCATGTGGCTTCAAAGGTGTAGGGGGGAAGGATTCTGGTCTCTTTTCTGAATTTTTTTAATTTTTTCTATATATGAATCAAGCAGATGATCCAGGATATGATTAAAGTGAGCCAGCAATGGGTGAACCATAGTGAAAATAATATGAATATTGATGAAGGTATTTCTGGTACAGATCCATGCAGTATGTTGTCAATAAGGATTGAAAATATAGGTGTTTTGTCTTTTAGCATTGAGACTATAAGGTCTCTGTAGGATTGAAGGGAATGGCAGTAGCAGAGGAAATATAGTGTAGTTTCTTCCCTTCTGAAGCACAAGGAGCAATGCTTGAAAAACCTTAGCAGGGTACTAGGAAATGTTTAGTAAGCAAGGCATTAATGTTAATTTTCAACAGGAAGTCAAAGAATTTAGACTCAAGGAACCATCACCTAAATTTTTTGATTAGCAGATGGTTGTTGAGCTGAAGAAGGGTTGATCCTGTGGAAACATCAGAGTATGGGATATAATACGCTTCACAAAAATTAATTTTTGTAAAGGATGGCTCATTAGAAATAGCAGTGAACTTAGATATATGGGATATGAGGGTTGCCAGCCAGCTGGTGCTAATGGGGGGGGGGTTGTCTGTGGAAGATATATCTTTAAAGAGCAAGGAGTTGGGATACTGCAGGAACAGTCTGTAGATGATGTTGTAGAAACATTAAAATATAAAAGTATTTAGGGAGTGTAGGGACAGTCCATTGAGCTTTGTGTGCTACTGTATGCCTCTCAAGCTAATAGTTGCACTTCCCCTCTAATAAGATTGGTGCACAGTTGTATGTACTTTCTTGATGAAGGCTTTAGTGAAGTTGATCACTTGAGTGAAATAGGATATTTTAGGGAATATTAGTATATTAATGAAGGAGGATGTGGTGAACATGGATATATATACTTTGGAAAGGGATGATGTAATTTTCTGTGTAGATTGAAGTAGCTTATCTTGGACAGACCTCCTCATGATCATAGTGGATAAAATATAGGGAAGCTTAAGAACTTTTGTGGCTTTGCTGTAAATGGGCCAGGAATGTTCTTACCAGAAGATAATTACCAGGCAGATGACTTGGCCATATTAAATTGAAGGTCAGATTGATCAGAAAACGCCTCAAGCACTGATAGAAGCCTGGGAATTCTTTACTATAGCTTTCTTGGCAATTCACATACATATTCTTATATCATTATTAACTTTGTCATTTTATAAAACTCATGACATTTTTCACATGATCATCATTTTTTATGAATGGCAGTACTATATGGAGAGTTTTTCCTGTTTTAATTTTATGACAATCTTCTTAATGAATTATCTAAAAAATCATATTCCTTTGTTTTTACATACACTGTCTTGTCTAAGTAAAAAATTTATTGGTAAATTGCTGCTTTCTGATATCAGTTATATTTTTTGCAATTCTCAATAGAGTATCAATTATCTTTTTATTGATTTCAATTAAATTTAATACCTCTTCAAGTCTGTTAAAATTTTTAACCAATTTCCAAATGTTTCTGAAAGTTAAGAATCAAAATGATTTGTAAATTCTAATTTAAATTTAGTATTTCTAAATGTTGCAAATATCAGTTGTTAATACTGTCTTTCTTAATAGTTTTTGTCTCTATAATTTTGCATTTACATGAATCTTATTAATCGATGAAACCTCCCTATGTTGGAATTTATTAAAAACACTACAGTCTTGAAATACATATATCTGTTAGTCAAAATATAATGCAATTATGCTGTACTTTCTTTAGTATGCTTTCATATCCATATATCTTTTTTTCAAAAAACAATTCATAATATTAAGTTTTTATTTTTCTACAAAAGTCCATTAGGTCCTCTAATTGCTGCCACTATAACTAAATTTTTTCACCGTACTTTCAACTTTTAATTGTTTGCTAATTCTAATATTAAAGTATCTCATGATAATTTTAAAATGTTGTTTGGTTTGATCAAAAACATTTTATACATTAATATACAAATTCTGTACTTTTTCACCACAATAAAAACTTTTGGCATAAACCTATATCTGCGTTTTTGATAACTTTCATTAATTTGAATAAGGAACCTTCTCACTTTGTCTTACATAATCATCAATCATAATAATAATATTCTTTCACTCAGTTGTGCCTTTGTAATAAAAACATGACTATTTTTTTAAAACAATTGTCTCTTCAACTTGTCCCATTTTATATCATACATTTCTTTCAAGTTATGCAATCTTCCTTCACTTGAAAGATACTTAAATAAAAGGTCTTCATTGAATGATAATCCAAGTTGACAATCAGAAGATTCTTAGCATATTCTGTCTTTGGTCATCAACCTCTTTGGCTGCTGACTTTCTAGTCTCCAGATAATAAGGGACATAATTTAATTTTATCTACCATGATTGAAAATATCTATGAAAAAAATATCATTCACACACATATTCATTCTATCTTTAAGAAAACTCAATTAACATCTCAAAAATTATCAGGTAACTGAGGAAAAAAACTGTGCTTTTTTATCTTAAACTCAGAGATAAAAATCCAGTAAACTTAATCATATTGACATGCATTTGTTGAACAGTCCATCCATGTTTGTTTATCATATGAATAATCACATAATAATAACAATTGCCAAATAAAGAACATATAAAGTGGATTTCCCCTGATTAGTTCCTTTAAGCTTCAAAGAAGATTCAACAGCAAATTCCCATAGTAGTTTTGATTAACTTCAATGTCACTTTTGGGAATGTTTTTGAATTTATCTTAAAAATTGTACAGTTTAAACATAATGAATTTTTAATTAGTGTTTATCAAATTTTCTAAATATCCTCAAAATCAAATATAGTACCAAATTTATTAATTTGAAGATATTATTTAGCTCTGGAAGAATTCTGAAAAATGGGATGGCTGAATTTATATCACAGAGCCTTTTTTCCAATAGGGATTATAGAATCAAATAATTACAGATATTAAAATATCAATCATATCTCTGCAATTGCTGAATCACAATCATTTGAAGCAGTTTCAGATCCAGTATATAGAAATTTAGAAAACTTTCTTTTGAGAATTGAAAGAAAAGTCTACTGAATAACATAAAAAAAATCTGGAATACTTTTACTAATCTACAAATCATTTAATGTTAGAATAATTATTCATTCATTTTTGCTCATTTTATTGTTAATATCTGTTGATCACAGCTATAACAATTATTTTAAGCAAATATAATGCAACTGATTTTCTATAGAATGTAATAAATACTGAATGTATCTGTATGCAAATTCTCCTGGATATATAGATATATTTCATGCTAAGCATTTAAGTACATAAATCCAATTTTTTCCACAAATATGTTGTTTATATACTTTTCATACAATCTGTTCTTGTTTTATACCCCCCCCCAAAAAAAAAAAAAAAAAAAAAACTGTTCTTATTAACTTTACTCTCATAATTAATGAAATTATTATAATTGTAAGAGTTTGAATTGAAGAATGGAATATATGTTATGGTTAATTACTTACTTAAACTGTTCTTACAGTTCACTTTATCACACAAGATCTTGTACTACTCATTAATAATTCTACAAGAATACCATGTCCATATGTATTTAGTAACAACAATGACAAAAAATGGCAAATAGTATGATAACATACTATTTGCATTATATATTATTTTCCATATAGTTGCTTTACCTAAATTAATATTAACTACAAAATTCATATATATGAAGAATGATTGTGTTCAATTACCAACAAAGACTGTTGATCACTAATTCAAGATGTTTTTGCATCATTCTACAGTTGCAATCTTATATATAAAAGTTATTTCATATATATTATATATACTGTATGTATGTGTATATATATATATATATAAACACATTTCACATGCTAAGTATTAATGATTGATTAAAGAAAGAGTAATAAAGGCAAATAAAAATAGTATTATTAAAACAGAAATGTAAAAAAGAAGTAATAGAAGTTATTAACTATCAATCTGATAAAAATATGTTTAAACTAATTAAATATTGCCTACTGTGATACTAGTATTTATAAATAAAATAGTAAATCATATAACATTAAAATACTAGCCAAAAAACAAAAAAAAAATTATTACTAAAATTCTTCCACCACCATGGTTTTATCTATTAACAAATAGACCTTTTCAAGTGAAATTCAACAAGATACATACAACATATATGTTGTATTAGTAAATAAAACAAAGTCATACATCACATAACTTAATTTGATCAGCTTGTAATTATAAACTAAAATAAAAAGCATGCCAATAACTCTAACAAGCTTCATAGATAAATGCCACAAGAGAAAGCATTTAAAATCTCTATCTAGTATCTGAAATATTCTAGCACCTCACTGAGGAAAGCCAATAGCTAGAAACCAGTCTGGGGCTGAGATGATTTCTAGATAGAGATTTTAAATGCTTTCTCTTGTAGCATTTATCGATAAAGCTTGTTGAACTATTAGCAAGATCTATATTTGAGTATATATGTTGTATGTGTCTTGTTGAATTTCACTTGAAAAAGTCTATGAAATCATGGTTGTGGAAGAATTTTAGTACACATTTGTTTTTTTGGTTAATAATGTAATGTTATATGTTTTTGTATTTTGTTTAAACTAATCTATAACTTTAATTAATTATATTTTTTCTTATAAGCTATATTATTAGATACAATAATTAGAATTGGCATTTCATAAAAATTCAAGTATTTCATTTCATTTAAATTTTTTAATTATAAAGTTATCTCAATGTAGTAAAAAACAGGAAGTGAATGCAAAATTACAGCTATATTGCTAGAAATGGCTATTGTTGTAAATTTGTTTAAATCCATTCATAACTCAACCTTATACTAACTCTTGATGCATACTTTTCACATACAACCTAAAAAATTACAATAATAGCAAGAAATTCATTTTCCTCATTTTATAACTCTCATATATATTAATCCATTTATTTTAATAAAGCTTAGAATAAAAAAAAAGTATTGAGAAATAGAGAGATATTAACTACCAAATAAAACTCTCTACATTATTATGACTTCCACATTTGCATGCAAAAGTTGTTTTATAAACTTTGTAATACAATATACGCACATGAAGTAATTCTAGATACATGCATTTGACTACTTTAGATAAATGCATTTATATCTCCAAATTCAGGTCTTATGGCAGTTAAATTGGATGTCATAACTAATTAAAAGAGGACTCTTTATCTATTCCTGTTTATATTCACTTATTATTTGAGGCTAAAAAATCTTATTATTTTTTAATAATATATTAAACTCATATCATCCCCATTTTATATTATTTTAAATATTTAAAATTTTATTGCTTCCGACAATACAATTTAATTCTTTCTAAGCCTTTTAATAATTCAGAAATATTAAATTCAATCCATAATAATCAAGAATATTGGTAAAAAAATATTAAATACTTAATGTAAGTCAAAACATATATATATATTCATTTTTTTTTTTTATCGTAGAAAAAAATATATATATATTCATATTTTTTTAACCACATTATAATGTGTATAACTAGTCTATTACTCGTTAGATAACTGTTACACATTAATTAATAAGTATCAAACTTTCTACACTCACAGATTTGTCACTAACCACTACAGATAAATTCATTAATAATTATTAAAGCCATTTATTAAACTAGAAATTATCCCCACCTTATGTATAAAAGGTAATCATAAGTTCAATATTTGTGTAAATTGGTCACCACTTCTGCTGGTAATAAAGTTGAATCATTATAGTCAACATATGTCTAATCTATCACAATAACATTTGATCTTTACCCTCTAGGCATGAATGGCCACACACACATTTACTAAAGACTACTGTCCAGTTGTCTGAATTGAAGCAGGGCTATCTCCTGGGAAAAAAAACCTGAACTTGTTTTACCTGTAATTTTAAAGTTCAAGTAGCTACAAGTCAAGCATTGGTGGTCGAGAGGTCAGGGCGACTGCCTTACAAGCAGTTGCCCGGGTTGCGGGTTCGCTTCCTGGCTGATGCTATGACACATGAAAAATAATAATATAAAAAAACTAGCTACAAGTCGTCAGGCGTTGTTAGCCGAGAGGTCAGCACAGCCGCCTTGCAAGCAAGCAGTTGGCTGCAGACGGTTGTTGCGGGTTCGCCTCCCGGCCGATGCTTTGACATATGGGAAAAAAAAACTAGCTATAAGTCACTTCCTGTTATTAATGTCTTATTTATTAATATATAAAAATTCATTCCATTATCACAAGAATTACATTTCACTTGAAACAACTTTTAAAACATAATTTGATAATACACAATACACTTAATTTAAATATTGAAATATTTTTTACCAAATCAAAATTTCAGCTGCAACATTTTTTTTTTTTTGCACATTTGATATGCTTTTTCTGAAAACCTATTTTTACTTAAATATTTTTTCGCTTGACTGACTACAGATATCAAATGCTGAACAACATCCAGATTTGCTTACTTTGATGCACTTCTGCCTATGGCAAATATATGATATACATTTTTTGCAATTGTTTATTTTTGTGAACATTCTAAAGAAGTCAGGCAAAAAAATCCAACACATTGTAATATTTACTACAAATCTCACTACAATTCAGTTTTTATTTATATTTGCATTAATGAGAAAAGATTGAATTCAAAATGCTTGGGTGAGAGAACAAACAGATATTGACATCATTAAAAGAATTAAAAACCCAAAATGAAGCAAGGTTGGACATATTACTAGAAGCAATATTAGTAGATACACAGTTGAACTTTTAAAACAGAATTCCAAGACATTGTGAAACACCTAATAAGACCCACATGTGAGATGGATAGATAAAATAAAATTGGTATAATATAGAGAAGTGAAGCTCTAGATTAAAAAAAAAACTGGATTTAACTTGTGAGAGACTTTCATTAGTAGTTAAAAATGATAATGATGTAAGTAATTATAACTTTTTCTCCATTATTTAAGATGCTTTCAGGAGCAATTTCTTCAGTCTATTCTACAGCCATCTATTGTAGGCTTGAATAATCAATGAATACTAAGTGTAGCACAATTACTTCCACTTACATGTTTAACTGATACTTTTAAGTTCCTTATATTATTAAACTAATAGCATGAACTTAAAAAAATAAATTAAAAATGTTAAGTCTTATTTGCTTGTTTGTTATAAAAATACCAAGCCATTAATAATATATTTTAATAACTGTAATTTTTATGTTAATTGGAGATGTGAATAAATTTGATCTACCAAATAGGAACCATCAATTATTCAAGCTTGCAAGAAATGGCTGTGAAGTATAATAAAAAGTGAAAATGTTTATTAAATTATTAATCAAGTTGTTATCAATAGTGCTCTACTTTATGGACAAGTCATTGTTTATTGCTCACTTCTTCAATTCTACATATCTCCAGTAAGGTCAGTCTATTCCATCTTTTCTTCTTATTTTCACTCAACATTTCCTCCAAAATGTAATGTGGCTCCAATCCAGTTTATTTTTTAATCTTTTTTTTTCATTCACTCTTTCCAAAACTTCATTTTATTCATCCAGCTAACTTTCTCCATTCTATATTTCACAGGCCTGCAATCTGTTCCTAATTATTTTACTCATTGCCTATATTTCACAACCCTACAACAATACACTTCATACATAGTACTTAATAAATTCTCACTTCAAGGAACCACAAAATATTTTTTTCTTTAAATAAATGTTTCATTTACTAATGCTATCCTTCTTTAAACTTCATCTTGACTTCCTCCATCCTCATTCATCCAACAACCCAAGTATCTAAATTCATTTACTTGTTGAACCATATTACCATTATTCCTTTTTATTTATAAGTACTTGGTCTTCTCAACATTAATCTTTATTTCATATTTCATACATCCTTCCTTTAATTCTGGAGATTTTTTTCATCTTCAGCAATAAGAGTTATATTATCAGTGTTATACATTTTACTATTCTACATCTATTATTAATTACTTCATGTATAAATATTTAATCATATTTCTAAATGAACATTAAAAATCACAGGAGACATGCAACATTCTTGTGTAATTCATTTTTCTATATTCACTACTTTAGTCTCATTATTTTCTAGTATAATTCTTATTCTTCATTCAGAGTACACATTTCAAATCAATGTTATCTTTTTTCAAAATATTCTTTTATTTTTCGAAATGATCATATTCTATTAAATGCTTTTTCCAAATCCACAAAACATATATCAATTCTTTTTTCAATATATCTCTTTGCAATTGTTCTAACACCATCAATAACTTTTTGTATTTTTCCCTCTCTAAAAACTGTTTCTCTTCAATATAATATTTTACCTTTCCATACATTTTTAAAGTTAGGACTGTTAATGTCTTTAAAGCATGATATACCAAACTTTTTATGCTGTATTCTTCACATGTAACAGCTTTCTTATTTTTTTAGCAATTGAAAACATTATATTCTTCGAGAAATCTTTAGACCAAATTCCACTATTATATATCAGATTGCACTAGCCAACAATTTCCTACATAAAAGTCTCTCAAATTCTTTAATTATTGTATTAATACTGACACTTTACCATTTTCCATTTCTTTAATTGATATAAATATTTTTCTGTCAAAATATCCATATCTTTTTAATCTTCCTCAACATCTTTTTCACTTTCAAGTTAGTAATTAATTGTATCATTTTTTTTTAAACAAATGTTGAAGATATTCTTTCCATGTTTTCAATATATTATCTCTATTAAATTCATCTCTTTCCATTCTTATCAGCTATTTCATTCATTTCTTTTTTTTCTCAAAGAACATTTTTATTAAATATGAAGCATCTTTTTGCCTGTTGATGCATTTCTATCTTTTTATATTCCTGTTCCAATTATTTAATTTGCCAAATCTGTTTATCTCCTTAATTCAATATTAATTTTTCTATATATCTTTTGTCTTGCCTTACTATTGACATTTATCATCTTCATTGTTTGTCCATCTTTTTCAGTATTCTAGCATTACTCAAGGTTATTTAGTTTTCCTTTATTAAATAGTTCCCTCGTGCATTTTTTTTTTGTTATTTTTAATAATTCTTTTTAATCCTACACCAATGTTTATAAGAATATTTTTAATTTCCTATTTTTAATCAATCTTCTTTATTATTTTTCCACATTAGAAACCAAACCTTCTTTTCTGCATTCTTCTAAACTTACCCAAGTCCCATCTTATGTATAGTTTGTCTCTTTTCATCCTTCTTAAATTTAATTTTAATTTTTCCATAACCATATTATGATCAGAGTTTATATAATTACTAGACAAAGTATGTGGATCTTTAATAACATTCTTATGTCTATTCTGTACCAATATATATTCCATCTGATATCTTTTTTTATGACCTGGAACTTTGAACCAAGTGTTTGTAACCATAAATTATTATCTTTACAAAATTCCAAAAGCCAATTACCTTTCTCATTTTTTTCAATAGCATAATTTTCAAAAATTATTCTTTTCCTATCTTTCACCACAACAGCATTCCAATCATCTAACAGCAATAAATATGCTTTTTTATCCTTTCATTATATTATTTCCATGATCTTTTCATACTGTTCATTTATATTATGCTCATAGTTGACATATGTGCTTGTATAAATATCAAATCCTTATGACTTGCAATTATTCTCATCATCATAAGCTAGCATCAACACAATGTATCTTTGCCACACTATTCCAAACTTTATAATAGCAATACTAACTCCATTTATTGCTCTATTACCACCAAAATAAAACAACTTAATATACTCATTATTTTTTCACATTTTTCCTATTTCTCTTCATTTAATCCTACAACATTGATATTATTTATTTTCATTTCTCTTTTCAAATTTTCCAATTTTCTAGCACTTCTTAATGATCTTACTTTCCAAATACAACTTTCAAAGTTTCTTCTTTCAATACAACATCTTTATAAGGATTTTGCAGATTTACAATCTGAGAAACCTCTTGTCTACTCCTGCCAGGCAAAACATCAAAACCTTCCCTAGCCATAGTCACAGAAACTCTCTGAATTAATCTTGTGTTCATGTTCATAATGAAAATGTAAGACAAAATGTTTTAATGTTGCCTTTTTTGCCCCAATAACATTCATTACAGGTACTAGATGTTTTTAATAAATGCTCTGTCTACTGATTTTCTCTTCCCCACTGTCATCTATGACCTTCTGTTGACTTGGAAGAATGCCATTGTTCATCCCACACTCAGCGAGCTGGTTACTTGTTTGATGGTCACCACTTATTATTACACATTTTCCATTATAGGAATTGTGGTATTTTACAGAATTAGACAATTATTTATATTAATAAAGTATTACAACTGACTTGACAAGCATCTCACTCTTAAATGAGTTATATGTATATGAATATATATTTAAATAATAAGTGTAATAATGCTCAAGGTTAAATGGGTTTGTAAGTAATCATTAAAAAACAGTCAACACTTAGACAATTCCAATATCACTAACAATCAACAATTTCAAACTGTCACCAAGGCAACCTCCTTTTAACAATAAAGGTAAAATTTCATCTTTATTGTTAAAAGATTGTCTTGATAACAGTTTGAAATTGTTGATTGTTATTTTTTTATATTGGAATTGTCTAAGTGCATACTGGTTTTTAATGATTAATATTTATATATGAAAACACATTGTTTTATTCTCAAATATTAATCAAAATAATAGATTATATGTATGAGTTTAGCATCCATATTTTAGTCAGATCATCAATGATTAATAATAGTTTAGAAATTACACACATGCATATCTATATTTATTTTGCTGTATTTATAGTTTAAATAAATTGTTTAAAATTTGATGCAAAATATTTCATTTGAAATGATTCTAACAATTTGTTTTATATACCGTATTTGCATTAGTAATAATTCAAACTATTTGTTCTACCCTGAAGCCACCTAGTGTAATCTTAAGTAATTAATGAGTATATAGATGGTAATCCAAATCCTCCAACTACTTTTAAGCTATTAACTTCAATCAATGATGAGAACTTGATCTGTATCTACGTATTTATTTCATTTAAATATTACTTTAAAAGTGTAGTACTGATAATAAATTATGATTAACTGAAATACAAGCTTATTATATACCTGTATCTATATATGTAATATATAGGGTATATGAGCACAGACTTTTACATGACCCACTACTATTCACTCCATCTCATAACACTGATACACTTGAACGTATATATGTTGAAAAGATAAATAATCACCAATACACATATTTCATGCTAAACCAGAAATCATCAGTTGGTCCAGATTATTATCTCTGCACATATATGCCATAAGTGCTCAGATATATATTAAGATAGTCAATTTTCATATTTTAATGGATAGGCTTCAATCCACTCCACCCCCCCAACTCTTCAACCACCCATCCAATTGAAAATCTGATGATGGGACACTTAAAGGCCAGGTCCTTTGAGCATTCCATCATCAGATTTTCAATTGGATGGATGGTTGGAGTGTGAAATGGATTGAAGCTGTCCATTAAAGTATGAAGATTGGCTATCTTAATATATATCTGAACACTTATGGCATATATGTGTAGAGATGATAATCTGGACCAACTGATGATTGCTGGTTTAGCATGAAATACATATATTGGTGATTATTTATTTTAACATATATGTGTTCAAGTGTATCAGTGTTTTGAGATGGAGTGGAGAGTGGTGGGTCATGTGAAAGTCTGTGCTCATATACCCTATATATAAATTATGATTATAATATCAATGATTACATAAATAAATAAATATAGCCAGTAATTTACTTTAAAATATCATTATTATTACTTACATATAAATAAATAACTACTTTTGTATACAAAATTAGAGATTGTGAAGAGAAGAGGATTATATTATTCACTTCTCCATTTTTTTACAATTAAAAGAAAGGAATATATTTATATTTTAATGATAACAGTTACTTGATTCACCTTTGTTTATCAGCTTGCAGGAAATGACAAATGCCTCCATGTAACTGCATAAATATTATAATAAAGAATTTTAATTAATTAGCAGACTTTTTAATTATACCCATATTTAAATATTTATTTTAAACATAAATAGTAATTAAAATTTGTGAATGAAATTGGGTTTTTTATAATGCATACAATAATGTATATATAAATAGAAGTATTTTAAGGCAGTATAAATAATCAGTTCCTATGTTTGTTTGTTTTTTAAAAAATCCACAAAATTATGCAAGATTTCAAGTATAGTATATATGGATGTATGATTTTCAAAATCACAAATTTCACAATGCAATTATTAAAATTTCTAATTTTAATAAAAATTAAACTAATAATGTAAAATGTATAATATAATTTATTATACACAACTAGATTATCAGTAAGTTTTTGTTTTAATTGTAATTTCTTATACATAAAATCATTAATTACTAATATCATAATAAGAAAACGATTATGTTAATATACATTACTGAGAGAATATTTTAATATTATTTCAGCATCTTAATAAATTTTTTCCAACACTGTTTTTATTTTTAAAATATTCCAGTAGTTTTGCTCTCCTGCAGGCTTTTGCAGAGAAATCAAAAATTAAAAATAATTGTGTAATGTAGATCACATTATTCTAACAGCATTAGTACCATTTATATACCAAATTCATCACTTCCTTGATTTTGCTGTAATATCTTATATAAATGCAATTTATCTACTCTACTTTGAACACTTTTTAGCAAAAACCTTTCATTGTACATATACAATATTAAAGTAAAAGTGGCTCTGAAGAAGACTGCAGGACAGTCGAAATGCAAGATTGTGCATGCATATATGTACAATAAAAGGTTTTTGCTAAAAAGTGTTCAAAGTAGAGTGGGTAAATTGCATTTGCCATTTATATATTTTATATCTACATTCACATATATCCACATCTTACATATAATATTACATTCTTATATTTATTATTTCTTAAAAGTTATATCTATAGTCATATATAAATCACATTACCACAAGCTTAAGTTTAAATAAATCAAAAAAATATCAACAATCTGTTGCCTTGAAAACAGATTGTTAATATTCTATTGGTTTATTTAACTTTAGCTGTAATGATATGCTTCACATATGATAACCTGTTAGCTGTTGATATGTATGGTGTATATGCACACACACACACACATATAATTTTTCTATTTTAAAATAAAAATGTTATTGGAAAAAATCCATTAAGAAGTCAAAGTATATATTAAAAACAATAACAAAGTTGTGAAATGACCAAATATTTACATATTATAATAAATGAAGATATAGTCACATGCTGGTAAATCAAATTTATATAATGGAAATTTATGTAATATTAATATCATTTACTTTCTTTACTGCTTTTACAATGCTTCGTATAACTATAACCCACTATTAACAGTTTCAATTGCCCCAGCAATCTTCTTCAGAACTTCTAATCATATTTTAAGATTTGAAGAAAAATTTGAATAGTTATCAGTTAAGGTTTGAAAATATAAGTAGAAGTTCTGAAGAAGATTCCTGGAACAATCAAAAATATCAATAATGGGTTGTAATTATATGAAGCATTGTAAAAGTAATAAAGAAAGTAAATGATATTAATATTACATGGATTTGGCAATGTAATAAGAAAGATAAAGCTATAAATTTATATAATTTGGCATTTCTGAAATACATACATATACATACTCCACTTTGATTTTGCCAGTTTTATTAAAAGATATAATTGAAATAAAATATATTTTCAAATAGAGAAATTATTGCTATCTTCCAAAAAATAAAAGAATTACTTCTTTAGCCAGCATAAGTCAAATTCTTTAAGTTCATTGGCTTATCACAAATCAATTCATTCTTTAATCTGCATCACATTTTTAGATTTTCTGGACATAGTGGTCAGAATATGAGATTCCGAGATTTTGTAATCACAAAGTCATAATCAATAAATATAAATATTACGTAAAGGAAAAAACAGTTAATGTGTGTTTTACTGTTCTATTTCTTAACTTTTTTGCACTATCTTATAATTTAGTATGAATGTGTTTAAATACAAGAGTTCTTGGATATAGCAAATGTAACATATTCTGATTAAAACTTATATAAAAAATAAAATATAACTACAGTTATTATGTAAATTAAAATATACTAATCTTAAACACATAAAAATTATTACAATGTGAAATTAAAACATCATAATTAAATACAATAGAGCTCTTTCTTACCAAAGCCTTTTTTAGATATAATTTAATAGATATCTGAACAATTTATTTAAAATGTATGGTTCAATGCTAACGTGAGTTCAGTCCATTGCCCCAAAATCTAGCTTAGAATTTTAAAATATCTCATGGTCTGCAAAAATCTTATTGTAAATTTTGTGAGGTTCTGTATATAGATATGTGTATATGTATAGTAAATTCAATCACAGAATCTACTAATTAATGATTAATAGAATCAAGTGTCTAGCACCATAACTTGTGATTCACAAGTTTATTCTGCACATATCCTTTGGCAGTGATATTTTGATCTAAACTGTATCATTTGGTAAGCATATCCAAGTTATTAATTGCACTATAAATCATATTGCCAATTCCAGTAATCATGGTTTCAGCGAAATGTATTTTTTTGTAATTGAAACTACCAAAAATTGTCTCCAATAAGCTATAAACTAAGTCTGATTTACACTTCTGGCTATTCTGTCAATAGAAAATGAGATAGCAAAATCAAATTACTGTAATTAAAGATTTTATGGGGAAAAGATGAAAAATAATTATATATTGTTTATAAATACACTTAGCATTCCTCTAAATAATATATATGTAGTTACAGTTTGTATTTGTAATAAATAATTTATGACAAAAATTTAGGAATATATATAATGTGTTTTGTAGCCCCTCACACTTTTGGAACATAGTCCCTAATGTTCATGCTAGGCTTGCATATAGGTTTGTAGTATTTCCTTTATGATAATTCTTCTATAAAACATTTAGTTGTCTGAATATCTCAAGATCAATGGTGCTTTTAATGTAGATAATTCTTTCTTAATTTCTGTTTAACTGAATATAAATAAAAATGATATAGTTTTCAACTAGTTTTATCTTAGCATAATATCAACTTATAACTTCTTTAACTTTGACAACATTGTTTTTCCAGTATGTAGATTTTTCAGATTTAAAATGAGATCTCAAATGGCGGTTGCCAATTACATGAAATAAGCAAAATGTATATTCCAAAATGAGAATTTTAACTGGATAGATATAATAACAATAATTAAAATTTCCATTCCAATCAGTAGATAATAAATAACAACTAATTGCTTACAAAGTTGATTCTCTTCCATAAATTCTCAATTAAGGTTCTTAATCCATGCATTTCTTCACCTCCAAATTTTTCTGATATTACTATCTAAGTTGATTCCATCTGAATTTGACAAAGTGAATAAATGAAAAATAGACTTTTTAAAGTACTTATATTATTATATCCCACTTGATTAGGTTAATAGAAAAACCAATCAGATTATCATTATAATCTAGTTCAATTAGCAAAATATGTTGAGAAATTAGTTTAAGTTGATAAGTATTCATTTCTTTCACTAACTCTAAATAAAAATAATTCTGAATACATTTTAAAACTAATTTGACAAATTCAACATCACACACATTTTAACTTGTTTTCTAATTATAGTGCCATATTGATTTTTTTAATGCATTTGCTAAAGATACAATTTACACAATCATTATTTAACACATAATTAAAAATATAAAATGTTCCATAAAACTAACATACCACAAAAAATAATAAAGCTAAGAAATATAATAATTAGAATAAAGTAAAAATAAAAAAAATAAAAAAATAAAATATTTTTAAAATTAATTATTTTACAATTATTCATTAATTGGATAATACAGTATGTTATTTTTATAATTAAAACATTTTTAATATTCTAAACATAGTCTACATTAAAGCAAGTTAAAACAAGCTATAAATATATGTTCTGACCATTCTTAATAATTTTTTCCTTGAAAATAGGAATCCTTTATTTATCCAATACAGACTCTGATCTGTCCTTTCTTACATATGGTTAGAGGTTTTCCTAACAAAATAATTATAAATAATTTCTTTTCAAGGATTTATTTTAATATTAACATTTACAATGAGGGAAAATAAAATATGGTATTTAACGAAAGTGAATCAATTTACTCATATGCGCATGCATACAGGGTGTATGAATATAAGTATATATAAAAATTGCATGAAAAATTTGTACATTGTGTATATATAATTGTTTTTCCAATTTCTTTTATAAACTAATATTTAATATTTAAGACAAACTAATGCATTTAAATAATGTTTTAATAAAATGTAAAAATATACTATTTAAAACTGTACATATGTCAGTTCAGCTATGATTTTTTTAATAATCCAGAATTCTAATAAAAAAGACTATTCTTTTATCTTTTCTTTATCCAATATCAAAAGGATATATAATAATAATCAAAAGCATATGATATAATTATAAATATTAAGTATATTCAAGTAGGTCCATATTTTCACAAATGCAGGAGAATAGTAAATATGAAAGCTGTTAAATATTATTTAATCTTAAATTCAAACTTCTTTAACAAATATACATTTCATATTATGATTTTCCTCAGTCAAAAAGAATAATTATAATAAAATATCAAGAAGGTAATTTCTCCAAAAGCAAAGACTTTTATCTCAAAAATATGGACTTTTGTCACAAAACCATTGGATATAGTTTCATTACATCAAATACTCTTCTCAAATAAAGACAAGCAAAGATAAAAATTCATTATACAACTATTTAAATTCAGTACTTACTAGTGCTTTAATAATCACAATACTTTAAACATAGCATGGTACAAGGAAAATCATAAAATTTTAACTAACTCTAAAGAGTTTGATATTAGCATTAATATTTTTTTAACTAAAAAGTTTGCTACAGCTTTAAAAAACATTTCCATAAGCACTCTACATTTAAAAGATTTTTTTCTTTCTTATTTAGATTACATTTCTTTCTTGGAAGCTATCTATCTAGACAATTATAAAATATTACTAAAATTAAAGGCATCTTTCTTGGATCTTCTTTATTATATCTGGTGTATTTATTTATTTATTTAATTTTGAAAAAAGAAAGAAAAAATATATACACACTTTTTTTCAAAATAAAAATTATCCAGAAATCAGCAGAGGAAAAAGTTTATATATTAGAGTTTACAATGATGATTGATATCGTTGCTGGATAAAATTTAGAAAAAAACAATTCAGTGGAGATTTTATAAGTAGATAAACGTATAACAGTAGAAAGCATTAAATGTCATATAAAAATCACTGTGGAACTTAGATAATATATTTTTCTAGAAAACGATGAAGGACTTGCTCATACAATGAAAGAAGATCAGTAGGATGTGCTATATTATTTTATCAATGTATATAAATTCTAGTCACTTCATTGATGATGATAAATTAATAAATACAAAACAAAGCATAACAAACTTAATAGAGGGAACAAGCACTTTATAACTAGACAGGAATGAAAATATTAAAGATTAATTAATTTTCAGTCAACCCCCCCACCCTTTGATGATCCTTAAAAACAGTTTATTAGCCAGAGTTTGTTAAACTTTTAAGATAAAAGTATACCTTGAAAGATATTAAGTAATTAAAGTTTTTTTAAAAAAAGAAATTGCCAATTTTAAGAGTTTATTAATTTCCACAGATTCATTAATCCAATCACTTATTTCGACTAAATATTAATATTAGTTTATTTAGAATTTATTGGAAATAATGGGTTTATCGTTCAGAAACAAGTAATAAATTTAAGTTTAAATTTAAAATGAGATATCGATAAAAACGCAGAAGGAAATAAAATTTTTGCTCACAGTGTGCAATTCCAAGTCATTCTAGATAAGTTTTTTTGTTCTTAGAGCCACAGACAATTTTATTTCTATACCTTTCGTAATATGGTCTTAAATATAAAATTAAAACACAGGAATATACCAGAGAGAAAGGGCCTTATTGGAAGATCTAGCCCAATACGCTATACATATTATACAGTCCGATTAATTTTGTAATAATTATTCCTTTATAGAGAAATTAGTACTTTTATGACCTTTGGTTCGAGTCAAATAGTTTTTAAAATAACACAAATTTTATCAGGAAGTTTAGTGTTTTAGGTGAGAATTATTTATGCTTTAAATAAAAAATAGAAAAATTTTAATTGATTGATACCGACTTTAATTTCCATATTTCTCATATAGACTTAAGGTTCAAAATAGATCTCTTCAAACATTGATAAAGTTAGACTAATTTGTCTGTCAATAATTTTAAAATCATTTGCACTAATAGATTTTGAATTTGTTGTAATTTTAACCAATTTGCTTAAAAGAGAAGTAAATTTTCATCAAAAACTTCATACTATTTTTATATAACGTCTTTAAAATATTTATTTCTTAAAGTTGTTAAAGGTAAAAATTCGTATGTGCATATTCAGTCTATTATTTTAAGTTGTGTATAAGTATATATTCAAAACATCAATGTGTAAGTGTGCGCGCGTGGATATTTGTATCAAAAGTAATGTATGTGCACTTATATCAGACATTGGCAGAAGTTAAATTTACTTTTAGAATTTCGATTTAGCTTTTTGTTCTCTTATTTTAACTTTTAGTTAATTCTTTAATGACCAAAGCTATATAATAGTAAAAAAAAAAAAATCAGAATTACCATTTTCATAACGATTTTTTTTTTTTTTAGATCACACCCAGCTTACATTATGTTAATGAGAGAATACTATGTATGGCGTTAATTATGTCTGGCTTAAATCATAAATCTTAGGCCTACTCTTAAGATATTTTCTTTCTAAGAGAGTAAAAATGACAGCATGCTGAGATATTGTTAAACAAAGTTTAATACAATGACATTAATTTTAAAACCCTATGTGGTGGTTAAGACTTTCACATGCCCCCCCCCCCCAATATTAAGCCAATTAATTATTTCTATTATTAAATTTATTTAATGAATTGTTTTATCATCTTCATTAGAATGGATAAAGAGCTTCAGTATAGAAAAGTTATGTTACGTAGCATACATCAGATATATTTTAAAGCTTACATATCAGTGCTATATGCCTAGACTCTTTGATATATTTTAGTCAAATTAATCCTGTGACTATTATTTTATTAAAAAAATTTTTTTTTATATAGATATATCTACTGTAATATGAAAAAATCATCAGGGCATATTTACAATTTATATTCATTTAAAATTTTTGTATTTAATTTAGTCAAGTATTAGATTAGTTATTGTATCTAATTGTTAATTATTTTATTATGACAAATGTTGTTAGGCCTACTGGCAGAATCTACAGTGATAAATAATGGAATAATTTTCATGCATAAGAATTAACTGTGAATTACTAATTAGCAATGTTCAACTGAATATACCTTCTGCTGGCTTGAAAGATAAGATATTGATTAATCAAAGACTGGGTGCTATTTTTGATGGTCTTTTTTGATTCCTTTTTTTCCTTACTATTTTCAGTCACTTCAGTTAGTGTAGGTGCTACTCATTATAAATCTGACATTGGTCATTTCCTATGTTTATTGTTATAGTGGGATTGTATGTTTGTGGAATCACATTTCTGTCCTTTAACTACATGCATCTTTTATTCCATTCTGTTGAGAAAATTAGAATCTAGGAGACATAATTGTGATATTTACCTTAAGTAGTACAATTACTAATAAGTCATGCTGGAACTGAAATAATCATTTCCACTTTGCAAAAATTATATATGTAGTCATACCTATTCAGAGATCTCACTGTCTATATCACAAAAGTGGAAAAGAATTAGTAAAGACAGAACACTCATTAAACACATTAGAAATAATTATTAAATCAATAAATTATTAGTAGCAAAGCAGAAGATAATAGTAGTAATAATACTTAAAGATAAATATTTTTTTTTTCTAAATATGAAACATATGAATCATATTTTATGCAAATTCTTTCCAATCTGAATAAAGAATAAATCTAATATCTAAGGAACTGACAAGATTTTAAATAGATATATGTAATTGTTTTACTGAAATATATTTTTCTAGAAGAAGAAAGTTTAATTGAGCAGGTATAGTGTTGTTGTTGTTTTTTTTTTGGGGGGGGGGAGAAATTATCTAGTGAATACAAATTGTGTGATGTTGAATTTAATGTAGTCTAATTTGATATCTTTTATTCTTGGATCTTCTAGTCATATCAATAAAAGGTTAATGATTTAAATTTTATTTTGTGCAATAGTACTTTTGCTTATTTTATTAGTGTTTATTCTCTAATATTAGATTTAGAGAATTCAAATAAAGGGAACTTTTATTTTTTTGTTAGATAACATTTTTACACCAAATATTTCTTTTTTGAAGATTTAAATTGATGCATTGATAGAAACAGTAAATTATGGTCAAAAGTTATTGAAAATAATAATACGGCTGCTATACGCTCAAATAATCTATTATTCCTGAATTTTTGTATAACACTGATTATCGCAAAAGCTTACATTTAGGAAGAAACATTATAAAAAAACTTGGATTCATCCATAGTCAACAAAAAAGGCATCTAATAGATTATATTATAGTTAGAAGTAATAATGCAAAAAAGATCATATTGCATATATACTTATAAATGTATATAGTTGGACAGATCACAGACCAGAGCAGCCTATGATTAAAATGATAAAATGATTTAAAAGGTAGCTTTCATTTCAGTTATGATAATAAAAAAATTGATGTTTTGTTTTTTAGAAACTTTTACTATCTCTAATTAATTTCAACCATCGTCAAATTCTAATTGGGACTTTTCAGAATTCATTATTAAGGCAAAAACTTCTCTTAAGAAATATTATTCTTGGATTCCCTAAAAAAGAAATTCTGATTCATTTTCTGATAGTGATCCTATTATTAATAAATTGATTAAAAGAAATCATGGCATTTTTTATTTGATAATATAATAAATTGAATATATGCTTTATAATCAATACAGAAATTTGAAGGCAGAAGTTCTATGACGAACAAGGATTAAAAATGAATGATGTAAAATTGCAATGGAAATATTAGCATTCATTTTTCATATTAGCATTCATTTTTCAAGTCTATATGTTATTTTCAATGAAAATAACATATAGACTTGAAAAATGGTATCATGATACTATTAAAAATCCATTTTTATATGATGACAATGATATTTTGAATTGATGAACAAAGTCCATCTATGGATTTAATAAAATAATATTTTTTTGATCTACATGTTAATCTCAGTGCATCAAAAAAAGTTCTAAAAGTCACGATTAGTCAATTTCTTTCTCTCTTACAGTTTTAATTCACCAGTTCTTTTTGTTGATGCACTGAAAATAATATATAAAGCTGAAAAATAATATAATTCTATTAGACTCACAGGTAACACTGTTTCATTAATAACAATATTTTGAACAAGTGGAGGAAATATTTTGATTATCTTTTTAAAAATGATACAAAAATTGAAATGACAACTTTTAAATGATATTTCTATTTTACTTATTCATCTACATTTGATCAAACAAATAGCTTAGTGAAGTTAAAACACTTTTTAATCTTAAAAATGAAAATCTATAGTGCTGCTAAGATGTCTGGAGAAATTTTAAAACATGTTGATATATCAGTTCAAAAAATATTGGACTGTAAAAATAAATATATAGTCTCAAGTTATGTCACCTGATTTCAAAAATGCTTTTATTGTTTCAATTTATAAAATAAAAGAGATAGATAAGATTGCAGTTATTATCGTGGAATATCACTTTTATCCATTACAACAAAAAATATTTTCAAGGCTTGTGCCGAATAGGCTGCTTTCAGTCATAGATAAATACCAGATATTCAATGTGGTTTTAGAAAATCAAAAAATACTAAAAATGTTTTTTTATTATCAGGCAAATGTGACAGGCGCAAGTGAAATCTATGGCAATATTAGAAATTATTTGGTTTCCCACCAAAGTTTATTCATATTATACAACTTCTATATGATAACATGAAAGAAAGTGTTATTATTACTGATTGAAAATCAAAGGCATTTGAAATATAAAAAAACAAGTGTTAAAAAAGAATGTGTACTATCACCAATTTAATTTTTCATTTTTATGACAGAGATCTTTGAAATAGTTTCCATCAATTTCATGAAGCAGGCATCAGCAAAATCAAGTTTGTGTATCTTTTTGACTTCTAGATTTAAAGTATGCTGAATTGTAATACTTTTGCTCATTCAAAATATGATGACTTATAGGATATATTTAATGTTTTGAATGCAACCTACAAAAACTTTCTTTTTGATCTTAATGTTCAATGATTCATCTATCATGGTGGAAGGAAAATTTTCAATAATATTTAACTTGAATAGTTATTAACTTAATAATATGAGTCAGTTTAAATATCTTGTCAGCTTTTTAAATACAATGACAGATTTAGATTTTGGAATGGATTGCAAATTCCAATGCACTGTTGTTGTACAATGTAAAACATCAATGACATAATTGCTGTATCACTTTATTGTATTGAAGTGAGGCATGGACAAACTTCCAATCTAATATAAAGACTATAGAAAAAATTAAATTTATGATTGCTCTGTCAATTCTAAAAGTATAATGGTAAGATCATAAGTTTAATTGTGTTTGCCAATGTAATATTAGAGAATCTAGTACTCTAAAGCCTCTTTGAACATATGAAACACAAACAATAGCAAACTTCCTAAAATTGCAGTATACGAGAAACTTCGGCATGGTTTCAATAGAAGCGGAATATCCCATTTACATTATAAAGATTATCTCAAAGACACTTTAAAGAAGTGCAATATTGATTGTTTTAATTGGGAAGTTATAAATGAGAATAGAATTCATTGAAAAGCATTAGACGTATTTATAGTTCACAGATTAATTTTTATAATTATTGCAAAACTCATCTCTTGTCCAATATATTATTATTTTTGACTTTCCTTTTGCCTTTTTTGGAATGGCCATACTCGTTTGTAAGTAGCTACTTTTATTATTATGAGATTTGCTTGGGATAATCTTCACCAATAAAAGCGATTTTCTTTGATTATTAAAATTTTACTTTTGAAATAATTGTATTTATTTTAATTTTTCTAAATAATACTTTCAAAATATTTTATAATAAAAAAATTTCGAAATAATACTTTCAAAATATTTTATAATAAAAAAATTTCGACTTTTTACAATTATCCCCCTCCCCCCCACCAAGTAGCAACGCCATCTCTCATTTTTTAATTAATAACAAAATAAAAGTCGTAGTATTTCAGTGAAATATTTTATCATTTTAATTATTCAATTTCACAATTTTGTGAATTTATCACTCGGAATAAAGACATCATATTAAAGATTACATTTAATTATATGGATTCCGATATCAAAGTATTCACAAACAACGTTATCACATTTTACAAACTTAAAACATGTCTGTCGAAGAATACGACTCGATTGAAAAACTGATTGATAAGGCAACTACTGCATTTAAAACAAAGTTTAATAATGATCCTAAATTTGCTGCATGTAGTCCAGGGCGGGTTAATTTGATTGGTGAGCACACAGACTACAATGACGGCTTTGTTTTGCCAATGGTAAGTAGAAAAATTTTAATGCAACTCGACACTTTAACGTTTTAATCATTTAAATTACTACCAGGCTTGAATATCTTACTGCCGACAATTTTAAATATCTTTTAATATATTTTCGAATAAAAATATAACAAGTTGAATCAGTTTAATTAATTTAGGTGATTAAAACTGTGGCGATGACTTTTTAAAAGTTAATTAAACAATTACCCAAAAGTAAGCGCCTGATGCAATATTTAAAAATGATGTTTGCGCAAGGCGGATATTATTTATGTTCAAAGTTTAGGTTTAGATCAGAAAAAAAAAAAATCTTGTTTATCTAAAAGAAAAATAAATAAACTGATTGAGATTATTTACTACAATTATAAAGCATTTTATTATATTAATTAAGCTTTTAGTATATGTCTCTTAAATTACTTTTGTTTTAAAGTCAAGAGTTGTATCATTTTTTTTATTGTTTATTTCCGCATAAATTCCACGTAACATATCTCGGTTAAATATACTTTTAATTACGACATAAATTAAAACTGAGAAAAGTTATAAATCATTTATATTTTTTTAAGCGCGCATATTAATTATTTCAGAGTCATTATTTTTTACTACGCATTGAAAAAGCAAATTATCTGTATAATTCAATTATAAACTATAGTACAATTAAATGTACTGATAATGTTAATTAAGATTCAAAAGCTAATAATTGATCATAGGTAAGACGAAGAATCAAAGCGAATCTCTGATGTTTTACAAAAATATCTGAGATATGTGAAACCTTTAACATACTTTAAGATGCTTTTCATAGAGCTGGTTCTTTGAAATGATTTTCAGAACTATTGTTTCATCCTCTGTGGATTAATTTTTGTTTTCTGTATATAATTCTAACATTTTTTTTTTTTAAACAAAACTTGTTTTTACATAAGGTCAATCCCTCATATATGTATGTTAATGGATTATGTCCTGTACATGAGGGGTCAGAGTGACTTGTGGTCAACATGGGTAGGATGAGAAGGTTGACATTAAGGTGGGCATTGAACATTCCGTCATCAGATTGTCAATGAAATGGATGGCTGAAAAGTTGTGGCATTGAGAGGTTTGAAGCCTATCATTAAAGTATGAAAATTGGCTATCTTAATATAAGCTGAGCTTTGATTGTATATATGTGTGATGATAATCTGGACCAACTGATGAGTGCTGTTTTAGCATGAAATACATATATTGATGATTATTTATCTTCTTGATATGTGTATGATCAAGTGGATATCAGCAGTATGAGATAGCATGGATGGTTGAAGGTCATATGAAAGTCTGAATTCAAACCCCCTATATATTACATATAGAAGTGCAGGTATGGAAAAGCTTGTACTGTAGAAAAAATTCATATTTTAAGTAAACTTCATAAAAAATATCACTATTTCAATTATTTTATCTAATATTAGTCAGGCTAAATTCATCTGAAGTATAAATCAAAACAAATTAAAACCTACTAAAATATATATATAAAATAGATCATTTTTTGAATATATATTAAAATAGAGAATGAAATTATTATATTTTATAAATACCTATCTTTTTTAAAGATATTACTACATGAAATTGACAAGAATTATATATATATAGCTCCCCTCATCAGTACATAATTAATTACTCTTTTTAAAAAAAATTGCTGTAATTACTTACTAATTTGTTACAAATTTACTACAATTGAATCCTATCAGGGATAAGGTATATACAATTAAAAATCAAAACCATTAAATCCCAATGCAAAAGAATTTCAAACTATAGTTTTATGTGTTAATGTCTTAAAAATGTATACATCTTAATATTATTAATAATTTTATACTTTATTTAAAATAATAAATTTTTTTTTTTTTGAGAAATATTAATGTTTATATTTGTTGGTATGATTTGTATATGATTTTGGTATTTTTTGATTTATATATTTTTGTTTTTGTTTAATTTTATGTTTCAGATGAATTCTACTTGACAAAGATTATATAATCAAAACATTAGTGGTATTTTTAATATTTTTTATGAAATTTAGTTCAGTTAAAAGTAATTTTTAAAATAAAATTAAAAGTGTGTAGGAATTTTATTTTTTATAATAGCTATGTTTAAAAAGAATAGGAGAAAACAAGACTGATGTCATGTATATATAGGCAGTAGATATCATTGACTATTTGTACTCTGACTTATAATTGGCATTTAGAATAACAAACTTAAATTATATTACCTGACCAGAATGCTTATTCAATTAATTATACATTTTTCTAGATCAAATATGTATTATATTACATTAATTATTACACTGAGTATACTTTAATTACATAATAAACTAGTTATGTTAAATCTTATTGTAACATTTTATTTATCTACTTTTTTGCTCATCTGGCAATTACAAATAATTAAATACACTCATTTGGTTAGCATTTTTATAACTTAATATCACATATCATACTCTTTAAATATTATGATATATTTCTAAATAGTGGATAAAACATAAGATAAAATATCCTTTAATCCATTGTATGTGAAAAAAGTCAATATTTATCAAATTAATCAAATCTTGTTATGAAAGTTTTTGATTTTTATTCATTATTTTAATCCCAACCATTTATGACCATATAAGTAGATAAATAGATAGGTTAGTTATGAACTAATTATATATAAAAAAAATTCCAACTCTTCTAAGGTTTTAATTGGATTTTTTGTGAAATATGATAATTCACTAACTCAGAACTTAACATCTAAATATAACATGCAAAGAATAAATTATGCTGTTGGTCTTACAGACAATGACAACCTATCATTAACGATGATCAAAACTAGTCACATGATTAGAGAATTCTCCAGCTTGTTTTAAAGCAGAATGAGTTTTCTAATTATTTGAATGAATACTGCTTATTTAACATAAAAATGGAGTTAAAATTATATATTAAATAGTTAAAAAATAATTAATTAAGTAAAATAATTGAAAACCTAAAACTAAACAAAAGTTAGTCTACTAATGATGATTATACATGTTTATACAATTAAAAAGTATTTGAATTAAATATACTGATATCAAAATGAATAAAATGTTTGAAAAAATAAGAATTCTGTAGATTAATAAATGTATATTGTTTTATGTAAAAGTGTATAATATTTAATATATTCAGTTGTTGTATTTCAGATCTAGGGATTCTTTCAATTAGTATACTTTTAATGTTTTAACCTGTTCATATGGTAAAACTAATTTAAGATAATTAAATGTGACAAGAATGAATAAGAAAGTTTATGGTAAATATAAAAGTGATAATAGGTTATTAAAAAAAAAATCAGAAAAGACATTCTAAAATGTTTGTTTTATGTATGATAAATGAAATAGAAAAATAAATGCTAATTAAAAGACAAACAAACAATTAGTTATACTAAATTAAGATTTTACAATTAAAGGATCATTTTCTAATCTGTTTATAAATGGACTCTAAAAAAAAAAAAACAACAACCTATAATTATCATTGAAGAAAACAATTTTTCATAAGCAAATGCAGACCTTGCAGACAGGAAAACATGTTTTTGTCATGCATCAGAAAGGCTATATAATCCCCCCCCCCCCCCCCCCCCCCCCCCCCCCCCCCCTCCCCCCCCCCCCCCCCCCCCCCCAAAACAACAACACCTCCTCTTTTCTAAGGAATTAATATTGATAATTCATTTGGTCATCTTTATTCGGTATTCACATATTCTTTGCCTGTAATTGGAGTGCAGAACAGAATGGAATTAGAAAAGAAGTGAATAAAGTAGAAAAAAATCACAGTTTGATTATAATTATCAATGTAAAGGAGTCAAGTAGTTAGAAAGTACTTTTTATTGCTGATTTTATTTTGGTTATGATGGAAAACATTAGAAAATATGTGCTGAGTGCATGCAGAAATATATTGTTCATATTCTCAGTTGAATCCCATGTCATACCTTCTGGTTAGTAGCCCAAAAGTGATGATATAGAAGCTAGTTTTTTTCCGGTCTTGATGCTCTGATAAAAGTTTGTTTCTATTCCAGAAGTTTCCCTGGCTTGCTGAATATGCCAGTCAAGCAGTTCAAAAATCTGAAGTTTAGAAATTAATCCCAAGTGTGACTGATAAATAAGCAGTGAGTAATATAAAGAAATATTAAAAAACTACTATGCTGAAGGGAAATCTATAATTGTTTACTTTTATTTAGGGAGTTATGAGCAAACATTATGCTTCTTTGATTCATTGTGAAATGCATATATGTATTAAATATTAATGTTGATATATAAGGATTGTGGCTGTGTCAGCAAGATGTGACAGGTTAGAAAGGTTAATAAAGATTGGATATTGCAGTCCCTTGTAAATTAGTCCCCTCCCCCTCTAGTAATGCTTAATTGTTCACATTTGTGTTTCATCTATGTATGCATACAACCATGGGTGCTTTTTAATCAATTAAACCATTTGAATAAATTATTTATTTTTGTTATTTAAAACTAAATTTAATGTTTGTGTAATTCTTATTTAAGTCTTGATTCATTTCCAGTGTGTACTTAAATAGTTTGATAATATTCCTGAGAGTGCTTATCTTCTAGAATGAGAATAGTGAAGGAATTGAGGGTATTAACACATTGTTGGTAATCTCTCATAATTCAAGTGGTTTTCAAGAAACTTGTCTAGTATATCCTGATTATAAATAATGCAACTCTTAGTCCAACTATTATATAGATGGGTTATAAATCGATAATGATTAGGAAATAAAACCTGTGTGTCTTTTAAAATTGTTTAGTGCTTTCTTTACAAAATAGGAGTGCATGATTTGATTATCATCACCATCATAATCATTAATTAGGAAATTAGTTCAGAATCTTTATATAGTATAAAATATTTAGTAAGTTTTTCTTACTGGTATTATAAGGGACTTAAATTCAGACTTTCACTGATTGAGATGGTGATCTGGACCAACAGATGCATGCAGGTTCAGCATGAAATACATATATTGGAGATCATTTATCTTTTTCACATATATGTAGTCATGTGTATCAGTTGTATAAGATAGAATGCATAGCTGTACGGAGCTTGAAAGTCTGAATTCCAGTCCCTTATAAATACATTAAATTTAGTATAGAAAATATACTTATATTTGAATTCTTATTGGTATATAAATGGCTTTACTACACCCATGCATCTACACATTCATCATACTTCCTTTTGGTACAATATATGTATCGTAATGGTATGGATAATTCAGGGGTGAACCTGGGGTAATGGCACTCATCATCATCAACCCCAGTTACTACAAAATTTATATATAAAATTAAATGCAAATGAATATCAATAATAAATATGAGGAATGAGCATGAAACATGAGAGATCAACAAACCAGTAACTAAATAACTATAAGTTCATAGCAATACACAAAAATAATAACCATTCATCATTATGAATGATAGCAATAAAAATAAGTGAACAGTCAATCTTGTGACTGGATTTGAAATAGGTCCACTATAAACCAGGCTAATTATTTAACCCTTGCCAGCTTGGGCAGATTATTTACACAATAATTTGGATGCACAAACTTAAGTGCTAATCCATAAGAATACAATTATAATAAAATAATACTGGAATACTAAAACATGCTGATCACCATCAATGCTTGGCTACTTAGTACTATTATTATACTAACCAACTATAAACTTAATTTCTAAAAAAATAATTAAAATGAAATGTAGTGCATTGACTTTAAAATATATCTCTTTTATGCCAACCAAGATCATCATCAACTGGATGTCCATAAACACTAAATATAAACCTTTTTATATAATAGACCATTATGCATGAATCCAGCTCAGAGAGCAAAAGTTCTGTTATTGTGATCAAGATATATAATAAAACATATAATATTCTGAAACTATTTAGGATTGAGAAATTCATTGGAATAACTTAAATGAAATATCAATTTATTAACATGAAATTAATGTCTGCTGAATATGGCTATACATATAAATTAAGCCTTCTGATTTTGATTAATACCAAAAACAAATCCACTATTACATTATTTACATA
The DNA here is from genome assembly GCA_028023455.1 of Epiperipatus broadwayi. Taxonomy (NCBI): domain Eukaryota; kingdom Metazoa; phylum Onychophora; class Udeonychophora; order Euonychophora; family Peripatidae; genus Epiperipatus; species Epiperipatus broadwayi. The sequence continues at coordinate 5,584,445 of JAQFVV010006215.1, forward strand.
TATGTCCCAATAAGTTTACATAAAACACACATATATAAGCACACAGACATGTAGTTTAATAATTTATGAACATATTTGACTTGTCATAAACTTATAAATCAAATTAATTTTTATAATACATAATTAATGACTGATTTGATATATATATGTGTGTGCAGGAAATGTGTGCACACACTGGTATTTATAAAAAAAAAAAACCTAATAAATCATATATTTTTCTTCATACAGAATTAATTCAATGTCAAAAATATACTGTAACGTTTATTTATATACATTGCAAATATATTGGCATTTGATAAAAGCTAAAAAATAAAAGTAAATTTAGATTTTTTTTTGACAAATTTTTTTTAAAAAAAAATAATAACGTACAATGAAAGTTAAATTATTCTTTCGTATTTTTTTTAATGTAATTAGAAATAAAAGTAGAATTGGAGAGAACAAAAGAATTCCAAAAGCAAGTAAAAAGATAAGCTAAAAGAAAAATATTTTAGCTAATTAAACATGGCTGAAAAACCTGATAAAAAAATGAGAACTTAGTAATTGAAAAATGATAAAGGCTGTATAAGATTATAAACACAAAATGCCATCATAATAGCATGCGCAGAAGTCGGAAAACGGCCTCTAGTATAAAAGGCAGAGATCAGTTTGAAGAACATCTTGTTCGTTGGTTTCTCTAGTTGGTCTTGGATAACAATAATATATCCAAGATCGCTCTATGCTGAAGTAATTTGGCATGTCGGAGTGAACCGGAGCTTCTGCAGACATCATGCCTGAAGATGTACACCAGAAAAGCTTTCGTGACCGCCTAGGAGAATGGACCGCAAGATCAACTAATAATCAAAGGCCGTGAGCTCATTTTAACCCCGAAAAACTAGTTATAGTTATCTACAACCATCGTGAATTCACTAAAACTTACCGATAAGATTACTTATTCCTGATTGTGACAAAATTAAGCATTTGCAAACAAGTCTTAAAATAATCCCGATAGAGACTTTCATTTTTTCTGCACAAGAGAGTTTTGTTTATACCAGAACTTTTTAATAAATTATTTTATTTTATTGATTGCATCATGTTTGAATTAATCTGTGTTCTCTCTCTAATTTACTTAATTGGGAATTCTCATTTTAGCTTAAACAGATTTTTAATCTGTTATAATAAAGAAATATTTCTAATACCAATTTTCATTTGTGCGTTATTAATAATAGTTATTATTTTTTATTATTAAATTTATTATTAGTTTAATAAGATTTAAAATGTAATTTACCTTTGCCAATATGTTTCAATAAGCCCAGGAATAATCTAAAAAAAATAATTCTCGTTACGGTATGATGTAATACCGATTAGTTTAAAAGTATTTTTCTTTTTTTATTCGTGAGACGTTGACTATTTCAGCGGACTCTTTAGAATAAAAGGTCCTGGTGCCCATATTAAATAAATTAAAAGCTGATTTCGTCAATAGCATAATTCTCAACAATTAATAGGCTGAGTTTGATCAGGAAATATAGCTATGTTTTTGGAATAGAAATATAACTTTCTTCTTTTTGACATAGCTTGATCAACTTGCACGCAGTTTATATTAGTGTGTAGAGGCCTATCAAGAAAACGTTACAATACATAAAATTCACACACATATATAAGCACTCAGATGTGCTGTACAATAATTTAAATTAACATGTTCAAATTGTGATAGACTTATATAAAAAATTAAATTCATTTTAAATACACAAATGCACACATATGATGTGGGCATATATAAAAAATATAGAATGAATCAAAGTTATTAATTAATTCATTATTTAATCATAAAATAATATTAATTTCTTTTTTAACAGATTACTCCTAATTAATTATAAATGTCTTTAAAAAATATTCCAGCAAATTTTTTTGTTTTTCTATCTAGAAAGATTTTTGGAGTTTACTTTTTTTTTTTCAAAATAAAATCATCTATGAATCAAACCTTTGTTTTTTGTAGTCTTATAATTCAAACAAAAATTATTTGTTTTACTTTTAAATTAGAAATTTTAACATTCATCATTTTCAAGGGATTATTTAAAATAATATTGTTCTCAATATATATAACACTATTCACCAGCTGTACTTTATATATGTGATGCAATATCTTCATTTGTGCCTCTGCATATAGATAAAACAGTATATATATATATGCAAACTACTTCAGCAAGCTGATGGACTTTCTGGATAAACTGGTCTACTGGCATATCATTTTTGGAAATGTATGATCCAGATAACTATTGACATTCAATCAGCTTCATTTAGTCTAGAATTTGATAGACTTCAGGTATATCATCTAATACAACATATGGGTTATGGAGAATACAGAAAAGCAGGTCATTTACTTCCATAGCAGTGGCTGACTTGCAATGTCTTGCTTTCAGTTATATCTTCATAGTAATTCTCAATAACTCTAAAATTTTAAAAAATTCCCCTGTAATCTTTTTTCCAATCCTTTTATAGTCAGAATGGGGAAAAAAAATAGTAATTAAAAATAAATGTTCCCTATCTTGATTGAAAAAACCTAACGACACTTTTCAATTCACTTTAATCCTCTGAAAAACAACTTTGAAGTATTTTTATCATAATATTTTATACAAGCTTTAATTTTTAAATTTTTTATTTAATCAAAATAGATAATGGAATTTTATAATTATTAGTATATCTCTTTTAACACAAAAACATGCTTGTTTTAATTTCAAAATCAGAATTAATAAAATATTAATTAGACCTTATTAAAATGTTTAATTTATAATAAATTTTTTCATATTCAAAATTATTTAATCCTTAACTGTTATTCCAGTGTAATATAGAAAACATCTACAAAAAATTTTTGTTTTTATTTATTTCTACTTTTCTTTTCAACTTTATATATAAATGTACACACACTACTAATGTGGCTGTATGCTACGAGACACATAATTATCTCAATATATGTATATAATATAATTCCTAATAATGGTAAATAACAAAATAAATTCCAATATAAACTTTAATCAATAGTAGTACTTTCAATTATATTCATAATCATTCTCAACTAAATTGATTTAATTTCAAAATTGAGTAAAACAGCATCAACCAGAAGCCACATGTAAATTTATATATCCCATAATTCATTAATATTAATATTCACTGATTGTCTGTTTATTGTTGTATTTTTATATTGATTAATAAAAATTACCTCTTTAATTTTTCTTTTTTCATTATTTATTTCTTGATTTAAAATCTTAATTCTTTTCATATCAAAATTAAATTTATATTTACAATTTCTGTATGATCATAAAGCACTGATTCTGTAAATGAATTATCTTTATTCTTTTTATCTCTTTGAATTATTTTCGATACTCTTTTATATGATAACTTATATTCTTTAACTCTTTTTTCATTGCTACACCTTGATTCCAATATATGAAGCATTACATCAACAAAAATTTGATAAACTTTATTACTTACTCCATACTTAGATAATTTATCTTTAGAATCATTAACTATCTTATTCAAATTATATGAACCATAAAATAAAATATTATATATTCCAGTATAAATCTTTTTCAAAAATTTAGCTTGATTATTATTAGAAAAAGGTAATGAAATCCATTTCATATTATTAATACACTTTTCAATATTATTCCTTTTAATTTGCTTATTAAATTGACAACTTGCCTAATAAATTTTCTTTATATCATAACCATCACTTAACAATTTATTTACATAAATTTCAATATTTTCCTTTTTATCATATGAAAATTTACATAACATTATTTCTATGTAAAAAAGACTTAAAAGCAGCCATTTTATAATTATGTGGCACTTTAGAAAAAAATGGAATATAACCTCTTGTTTGTACAGTTAACAAACAATTTATAATTAATAACATTATTATTTCTTGAAGCAATCAAATTCAAATACTTCAAACTATTATTACATTCTTTTTTCATAGTCCATTCAAGACCTTTTAATTTATTAAATTCATTAAAAACTTGATCAATTATTTTTGAATCTCACAAAAATACATCAGCCACATATTTTGTATATATTTTATTATCATCATTTAACATTAATTTATTTAAAATATTCTCTTCATAATAAGACAAAATAAAACTGCATAATTGCAAAACCATTGGAAGTGCCATAGGACAATCTTTACTCATTTTGTAAAAATTACCATTAAACTAAACAATAATATTCTGTTCAATAAAATGTAAAGCATTCATCACAAAACGAATAAGCTGATTATCTTTTTTTTTTTATCTAACAAATTTTGATGAATTATACTAATAGAATCAATCCTATCAATAGAACTATACATATTTATAAAATGACTGCTTTTAAGTCTTTTTTGGATAGAAATAATATATTATGTAAATTTTCATATGATAAAATGAAAAATATTGGGATTTATGTAAATGAATAGTTAAGTGTTGGTTATGATATGAAGAAAGTTTATCAGAAAAATTGCCAATTTAATAAACAAATTAAAAGGAATAATATTGAGAAGTATATTAATAAAATGAAATGGATTTCATTATCTTTTTCTAATAATAATCAAACTAAATTTTTGGAAAAGATTTATACTGGAATATATAATATCTCATTTTATGGTTCATATAATTTGAATAAGATGGTTAATAATTCTAAGGATAAATTATCTAAGGATGGAGTGAATAATATAGTTTATCAATTTTTTGTGGATGTAATGCTTCATATATTGGGGAGTCAAGGTGTAGTATTGAAAAAAGAGTTAAAGAATATAAGTTATTATCTAAAAAATATTGAAGATTATCCAAAGAGATAAAAATAAAGATGACTCGTGTACAGAATCAGTGTTTTATAATCATGATAGAAATTTAAATGTAAATTTAATTTTGATATGAAAAGAATTAAGATTCTTAAATCAAGAAAGAAATAATGAAAAAAGAAAAATTAAAGAGACACTTTTTATTAATTGTTATAAAAATATAATAATAAGTATTTAAATGTAAATTTAATTTTGATATGAAAAGAATTAAGATTCTTAAATCAAGAAAGAAATAATGAAAAAAGAAAAAAATAAAGAGACACTTTTTATTAATTGTTATAAAAATATAATAATAAGTAGACAATCAGTGAATGTTAAGATTAGTGAATTATGGGATATGTAAATCAAAATGTGGTTTCCGATTGATGATGTTTTATTCCATTTTGAAATTAAGTCAGTTTGGTTGAGAATGATTATAAATGTAATTGAAAATACTACTATTGATTAAAGTTTACCAATGGAATTTATTTTATTTACCATTATTTGGAATATAACTACATTTTAATACAATATTTTTATTAGCAGATATTTATTGTGTTATATATGTATGGTAAAACATTTATTAATGGAGAATCCTGTTTTTAAAATTTAGTTAGAATTTTAAGCCACAATGTTTCTAAGAAAACAGCTAATTAAAGCTAGTTGTGCAACCTGAGATAATTTGACTTTTGATTAAAAAATAATTTTGGCAGTATATTATTTCAGCCTGTATAGTGTAACGGTGGATGGAACCTCCTAAACTTATCTGCCATACCAGAGTGCCACTAAGTTATTCAAACCTAGAAAATTTATAAAGGTGGCAGATACTTACAGGTGAGGTTACTCTTGTATCAAACCAAAAACCCCAGTCACTAGTTCAGGGAGGGAGAAGCTGAGTTTAAAATATCACTCTAAATATAAAATATCTAATTTTTGATTTTAAAAACATTATTAATACAAATATATGTAAATAAATAAGTTACTGCCAAAATTAATTAATTAGACAAAACATTTTATTATGCACACACACATTAATACAAACATCTGAAGTTTAAATTTACTATTAAATCTATTTGATTTAAATTATATGCACAGATGGAAGCATTTAATAGATTTAATACAATTTTAATATTTTACTGAGTGTAAATATGCTACATAGAATACACATATAACTAACCCAATCCCTTTTAACCCTAGGCTAAAATTTCATGTTTAAACCAATGCTAGCTTACTGATATAGCAATGTGACCAATGCAAAATGAGATTGTTAACAACACAATCATGCTGACAGGAATTTACATTTGTAGTATGATATCATTAGAAAAGTAATGAATCATGGTGGAAAGGAATGAGCATCTGCCCCATGATCATTAATAAATTTCACTGACAGGAGCAATCCATTGCCCAATTGGTGATACAAAAATGAAATTATTGAAATATATATATGAGACCTCTGTAAAAGGGGATAGTGGTTTTTGCTGGCTTACTGTACCAACCAGAGTGTAAGAAAATCAATGGTGTAGGAAATATGTCTACAACCATTGACAATGCAGTGGCTATACGTTTGAGCCATACATTCAGGTGGGTATTATGCCCTGTATGTTAACACGCCACAAGGGAATGAGTATCCAATGTGCCTACCCAAATTACATTGACAGGAAACATCCATACATCTATCCACTATCACCGATTTAACTATGAAACAATTATCCCAAAATTAACCCACTTAAACTAACATAATCTTACAAATCTATGCAGCCATTTATGTCTATTTTAAGTAATTAATTTAAATGAAATTTACAAGAATGGAAATGATATCAAACACATATATAAAAAAATATAATAAAATTTAAAATTTTAGTCAGATAAAAAATTTTTTTAAAAATTAAGTGCCATTTAAAATTACTATTTGGAAAAGTTTGTATTATATAATTAAAGTTCATTTAAAGCAAAAGTTCATACTTTCCAATGCTGTAGGTTTATTGAAGTCCATCTTTGCGGTCCTTAATACATCACACAACTATGTTCACAGTCCTTCCATTCCATATTGATATTGTCCTAGGTAGAGACGAATCCATTGCTGGCCAGTTTCCACAAACCATAATTCTGGAGGCAGCCTCAGCTGGTGCAAATATGAGAAATGTAATTTATTTCATGACCACTATATTTTGGAGATTCACAATACACTTATAAATATATTTAAATAACATGCAATCAGAAAGAGCAATCCCAATCTAAATCTCCACTTGAAGTTTTCTTTTTATATCATTTTGAATTCTTATCATCAAATTCCAGAATCGATCTTGCCTGGCTTGGTGCTATTCTTATTGGCGATGATGACTTTTCTCTGTGGACTGTGTGTTTATTTCCATCATTATTGGACAGCTTGCTTTAGAGTGGGAACTCAAAATTTTATCACTAGTATTTTTTTAATTGATCTCTTATCTGACTTTATGCTCAAGGGCCTATTTGCTATAATGTCATTATAAAAAATCACTTCTATTCTAAGATTAAAAATAATTTTCAACTTTAACTAATTAACAACTTTTTTTCTATTCTTTTATATTAAAATCAATCTTGTTTTTAGATTTTTAACTTTAAATAATTATATAATTAATTTTCCATCTGTCCATTATACATATTAATTTAAATAAAATTTTATTCAATTCTTTTATATATATATATTTCTATTTGAGAGTGATTTTATTTAGATTTTTTTCACTTTTATTTGAAAGGGATGTAATGGCATATATGTATACTGTTACAATAGTGACTAGTAATTGGTTGTTACCTTGAAAACATACAAATTTTAAGTAGATTTATTCCAATTTATTATATGTTTTCCCATCTATTTGTCTATTTAAAAAATATTAAATTAATATATATGATGATTAAACATAATGTCAGGAGAAAATATGTAACTAGTTAAATTAATTGTTACTGTTCCTTATCCTGATAAATTCTTACATTATATTATATATTGTACCTATATTGATATAGGCACATATAATTTTTATCTAAAATTATTATTAAAGTAATCTTTCATAAAAGAAAAACATAAAATTAAATGTTGAAGAATTTATTGCAGCTTGTTTTCGAAAAGGATAAGAATTAAATAGTTTTCTAGCGTTAGTTTTTGAAATAAAAAAGCTACAATTAATTGGTCAAAAGGGGGGAGGGGGAGTCTTGGTTTGAGAAATGAAACTAAGGGTTGTAAAAGGAAGTAAAGAGTTTTTGTTAGTATTCGTAAAAATATAATTTGAGAAAGTTAAGACATGCAAATCTCTTTTCATTCAATTTTAATTAAAGAAAAAATAATGTTAAAACTAAATAGTAAATTGTATTAAAAATATATGTGCGTATATATGTACATTTGTAAATATATAAAATGTATGTGAAAGTTAGGGAAGATTATCATTGAAAAACACGGCAATGGCTATTAGATATTAATTAATATAAAACAATACGTTTTTGCATGGCTATTACTAATTAAGCAATCTTTCAAAACACGTTTATCAAAGGATTAATTGATAAGGAATTTGACAACAGATCTTTGCCGGAGATATCAGAAAGACAACACGTTGCAGATATAAATAGACCTTTTTTTATCGGACAGTCATTCATTCCACAAATTAATTGAGTTGAGACAATCAGTTCACAAAGTTATTGAGAGAGTGCAGTTCGGAAATTAATTGAGTCAGCTAAGAAACAAAATGCAGTGCTGAGAAAATTTTGGAACGCACGTTCACCTCCAGCCCAGATGTCCGAGAAAACAGCAGATCTGCCCGTGAAATAATGTCAGCTTAACATCTTAGAAAATCTCCGTCAGTATCTATTTGTCTCCGATAGCAATAATCGTGAAAATCAGGAAACTCAGCAAGGAAACGTCCCAGCCGGCTGGTAAGCATTTATAATGGAAATATCCTCACCGAAAGCAGCCTCCAAAGAACAAAATTCTACGTCAACATTCAAAATCCTAGGTAAAACATTTGCTTATTTTCGTTCTATACTGTAATAGCCATTGCATTTCATTAATTCGTGCGAATCCTCCAAGAGTCTAATTATATGAACTCGATATCATACATAAATGAACTATTGATGTGTGTGATTAAATTTCAAATGCTATGTAATACTTTAATATTATTATGTGTGTGCATGAGTTAATATGTGCGTGATCCTTATATCAATATTATTAGTTAAATTAGATAAATACCAGTGTTTTGTTATGAAAGTAAACAAGAATATTTAAACTAGTTTAGAAATGTCAATTTAAAATATGCGTGTGTTTTATTAGAATTATAAAATGTTTAAATTTAGAAAATAAATGTTAGTTAATAAATTATCTTTAAAATTAAACTTTATTTGTCGGTCAATTCTTTTTAACAAATTCTTTATCAAGTCTTTTAACCACTAATTAAGTATAATCTATTAGTGATTACAAACAACTGAGCTAGTCGTGGATTTAGGCGTTGAGTTAGTGGCCATTGCTCAAAGTGCGTTATTTATTCATCCTTGAATAGATAGCTGGCGCCCATGTTTATACACAAACAAAAAAAGTGCTTTGAACTTGGTGTTGAACTCAACAGTCGAGAAGAAGTTATGTCCTGGAAATGTAACGTTAGTTATATACTTTATAGCTATCGTTTGGGCATACATACTCTCCGAGTATGTTCTTCTCTGCCTAAGAGGCCGGTGTTTCGAATCCACATATTCGAATACGGTTCAATGGCTAGACCCAACTTGGGGCTGAACCTAAGAAACAATAGTAAAGAAATACTTTGTTTCTTGTTTGAAAATTTTGTTTTATACAAAAGTTAAATTACGTATGTAAAAGTGTTTTAATTTTAAAAAAAGAATTGACCGAAAACTTTTTTTTTTTCGAAATGAAAAGAGATTTTGACATTTATGCTATCAAATCAGAGTCAATTGGGTGTTATGGGCGGAGTTAAAGCATTAAGAGCGGGTAGTGAAAAGGACAAAAGGCTGGAGTTAACGTGAGTTTCCGTATTAGTAAGAAAAATAAATAAATAAGTCGTATATTAAATTCAGTTTAACATAAGCGCTAGTACTTTGAAATTGAAATTTTCGAAAATGGATCCGAAAGAAAGCCCAATATATTTTAAAAATCCCCAGTTAGTAGAAAAGGAGAAAGAAGAAGTATCTGAGACACGAATGATGATGACAATGATGATGAATATGATGCAAGAGTTCAAAGCAGAATTGATAAAAGAACTCAAAGCAGAATTGAAGGAAGAAATTAGTCAGGTTAAAACAGAAATTAAAGAACTCAGAGCAGAAGTAAGAGAAATAAGATGTGAGATAACGGTAAAGGTAGAGAAGAACCAAGAAGTTATAGAGTTAGATTTAATTAAAGAAAGTCAGGAAGTTGAAAAGGAAGTTGAGGTCACGAAAGAGGTAGAAATTGAATTAGAATCAGATAGCGTTGTGACAGATAAAGTAGAAACTTATGTAGATCAAAAGGTAGAAAATAGCGTAAAAGAGTTTTTACAAAGAATTAAAAATAAAAGGTTTAAAGTAAACGTTCGCATTCACTGTAGACGTAGATTTAAAACAAAGAGAAAGCGTAGAAAAAAATATTCCCAGATTGAAGTAATTCGGAGTTTGTCTAGGTATAAAGGTTTTCTGAGTTACGAAGTCGAAAACAGAACAGAAAGAGAAAGAGATAAAGCAATAAAATATAAAAACGGAACCGATAAGAGAGGAAAGTTAGTTTATATTATAGAATTTGTAGAAAGAAAGAAGGAACCACCTGACATAGTTTAAAAGTTAGTAAACGGGCGGAATAGTAAAGGAAATAAACAAAAAGGACCGGAAATGGACTATGAGTCTAATATAATTATTTTGACGTAGGTGAAAAGCCTGAATTAGAATTTCGCTATTTAAAATGATGGATTGTTTTGTCAAATAATAATAACGGAGGCTTCGCAAAATAAAAGATTTTTTTTTCTCCACGCACATATTAATTAAGGAAATGTTCGTAAATAAACAGTTCAAATAAATAAAAATCAATAAAATCAAGTTAAATAAATGGGTCAAATTAAGGATTTAGAAATAATGTTTGTAGAATTAAATAAATGAATAAAATAACGGAAATACATAAAATAAAAACAAGTTAAATAAATAAGTATAATATATCTGTAGAAAATAAATAAAATATTCATAGTAAAATAAAATAGTTTTTTGAATATACGCATGTTAAAATAAAAGTTTGTTTTGAATACCGTAAGTTAAGAAAAGGATGTAAATAAATTGTTTAAAATAATCAAGATAAAAAAAAAATCTCTAGTAAAATAATAATGAATGAATCATAATAAAGCAAAATAGTTTTTTTTTCTGAGTACACGCACGTTAATATATAAGTTAAAGTAATGGGTTAAAAGTAATATCGTAATATAAATAAATATGTAAATTGATGTCCGTGATAGTTTAGAATAGTATTGTAAGTTAAATAAATATGTAAGATAATGTTCGTAATAGTTCAGAATAATATAAATAAATATGTTAAAGTAATGTTCATGTGTATTTAAAATAATATTGTAGGATTAGTGATAAATAATATAAAGTCAATCTAAGTTATATTAGGAGCGTATAAGGGTTCGAATCTAAAGGGATGAGGGTAGTATTGAAATAAGTTAGATAAGGATTAAGTTTAAAGCTCTCGACTGGATAAATTCTAGTACCCGTAACGGATTGGCCGGGATCATTCCTCTTTTAAAAAAAACGCACTGGCAACAACCAGAGTAAGTCGTGAGTCACTTTTCGGGGGAGAATCCCCATATCTCGTACCTCGTTTTCCAAAGCGTAAGTCGGAAATGGACAGTTGAAAATTCCTGCCATTGTAGCTGCTTAGTCAAAGTCCGATCAAGAGAATCGGCAATCGTTTTCCAGGGCGTAAGTCGAAAATGGACAGTTGAAATTCCTGCCATTTGCAGCCACCTTTTCTTAGTCAAAGTCCGATCAAGAGAATCGGCAGCCGAAGCTTCGTTTACAAAAGATCCCTGTGCCACAAATTTAGTTTGTCCTCATGGTCATTATCCAGGACGAACATTGTAAGCAATGTTACCAGCATAGAAAGAAGAAAAGCATAATTGGAGATTGCCCTTAGTATGGAAAGGAAAAGATACCAAAAAAGGCAAACTTAGAAGGAATAATAAATTAAGATTTAATGTTGTCAGAGATAAAATGGTCAAAAATGACGCATTTTACTCTCAAAAGGAAGGGCGGTGTAATGTACCTATATTGATATAGGCACATATAATTTTTATCTAAAATTATTATTAAAGTAATCTTTCATAAAAGAAAAACATAAAATTAAATGTTGAAGAATTTATTGCAGCTTGTTTTCGAAAAGGATAAGAATTAAATAGTTTTCTAGCGTTAGTTTTTGAAATAAAAAAGCTACAATTAATTGGTCAAAAGGGGGGAGGGGGAGTCTTGGTTTGAGAGATGAAACTAAGGGTTGTAAAAGGAAGTAAAGAGTTTTTGTTAGTATTCGTAAAAATATAATTTGAGAAAGTTAAGACATGCAAATCTCTTTTCATTCAATTTTAATTAAAGAAAAAATAATGTTAAAACTAAATAGTAAATTGTATTAAAAATATATGTGCGTATATATGTACATTTGTAAATATATAAAATGTATGTGAAAGTTAAAGAAGATTATCATTAAAAAACACGGCAATGGCTATTAGATATTAATTAATATAAAACAATACGTTTTTGCATGGCTATTACTAATTAAGCAATCTTTCAAAACACGTTTATCAAAGGATTAATTGATAAGGAATTTGACAACAGATCTTTGCCGGAGATATCAGAAAGACAACACGTTGCAGATATAAATAGACCTTTTTTATCGGACAGTCATTCATTCCACAAATTAATTGAGTTGAGACAATCAGTTCACAAAGTTATTGAGAGAGTGCAGTTCGGAAATTAATTGAGTCAGCTAAGAAACAAAATGCAGTGCTGAGAAAATTTTGGAACGCACGTTCACCTCCAGCCCAGATGTCCGAGAAAACAGCAGATCTGCCCGTGAAATAATGTCAGCTTAACATCTTAGAAAATCTCCGTCAGTATCTATTTGTCTCCGATAGCAATAATCGTGAAAATCAGGAAACTCAGCAAGGAAACGTCCCAGCCGGCTGGTAAGCATTTATAATGGAAATATCCTCACCGAAAGCAGCCTCCAAAGAACAAAATTCTACGTCAACATTCAAAATCCTAGGTAAAACATTTGCTTATTTTCGTTATACTGTAATAGCCATTGCATTTCATTAATTCGTGCGAATCCTCCAAGAGTCTAATTATATGAACTCGATATCATACATAAATGAACTATTGATGTGTGTGATTAAATTTCAAATGCTATGTAATACTTTAATATTATTATGTGTGTGCATGAGTTAATATGTGCGTGATCCTTATATCAATATTATTAGTTAAATTAGATAAATACCAGTGTTTTGTTATGAAAGTAAACAAGAATATTTAAACTAGTTTAGAAATGTCAATTTAAAATATGCGTGTGTTTTATTAGAATTATAAAATGTTTAAATTTAGAAAATAAATGTTAGTTAATAAATTATCTTTAAAATTAAACTTTATTTGTCGGTCAATTCTTTTTAACAAATTCTTTATCAAGTCTTTTAACCACTAATTAAGTATAATCTATTAGTGATTACAAACAACTGAGCTAGTCGTGGATTTAGGCGTTGAGTTAGTGGCCATTGCTTAAAGTGCGTTATTTATTCATCCTTGAATAGATAGCTGGCGCCCGTGTTTATACACAAACAAAAAAAGTGCTTTGAACTTGGTGTTGAACTCAACAGTCGAGAAGAAGTTATGTCCTGGAAATGTAACGTTAGTTATATACTTTATAGCTATCGTTTGGGCATACATACTCTCCGAGTATGTTCTTCTCTGCCTAAGAGGCCGGTGATTCGAATCAACATATTCGAAAACGGTTCAATATATATATATTGTAATAATCATTGAGATTTAGAATCAAATAATACACAATAACAATATTTCAATATAAAGATAAGTTATTATTTTTCATGAGGAGATTCAAATGTTTAAACTTTTAGTTCACTTTATGATTGCTAGTCATTCCAAGAAATATAGACATATTTATGTATTGAAATGAACAATGTATTATCAATAAATAAAAAATTCTTTAAGCAATCAAAATGATGTGAAAATTTGTATTAAAAAAATTTGAACAAATTGTGCAAAATGGAAGAAATTAAATTTTATATAACTCAGTTCTCTTTTCTCATTCATTTCAAATTGGATTCTTACTTCATTCAAACCCTGCAGTCCTTTATTATGTTTAGTGAATAAAAAAAAGTAAGAACATTACTGGCTACTAATCTAACATGGAAAGCTCAACATTTCTAATAATTCTGGTGAAAAATGGAGAAAGCACATTATGATCCCATGTGAACTGTTAATATTTGTCAGAAGGAAGAAATAAATTACAGCTGTTTTATTTTGTCTTATATTAAAAAAGTCTGACTGAACTTCATTCTAATTATTTTGAGCTTGTATTTAACACTTGTTAAGCTGGATATTATGTTGTAGAAATTCTCAATTTTAAAAAGGGGTAAAAAGAGAAAAATTTGCTCTGTTATTATATAACCCTTTTTGAGAACTGTCTCTAATACATGTCAGCATTTGTTTAAAAGGAAACAATAAAAAAATAATGATAATAAGGTAAAATGCAATATTCACTTATAAATTATTTAAGTGTTAAATATTTATAGTTAATGATGAAGATAGAGGTTAGTTTTTATCCCATATAGAATTTATTGAAATGATTTTTTTTATTGAATTAGGATTAGAATTTAAGTTATTGTTATATAATGATAGGGTTATGTTTATCCCATATAGAATATATGTATGTGTCAGTATTATGAAACTAAAAATCAAAGAAATGGTTTATAGTTATATAGTCCACTAGAGGGAGCCTGGGACTCTAGTTCATGCTGTTACAGGCTCCCAGTTTTATTCACCAAGGTTATAGTCCAGTTACGAATTCATAAAAGAAAAGTTTACTAAGATGTAAGTGAATACCTGTTTTATTGTTTTTTCATCTTTACAAGAAATTTTAAAACAGTTTTCATTCAAGAATAATAAAATTACCTTTCATTCCATTTTATGTAAATGGCTGCCATTAGCAATAGGCAAAGCTAGGTTAAGTAATTCTTAGAATCATTAGAGTAACATAAATCTTTGGAAAATACTTTTAAATGAAACCAAATTATTCTAAAAAAAAAAATAGACACTAGAAATCCTAATCTTATTGATAGAATAAAAAGAGTAAGCATTTGGACATCAAATCTTATTGAAAATATTGAAAATAAAAATGCTAACAAAGATAGTTTTAAGATCTTCATCCTTGCATCAGATATTAATTATGTTAAACAAGTTTCCATGACTGAAAACCAATCATGAAGGACAGAAAACCGCCTAAGGAACATTATAAATACAAAAATTAATCATAAAATTAAGGAAAAAAGAAATCCCAGTGCTAAATTGTTCATAGGAATAAAATTACTATATCGTCTGTCAACCGGAAGTTGCCAAATATGGCAAATCAGTCCAGAGCGAATAAATTATTTTGAATTTTAATTCAATCTCAATTTAGAATTAAACATTATAGATTAGGACTTAAGCTATCTTCCTGCACAAAAATCAAATTTCTTCGATGATCACAACAGAAGTGATTAGCCCACTTCCAGTGTGATTGGGGAACCACAAAAAATGAAAAAATATTCAAATCAACACAAAATTACAACGAAATGATTCCTGAGCTACAAAACAATGATTTAAAGGCAAAATTAATCCAAATGATGTTTTAGACCTAAACAAAGACATTGAAGCCACAAATGATTCATCCTCTTTTAATTCAACAATTATTGAGATTATTCCAAAGTTTAACAACAAACTTTCAGATAATACAACTGTATCATTGACTACTAACCAAGACCCAGAATTCAATCCAAAGAAGCAGAATCCAATTAGTATCAACAAATAAGAATCATAGTAAACCCTGAAGGTCTTTATAGTTGGATGGGTTGAACAGATATTGTGAACATTTGCAGACACAGGAGGTTGGTAATGATTACATACTTTCATCTCCATTGATCTCAGTGTCCAATGTGATATGGACAAATGGTGTGTACTCATGATGTGCAAGTAAATCTGGCTTGATTACAGATTACAATGAATCCACTGTTGCATTGGCGGGCATGGGTCTGCACTCCTCTTTTTTCCTCGTGTGTGGTGGGGTGATCATGAGAGGCTTGGTTCATTTGTGGGGGTGGTCGGCCATCACTGCCAAGCCCAGGTGAGGGTTACTGCCCTCCATTGAACTTTGCCCTGAGAGGCTGCTGCACTGCCTTGATGGATTGTTTATTAGGACAGTATTGATTTGAGCTCATTATTTTTGTTTCCTTAGTTAACTTTAAAATTTGAGCATTTATAAGGTGGTTGGTCTGCTTTGGGCCACTGACTTATTTTGTAGCTTTGATGGAGTTGTTGCTGCAATAATTTTGCAGGCATGGGTCTGCACTCCTATTTTCTTCCTCAGGGGTGGTGGCAGTCATTAGGGGGCTGGTTTATTGGTGCAAGCTGTTGACAATTTATTGCCACTACCTGGAAAACCTGCCAGGAGGGTACCTGGTCAAAGTCTCAGCACCATTCTTGCTCTGGTCAGCTGCTGTGCTCTTGATAGGTTGGTTTTCGGCAGTGCAGATCTGTGCTTGTTACTTGTTAATTTTTCCCTAGTTGGTTTTCCAATTTTGGGCAGTAGACCAAATGGGGTCTCTGCACATTTGGACTGTTAATTGGGAGAAAGAGGTACCTATAATAGTCTTGACATGGCTCGGCTGCAGGTCAAGAGTTTATTATCCATGTACAGATACACATTAATCAAAATTATAATAACCCTTTTATGGACATAATTTTTATCGAGCATATGCACTTTATATAAACCTTGTCAATAATTGTTTTACCATGTAACATTAAACACATTGTAATCCTCAACAGGTAAGTGTACCTGAAAATTTTTGTAATCTTTTACCTAATAAAGGTTACTTTTGAGAAATGTTTTATAGTTATAGATTCATTCATATGTAGAGTTATATTTTAAGTTTATTGAAGTCAGAGAGTGAAGCAAATGTACTCTATTATCTATAACTTTATTAATACTATAATGTAATTGAAGATTAAAATTAAACTTAGTAATGAACCCTTAGATATTTATGTATAATAATTGTTTTCCTGTGTCTATATGGAATAAGTCAACAATATAAGAATTAGAAAAAAGGCTTTGTTAAAAGAAAAATAACTTATATTGTAACACTTCTGTTACATGGCACACAATAACATAGTGTGAGTGCATATATATATAAAGTTGAAAGGAAAAGTAGAAATAAATACAGACAAATTTTTTTTAGATATTTTTCTACACTTCCTGGAATAAATAATCATAGTAAAAGATTAAATAGTTTTGAATTTAAAATAAAATTTTATTATAAATTAAACAGTTTAAAAAGATCTAAATAAATATTACTCATGTATTCTGGTTTTGAAATTAAAAATAAGCATATTAAACTGATAATTGTAAAACATTATATTATCTATTTTGAAATCTTTTAATTAATGTTTATATACATTTCTCTATCTATTTTTTTTAAAAAAAATTGGTAGATCATACTTTGATGAAATTCCAAAGGATTAAAGTGAATTGAAATCAACTTTTTCCAATTAAAAGAGATAAGAAAAACAGTTTTTAATTAAGAACAGTGTGTTGTCACTACAGCTGATTAATATAAAAAAAGTTAAAAAATGTTTAGTTTGGCTAGTGATTTATTTTGAGAAGCAGTTAGCAGAGTTGGTTTGTTTCCAGAGCCATACAGATAGCTACCATGAATCAGAGGGAGCTGAATTTGAGACAGTAAATCCAGCAGTGGTCTACTAGTTCACTATGTTGAAGTTTAGATATACTTTGAAGGTAGACCCAACTTCTTGGTATCCATCTATAGCTGACATAGTATTAAATTGCTAGTCTGAAATCTCAGTGGAACCACTTGAAGAGGAACAGTTGACTGATTATACTTTTCCTTATGACAATCCTGGACTATATCAGTTTCACTAAGACACCCAGAGAGAATCTGTTTGCTGAAGAATTAATTATATATATGCTGATATATCTAGATGCAAGAAACAAAAGGTAAATGCATTGCATCATATTTATATGAAGTGAGTTGTTTTAAATAATTTCTTTAGTAAAAATGACAGTTAAAAAAATATAACTTAATGGTCAAGTAATAATTTTGCTTGGATTAAAAATAAAGGAGTTAATTCATAGATGATTTTATATGTTTAAAAGAAAGCAAGCAAATACAATTTTGCTTGAATGAAATAATTGATTCATTAATGATCTTATTTTAAGACAAAAAAAAAGACATTTTAAATTTAAAGATATTTATAATTAACCCTCTCAAACTCTGCATTTTCTGATGTTTTTCTTTGTCTCACCCATCAACATAAAATATATGATAAAATGATTATTATTTATCTGAAAATAATAAATTTGACTTCATTTGATAGATATTTTTGTTTACTACTGAAATAAATTTTAGATGTTCACATTTTGTTTCTGTAAATATTAAAAAAATGAGATCATAAACAAAACAATGAGTTTAGACGTCATCATTTCTAGAAAGATTATTTTCAGTTTATAAAATCAAAATATTTCTTAATTCTTATTATTTTTAAACATCCTAACGAATAATTATTTATTTCTCTTATATCTAACGAATTATGCTTTAAAAATTTAAATTTTTTGAATATTTATTGTAAAATTGCGATATTTTCATACTCATAAATATAAAGTAGATTGCTTACGTAGAAGCTAATCTTGTAAATTGCTTCAGATCATATTTACGTTAGCTGCTAATATAACATTGTATTTTTGAAAATAAAGTATTTCAAATCAAAATAAGTTATTAATAATTTATATTTCTTGATATCTAATAAATATAGTATAAATTATTTTAAAATTATCTAAAATTGGAATAAATTTGCCATTAATCACATTTTTGGATCATTAGAACTACAATGTCATAAAACGCTGAAAGTTTTATAGCCTTGGCAACAGACAATGGCGAACATATCAGGGCGGGGCTTATGTCTATTGTAAGAGCAGGAATTTTGAATTTCCCACCTTCTAAAGCAAAATTTTTCAGCGAAAATTTATTATAATAAAATATACCATTTTACACACATTTTAACGTATAATACTTACAAAATGTTCACCTGGGGGAGATTGGTCAAAAGTCAAAATTCTGTTGTCCTGCTAAATCAAAAGGTTAATTAATCAACAATCAAAAAGTGACCTGTCAAAAATTAACTTTTTTTTTTTTTAAAGGAAAGAAAAGAAAACTATAATCACTAAAGAGAGAATTTGATAACAGATTCATATTTTTTTTATATATATACATATGTATTGTAACCGGCCACCTATCTCACCGAGATTACGGGCTTCGAAATAAACATGACATAGCGTAAGGCTTTATTTATTTTCTTACATCGACAGTTATTCACGATCCACATAAGGGGGCGCCAGATACGATTATTTAAGTTGATTTTAATTACTCGCATCACCTTACATCATGTCAAAACGATTTCGAAGTCTAATCCCACCCACTAGCTCAAAACTCCCAGCATGGACCAATAAGGTTTCTCAAGGTTGTTACATGATTGTTCTAGGACGACTCCTCCCGGAAAAGACGCATTGTCCGCTAATGAAAAATCAGCATGGTTTTCTAATTACTCGACTACGGCATGAGATCCATTTATTGGTTGTCACTGATCAATGAGGTGGTTCGTTTACGCCCCGAACACTAGGCTTACAAGTTCATCCCCCCGATGTATCGTATATAACATAATTATTTGACGTTTACTTCGATTGATTATAGACCCGCCCGCTCTTAAATCTATCTTAACTAAGGTTAAATAAGAAACATCGTGACTTACGGCACGATGTTGACATAATTAATACAGTAAATAAATTGAAATGAAAATTAAATTTAACTAAATATACTTCAAAGATAAGTCATTAAAAAATAAATAAACTACGGTTTTGAGTGTGTGTGAAAAGATTTGAGAAATGCTCGACTTGATTAGATATTGACAAATTTATTAAATATGAAAAGAAAACATTGTTAATTGATTTATTACACACGCGCACATACATTCACGCTCACAGAGAATCATAATTAGTCATAACATAATGTGAATAACGAGATAAAGTTCCTTTCTAGTTGATAAAATATATTATCTTTCCTGAGCTTCGCTTAAGTTCAAAGTTCATGTTTACAAAGTTCTGTAACAAAGATAAACTATCATGATGAGGAAAGTTTTAAGATTTGTTTGTGCAAATTTATGTTGGTTAATTACGAGATTGCCTTATGAGTTTCTAAATTGAGTGAGTGAACATAATATAAAACATATTTACCTAGGATTTGTCTTGGTTACAACGAACATTGATTGGTCTGGACGAGTTTGGGTATTTCACGGAACATTTCTATTATTAGGAGCATCAACTTTACACGACGATGTTATCGGAATTTCATAGCTTCGGAGATATTTCAGTAGCGGAGCGCCGATCAGTCACTGAAGGGTTTATTAGCCCCTCATGACAGTCGACGCTCTTGGTATTAATTTCATAGTGATCATCTTCAAACTGAGGAATAAATCAAGCTACTTCAGAACAATTTTATTGTTAAAATAAAAGCATAAGCATCGGAATAAAAATGAGCAGGTGATAACTCGGAATACTGAGAATAAACAACAGCAATGATAACGTATCAATCGAAATGAATCGAATCGAACCATTGAATAGGTTTTGACTGGTATTTATAAGGGTTGATCCATATCTTGGGATCCAATCGACCCCCAGAGTTCCTTGCTCCTGGAGTTGTCGTTCAGGTCCGCGTTTGAGCTACCTGTTCACTCACTCTTTGTGCTAAAGGCAATATTTATTTTGAGACAATCTCATTTTGCAATCTCACTCAACCAACCTTATCCTTCACACCTCGAATGCATGCGTGTGTGCGTGTGTTTTACCAGAACAATACAAGCTATTTTAAATTTAGAAGTCGAGCATTTTATCTTTTCCTCAAATCTTTTCTCTAAGTTTTATTCTAGTTAAAACTATATTTCTAAAATAAACATTTTTAAATTCCCCGTGGTGTTTTTGATTGACAATTATATTTTACTATTTAGGAGAGCATATTATATTTTATTATTTAGGAGAGCAAATTATATTTTGTTATTTATTTTTTTTATTATCTAAAAGCTTTAATCATTTAATTAGACGTTTACCGTCTGTATTTTATCAATGTGTTTTATAAATGTATTTATGAGAGAAAACAAAACTATTACACGTTACGAAAATAAAATTACGAGTGTTTTAGGCTGCTTGCTGGTGTGTGTGTGTTTATCGATTTGTCCCGTTCTGATCTATGCTTCCTAGATTTAATACTGATGTAACGCTGTCTCGTTACATATCTCCCCGCCCGGTGTAGAGTAAAATCCGATGCTGCGGGTTTTAGCTCGGTGAAGGAGCGAAATTATTCGGCCCTCTTCAGTGCTCTTGCATTGAACGTTCCTTTTCCGTGGGTCAACGCAAAGGCGTTGTTTCCATATGCCCTGACGATCTCGTATGGGCCCTCGTAAATGTCGAGGAATTTTTTGTAGATGTTTTGTCCGGGTCGACTGACCGGGTTGGCCTTTACCATCACTCTATCGCCCACTTTGAACGTATTCCGGGTTGGCTTCTTGGTCTGCGTTCGCCTTTCTCCCATGTGCTCCAATCTTCGTAGCGCTATCTGATTGTCTTGTTTCCTATCGATTTTTCCGGTTCGGATTGTGGGCCTGTCATCGTATGGATAAGGTATCGGTTGCCCATAATGGAGTCGGCGTGGTTCAAATCCAGTTGATTCATTCTTTGCGGAGTTGATCATTTCCGTGATCCGGGGAACCTCCCGGACCCATTTCCGGTGATCTCCCGCAGTGTACACACGGAATAACCGTCCCAATTCCCGCATTACTCGCTCGCACGGGTTGCTCTGCGGGTTCCGGATCGACGTCATGTGGTGTTTGATCCCTGTTCGATTTATCCACTGCCTCCAAGTTTTCGACACAAATGGTGTGCCATGATCCGATAGGATGTACTTCGGCTTCCCGATGATGGGAAACTGTTTTGTCTCCAACAATTTGATGGTCTGGTGTGCGTTAGCCCGGGCCATGGGGTACGCGGCGACCATTTTGGAACATAAGTCGTATGCGACCAATATATATCTCTTCCCCCCGGCCATCGGTAACGGCCCGTAATAATCGATCGCCACGGTGTGGTTTGGTTCCCGGATGATAATTGGTATCTGGGGTCCTTCATTTGATCGATTTAGCGGTTTGGTCCTCGCACAGACATCGCACCCCCGCAATCTTGCGGTGATGTCCCGGTGCATTCCAGGCCAGTAAAACCAGTTGCTAAGGTATCCCTCAGTCTTGTTTGCTCCATAATGGCCGCGTTCCCGATGTGTCTCGTCAATCATCCGACCTCGCATTTCTTTCGGGATTACAATCCGGGTTTGTTTCCCATTCCCTGTTTTCCTTTGGAGTAATCCCCCCAGGGTAATGCATCGGTCCCGATATTTCCATAGTGGACCCCCTTCGGCCCCTTCTTCCCTCTGGTAGGAGCCCGCCTTCGGCTTCCCTCTACGTAAATAACCTATTATACGTTGGCAGTCCTCGTCCTCTTCCTGGCTCCTTCGAATGTCGCCTGCTTTAAACCCTCCCTTCTTGTCTTGTCGGGTCGTTGCGGCTATGTATGCGAACTCGCCTGCCTCCGCATTTGTCTGAGTTCCTACAGGGTAACGGCTCAGCGTGTCCGCGATCACGTTATCCCTTCCTTTGCAATATTCTACCTCATATTGAAACTCCTGCAGGGCTAGACTCCACCGCACCAATCTGTTGTTTGTCAGGAAGCTTTTGTTTAGGAATTCCAGACTCCGGTGGTCAGTGACTACCCTCACTTTGGACCCGACCAGGTACTGGCGGAATTTTTTGAACGCCCACACTATGGCGAGGGCTTCTCGCTCGGTGACCGTGTACCTCCTTTCCGGGTCTTTAAGTAGCCGACTAATGAACGCCAACACTCTCTGTTCTCCCTCCGGCCCCTTCTGGTACAACGTGGCCCCCAGCCCGATGTCACTGCTGTCCGTCTGTACCCAAAACATCTGGTCGAAGTCCGGGTATGTCAATATGGTTTGTTTCAGGAACCCTTCCTTTACTCTCCGGAAACTCAGTTCCCGCTTCTCATCCCACACCCATGCTTGCTCCTTTCTTAGTAGTTGTAACAAGGGCTCCATATCGTGGGAGAAGTTCTCGTAGAACTTGTTATAAAAGGTACACATTCCGAGGAATGCCTTAATGTCCTTCTTCTTCTTTGGGGTGGGAAATTCTTGGATCGCCTGGATTTTTTCGGGGTTAGGCCGCACTCCATCCGGGCTTACTATGTGTCCCAAGAACTTGACCTCCTGTGTCGCAAAACGGCTCTTCTTGATATTGATTTTGATCCCCTTCTGTTCGCATTCTTGGAGTAGCCTTTCTAAGTGCCGGCAATGCTCCTCGATATCATTGGATGCTATGATGATGTCGTCCACGTACATCGTCGCAAATCCTTTTACCTCGTCAGATAGGGTTTGGTCCAGGCATTGTACCAAGCCTGCCCCACTGTTCTTTAACCCGAAGGGCACCCGGTTGAACTGGTACGCCCTTCCGTTATATTTGAATGCGGTGTACTTTCGGTCGTCGGGGTGGAGGCTCATTTGCCAGTAACTATTTGTTAAATCCATCGTGGAAAAAATCCGCTTGTTCCGGAACCTGGTCATTAGTTCGTTCATGACAGGTGGGGCGTTTGTGTCCGGGATCGTTACCTTGTTTAGTTGCCTAGCGTCGAGGCACAATCGTATTGACCCGTCCCCTTTTTTCACGGCTAGGATGGGATTATTGTACGGCGAGGTGCATTTTGAAACGACTCCCCACTCCGTCATCTGCTTTAACTGGGCTTCAATTTCTTTACGGTATTGGAACGGGATCGGGTATGCCCTTGTCTGATATGGGTGGCCGGTGCTCAATCGGATCCGGTGTTCGTACCCTTGAATTACTCCCGGTTTGTCCGAGAAGACACTTTCGTGCGCCCCCAATATCTCTTGAATTCTTTCTTTCTTCCCTTTGTCTGGTCCAGCTATTTCCTCGATTCTTTTTTCGATTTCCCCTTTTATCGCGATGCATTGCAGCTTCCTTTGTCCTTCTGGTTCTTCGTCCCCTTTGCTTTTGAAAGGCACTGTGACTGTGTTGATCCTTGCTAGTTCGGTCCCATAATCGATGTTACATTTAGCCATTTTCATGAAGTCTGATCCTAATACTAAGTCATGGATTAAGCCCTCCAGTATTAGTACGACCTGGGTAAATTCCTGTCCTGCAATGCTGATATTCGCCCACACTTGTTTGGTTTGTATTCTCGCCTTTTTCCATTGGCCAGTACAATTTGGGTCCCTTTTAGCGGTAGGATTTTCATCTCTGTTGGCCCTTGGGCGATTTTGTTGAAAACTTCCTGTGCCATCACGGATACTTGGCTTCCCGTATCCAGCAAAGCCCTAGCCTTGATCCCCTGGATCGACACGTCGATTATTGGGCATTCCTGTTTTCTCCGAGGTCCTTCCCCCCCCATCTTGTGTTATATTGGCTATTCTGATCCCATTGTCCTCCTCTTGGTTAAAATAATCGTCGTTTTCGATTGCCTGTAGTTTCTTCAGCACTCCTGTTATTTCGGTTTCCCTTTCAATGATTTGTTTGATCTCCCTGGGTAGGTTGCGTCCCGCTATCTTAATTTGCTGCTCCTCTGGTATTTGGTATTTGTCTATTTTTTTTAATCTTGCCACCTGTCTCTGGACGAAGGTACTGTATTTTTCCTCTTCTTCCTTCTTGTTTTGTTCGATTTCCCATCTTTCCCTTTCCTGCTGGGCTAATCCCCAATATCTTTTCATGATGGCCCTTTGATATTCCTCGAATGTCTTTGGTTTGTTTTTCATTGTCTCCCACCATTCCACAACTTCCCCTTGGATGTGGCTACATGCGATCGCTATTTTGGATTCTTCGCTGAACTGCCCGCATGAAAATAACCTCTTCAAGCTTTCTACATGTCGACACGGGTTCTCATCTCCCTTTCCTTTGAAATGCTCGATTTTTATCCATTTTCCCTCCATTCTGTTTATTGTCTCGTTGATCTTGATTTATTTGGCCTATTATAACTTTTGTCACTACTGTTTACGGGAATGTGGTTCTTTTTACTTTTGATTTTATTCGTTTTATGGTGACAGCGACCGATCGGCGTCCGCTCCCTTATCTCCTGCTATGTTTTATTTATTTTGTTTATTTTGCTCCGGTTCCCGATGTTTTGTTTACATATTTGCGATGTTAAGAATCGCCGCGATTTTGTTCCGTTTGTTTATTTTTTTATTTTTTTTTTTTTCAGCTTTTGTTTACATAAACATTTCCGCGTCTTCTCCCAGGTTCGGCCGCTTTTGCTAGTATCTAGATTTGCTTTATCTTTATGTTTAGAAGCGTCATTTATACTAGCCTCACGTTGGAAGCGCCAATGTAACCGGCCACCTATCTATCACCGAGATTACGGGCTTCGAAATAAACATGACATAGCGTAAGGCTTTATTTATTTTCTTACATCGACAGTTATTCACGATCCACATAAGGGGGCGCCAGATACGATTATTTAAGTTGATTTTAATTACTCGCATCACCTTACATCATGTCAAAACGATTTCGAAGTCTAATCCCACCCACTAGCTCAAAACTCCCAGCATGGACCAATAAGGTTTCTCAAGGTTGTTACATGATTGTTCTAGGACGACTCCTCCCGGAAAAGACGCATTGTCCGCTAATGAAAAATCAGCATGGTTTTCTAATTACTCGACTACGGCATGAGATCCATTTATTGGTTGTCACTGATCAATGAGGTGGTTCGTTTACGCCCCGAACACTAGGCTTACAAGTTCATCCCCCCGATGTATCGTACATAACATAATTATTTGACGTTTACTTCGATTGATTATAGACCCGCCCGCTCTTAAATCTATCTTAACTAAGGTTAAATAAGAAACATCGTGACTTACGGCACGATGTTGACATAATTAATACAGTAAATAAATTGAAATGAAAATTAAATTTAACTAAATATACTTCAAAGATAAGTCATTAAAAGAATAACTAAACTACGGTTTTGAGTGTGTGTGAAAAGATTTGAGAAATGCTCGACTTGATTAGATATTGACAAATTTATTAAATATGAACAGAAAACATTGTTAATTGATTTATTACACACGCGCACATACATTCACGCTCACAGAGAATCATAATTAGTCATAACATAATGTGAATAACGAGATAAAGTTCCTTTCTAGTTGATAAAATATATTATCTTTCCTGAGCTTCGCTTAAGTTCAAAGTTCATGTTTACAAAGTTCTGTAACAAAGATAAACTATCATGATGAGGAAAGTTTTAAGATTTGTTTGTGCAAATTTATGTTGGTTAATTACGAGATTGCCTTATGAGTTTCTAAATTGAGTGAGTGAACATAATATAAAACATATTTACCTAGGATTTGTCTTGGTTACAACGAACATTGATTGGTCTGGACGAGTTTGGGTATTTCACGGAACATTTCTATTATTAGGAGCATCAACTTTACACGACGATGTTATCGGAATTTCATAGCTTCGGAGATATTTCAGTAGCGGAGCGCCGATCAGTCACTGAAGGGTTTATTAGCCCCTCATGACAGTCGACGCTCTTGGTATTAATTTCATAGTGATCATCTTCAAACTGAGGAATAAATCAAGCTACTTCAGAACAATTTTATTGTTAAAATAAAAGCATAAGCATCGGAATAAAAATGAGCAGGTGATAACTCGGAATACTGAGAATAAACAACAGCAATGATAACGTATCAATCGAAATGAATCGAATCGAACCATTGAATAGGTTTTGACTGGTATTTATAAGGGTTGATCCATATCTTGGGATCCAATCGACCCCCAGAGTTCCTTGCTCCTGGAGTTGTCGTTCAGGTCCGCGTTTGAGCTACCTGTTCACTCACTCTTTGTGCTAAAGGCAATATTTATTTTGAGACAATCTCATTTTGCAATCTCACTCAACCAACCTTATCCTTCACACCTCGAATGCATGCGTGTGTGCGTGTGTTTTACCAGAACAATACAAGCTATTTTAAATTTAGAAGTCGAGCATTTTATCTTTTCCTCAAATCTTTTCTCTAAGTTTTATTCTAGTTAAAACTATATTTCTAAAATAAACATTTTTAAATTCCCCGTGGTGTTTTTGATTGACAATTATATTTTACTATTTAGGAGAGCATATTATATTTTATTATTTAGGAGAGCAAATTATATTTTGTTATTTATTTTTTTTTTTTATCTAAAAGCTTTAATCATTTAATTAGACGTTTACCGTCTGTATTTTATCAATGTGTTTTATAAATGTATTTATGAGAGAAAACAAAACTATTACACGTTACGAAAATAAAATTACGAGTGTTTTAGGCTGCTTGCTGGTGTGTGTGTTTATCGATTTGTCCCGTTCTGATCTATGCTTCCTAGATTTAATACTGATGTAACGCTGTCTCGTTACAGTATATATGATATTTATGTATATTGAACAAGGAATTAATTATGAAGAATATTTTTAATAACTTTATTGTTTTGTCAAATCAAAATTATCATATGATGTAAATGGCAATAACAGATTCATATTTTTTATATATACATATGTATATGTGATATTTATGTATATTGAACAAAGAATTAATTATGAAGAATATTTTTAATAACTATTGTTTTGTCAAATCAGAATTATCATATGATGTAAATGGCAGTATGTGCAAAAATGGCTAAACACACCCCCACACACATATATATATATATTAAATTTTGTCCTATAAAAAGGAAAATGAATTTTTGCTATTATTAAATATGTATTATAAAAATAGAATTTCATTTATAGATGTCATGACATTATTAAATAATAAATTATACTGCACAGATGATATGTATATCTATTTGATGTAAACCTAGTATAAGGTATTTATATCATTTAAAAGTAATAACTTAAAAATATTTATTTTATGGCAAGACAAACATGTTCAGAAATTATTAGATCATATTTCTGTGTGCATATATATATATCAATGAGTGTCAAAGAGACACATAAAATTTAAAATCCAGGTTCATTTTAAAATTATAATACACATCTGTGTCGTAAATATGCATTTTATGTAAACCCTTCGAGAGGTATTGTAATTCATTGTAATAACTTGAATTTTGTAGTAATTTTGTAAATCACAAATGTGATAGTTTTATTTACATATATTAATCAAAATCAGGAAGCTTAAATGTGTATAGCTTTATTTTAGAAACCTTAACTTCATTTTTTGTTATTGTTATTAATAAAATTGTATTCAATTGTTAAAATTATTCCAGTGAACTTAATTCTAAATGGTTTTTAGAAGATTATCTTGATCACAGTAACAATAATAGAGCTTATGTTCTCTGAACTAGATTCGAGCATAACTCTGATTTTTTGAAGAGGATATATATTAGTGTTTATGGGCATCCAATGATGATGATACTCTCATCAATTATTATCATCATCATCCTGATTGGTGCAAAGAGAATACTCTTTAAAGCCCATGCACTACATTTTATTTTATTCTCTATCAAAATTTAAGTTTATAATTGGCCAGTTGATGCTGATCATGTAATGGTGGCCATCACCCAGATATGACCCCTTATCTTCCCATCCCATTATAATATATAAACTAAAAATTATATTTTGTAATCAAACTATTCTTGTATGATTTGTTAACTTCTTTATATGGTCTACATTGACCAGATATTACAAATAGGGATCATATGTGATTGATGGTCATCACTATTTGGTAAAATAAAATGTTTAAAATATATATGTATTGGTTTATTTCATGATAAAATCAATGGCACCCATATGTTATAATATGCTATATATAATGAGAGGTGTTAATTGGTGTCTTTTTTACTGTCCATGACTAATGACATTAGAAAGTGCAAATCAGAGTTGATGATGAATTAATTGAATTAGTGTCTTATTGTGTACTAGTATTATTAAATAAAGTTTATCTTATGTTGTAAAATGTTAAGTTAATATATATATATATAAATTGAATGGAGATAAATTTCTGGGAGCTATGAATAAAGAGCACTTTTATATCAGTAAATGTAAAGTATAAATGAGCCATAATACCATACTTCATTAGAGTGTACAAGTTTAATATTCTTTTTTAATTGTAAAGAGAAAGAAATGAAAGGCTTATTTTTTATTTTATAAATATACTAATAGATTTATAAAAGTATTTTAGAGACAAGTTTACTTTTTTAAAAAATTAGTGGATTTAAAACTTTACAATTAATTTTACAACACCTCTTTTAATTGAATTTATAAATCAAGTTACAAAGTTCATTAGAAATATTAAAGATGTTTTTTTCATTTTTTTTCATGTGTCATAGTATCGGCCGGGAAGCGAACTGCTAACCCGGGACAACTGCTTTATAAGGCAGCTGAGATGACCTTTTGACTTTTGAAAGAGAAAAAATAATTATTGTGTTAGTTTTTTTTCCGATAACAAATCGTGGAGCTTCCCAATGTTATACAATAAAAAGAAAGCTTGAAATTCAATTACAATTCCTCTTGATTGTTCAATAAAAGTATCGAGAGGGAAAGTTAAGAAAGCCACAGTCTACATATAAAGGCATAGACATAAGAAGTCTAACTATAACCACTGCATGTAATCTTACAATGACAATTGGACGAGAAACCTTAATTAATAAATGAGACTATTTATTAAATCTCATCTGAAGTATATTTATAAGCTCACAGATAATGTATCTAAAACACAAATTACTGGCCAGTAAAAGCTCACTGAAAATTATATTTAACACTTTCAAAATTCAGAGAATTTATTATTTCTGTATTGCCTAAATGCATTTATATATATATGTGTGTGTGTAAGTTAATGTCAAACAATGAGGGACTATTTTTATTTAAATTTTAAAAGAATCCACCAAGCAAACTTTTCTTACGTTTTAGTAATCAAAGGACATGCAATATGATTTTAATGAAAACCTACAATAAGATAAAAAACATTATTATTATTATTTGTCATATGCAAACTATTTATTTACCTATTTTTAACCATTTTTATTAAACAACTAAACATCACATGATCACCATCTCTTATGCTAGAACATAACTGTTATTAAACAGGCAAAACTCTCCATACAGTAGTGCCACCCTGTGCCAACAGAGTAATAAATGGATGTCAGAAGGCTTGTGCATAAAATCCCCATCTAGTGCCTATTCATCCAATATCCCCAGACTAATTTCTGGCTTGTGGCCTTAGTCAGTGAGGATCCTTGGATCTGAGAGCACTGTACCTAGATTTTAGGATCTAATGCAACCCTCCAGCACCCACCTTTTATCTCTACTTAACTACAAAACTATGAGAATGAAATTGAAATCATAATAATATTTTTAATCTAAGCTCAATAGCTGTTTGTCACAGGGTGGCACTACTGTATGGAGAGTTTTGCCTGTTTAATAACAGTTATGTGTTAGCATAGAAGATGGTGATCATGTGAAGTTTAGTGGTTTAACACCAATCCTGCCTAATAGGATAGTGGTGGCTATGGTTCAGACCCCTATGTTTATATAAGCTATTGAGCTTAGATTGAAAATATTAGTGTTTTCAATTTCATTCTCATAGTTTAGTTAAGTAGAGATAAAAGGTGGGTGCTGGAGGGTTGCATTAGATCCTAAGACCTAGGTGCAATGCACTCAGATCCAAGGCTCCTCACTGATGAAGGCCACAAGCCAGAAACTAGTCTGGGGATATTGGATGAGTAGGCACTAGATGGGGATTTAATGCACAAGCCTTCTGGCATCCATTGATTACTCTGGTTGGCACAGGGTGGCACTACTGTATTGAGAGTTTGCCTGTTTAACAACTAAATATCATGTATGCTTACTCAAGCTGTTTACACATAGGCTAAACTCTCTATATATTAGTGCCACTCAGTGCAAGCCAGAGTAATCAATGAATACAAGAAGGTTTGTGCATAAAATTCCTATTTAGAGCCTATTGGTTTTCATCAATGAGGAGTCTTGGAATTGAAACCACTGCACCTAGATCCTCTAATGCAACCCTCCAGCAGCCACCTTTTACTATAAAGCCTTGAGTCCAAAATGAAAACAGAGAAATGTTTTCCAATTCAAGCTCATTAGCTTGTATAGTTGTATACATCTGGACTCAGTTCAATATCCATACTTTTTGGTGTCTTTGCTTCTTTAATAACCACAGTCACCATAATATTATTGGGCAAGATTGGTATTAAACCACTAAACATCACATGATACCATTCTTTATGCTTACACAGGCTGTTTACACAGAGTCTAAACTCTCCATACAGTAGCACCACTCAGTTTCAAGCCAGTGTAATCAATGAATGCAAGGTTTGTGCATAAAATTCCCAACTAGTAGTTACTCACCCAATATCCCTAGACTAGTTTCTAGCTTGTGGCTTTCATCAGTGAGGAATCTTGGATTTGAGAGCACTGCACCTAGATCTTAGAATCTAATGCAACCCTCCAGCAGCCACCCTTTTCTTATTTGGTTAACATGTATTATAACACATTAAATATACAATCACTTTTTAAATTTGCATAAAAGGTTTTTTGGATAATTTTAAGATTTGTAATTATATAATGTAAAAGGAAGTGTAATAATATAAGTAGAAAAGGGAGATGTATGTAAAATATAATTATGTATAATTGATATGTTTGTTATTGTTTATGTTAATATAAGATGAAAGTTTTATGTGATTAAGTTTTTATTTATAAATATGTATTTCTTGTTGTTGTTTGCAGATACTTGAAAATGACTGTAAGAATATAAAACAGTTGAAACGTTGGAGATTTAATTATATATATATATATAATATATAAAGGGCCTGCTAATCGCTCTAAACAAGCTTATTTATTTATTTTTTCATGATAAATGCTACAAGAGAAAGTACATGAAGCCTTTATCTATGATGGTCCCCATCCCCAGACTGGTTTCGAGCTATGGCTCTCATCAGCGAGGAGCTAGGACATAAGATTCAAAATACTAACTCAAGCCAAGCATTCATCTAATTCTTAAATATTAAGAAAAAGATCTACACTCTCAGACACCTACATGTCTTCAAATTCAGTTCTTTGACTAAAGAAACTATATGGGCCTGAACTAAATTCAGTGATCCCATATATTAGCAGGCCCATATAGTTTCTTTAGTTAAAGAGTTGAGTTTGAAGACATGTAGGTGTCTGAAGATGATAAATGCTTGGCTTGAGGTAGTATTTTGAATCTAATGTCCTAGCTCCTCACTGATGAGAGCCATAGATCGAAACCAGTCTGGGGATGGGGACCATCATAGATAAAACTCCTCTTGTAGCATTTATCATTAAAAAGTAAATAAATAGTCTTGTTTAGAACTATTAGCAGACTCTTTATATATTACATATTGGTAATGCAAGCTATATGTCATGTGACTAATTTTTACTAATATATATATAACCATTAGAAACCAGTCAACACCTAAACATGCCAACGTAGATAGTAATCATATTTCTCACTGCTGTCAAGGCAACCTCTTTCCTTTGACTATCTATGTTGGCATGTTTAGGTGATGACTGGTTTCTAATGGTTACATTCTATCCCTTCAGCTTTAAGCATTATTTCACTTATTATTTAAATAATACATAAGCAATTTAAAAGTATTGCAGTTTGTAATGTTATAATTGACTATTTATTAGTCTTCATTACATGGACATGTTTATTTCATGTTTAAAGAGGTTTATTTAAACTTCATTGTGTCAATATTTCATTCTCTGTGGTAAAATTGCAATCTTTAAGTGTCCATATATATTCATTGGACTATTATTAGTAAGAGTGGATTTCCATAATTGCTATTAAAAGAATAGAGGTTGCCTTGACAACAGTGAGAAATATTGATTACTATCTATGTTGGTATGTTTGCATGTTGATTGGTTTCTAATGGTTACATTCTATCCCCTTTAGCTTTAAGCATTATTTCACACGCACACACACACACACATATATGTTCAGTATTAATATAACAAAATAAAAGTTTTTGAAAAGAAAAAGGGAGAAGGATTTTTTAGTTTGTTGATGTTATTTGGTTAACTATAAAGCTAGGAGCCCAAGATGATTGTTTTCAACCCAAGCTGATTCAATTGTATAGTCATATAGATCTGAACTCAGCATGGCATCTATACATTTTGGTGTCTGGTTTTTTAAAACCATAGTCATTATTATATTGTAGGCAAGATGTGTATAAAACTATCAAAATGTCATATGTTTACATAGGCTATTAATAATAGTAGCTCTGTATACAGTAGTGCCACCAAGTGCAAGCCTTTATTGTCAATGGATGCAAGAAGGTTTGTGCATAAAATTCCTATCTAGTGCCTATTCATGCAATATCCTCAGACTTTAGCTTGTGACTTACATCAGCGAGGAGCCTTAATTTGAGAGTTCTACACCTAGATCTTAGTATCTAATGCAACCCTCCAGCAGCCACCTTTCAACTATTTGATTAACTATAAAGCTAGGAGCACAAGATGGGAGGAAAAAGTGAAAGAAATGAAAGTAAAACTTTTGAAACAAACATTAAATTCCAATATGATATAATAATTAAATTTCAAAAGTAAGAAATATAGAACTCCAGAAAAATTAAAACTAAGTAAATAGAAAGCTAAAGGAAAAAAAAATTGCTAATTTTCACTTGTCTACAATTAAGTAATTAGTCTCTAAATTTAATTTTAATATTATTTGTTTATAAATTAATTTAATTTTTGTTTCAAGAGTAATATATTTCTTTGCCTTTAAAGTTAATTGGGATTTAATTTTTTTATATAGTATTTTAAGCTTATGATTGTTCACTTTAATTTTACTATTTTAATGTTAACAGTTTTATTTGCATTTTGGGCGGTTTGGTATATATATATGCTTTTGAAATTTAAATTTTAACTTTGTTTGCTTTGGGATTTAATTTTTTTACCCTCTATCTTTATATATTTTTGAGTTTAGATTTGATAATGTTTCAAGAACTTACATTTTTTTACCATTAATTAATAAATCTGTCATGTTATGGATGTAGAGGGAGGATTTTTTAATTCCAGGATCACTTAATCATTTTCTGTTCTGAGGCAAAACAGTACATTATGATAGGGGTGTTTAGTTTGTTCCTATTTGTATTAGTATATATATCACTTATGGATTTTATTCATCTAATAATTTGGCTAGAGTTTGTAATTTTAATAAATGTATTTAATTTATTGTAGTATCTAGTTTAGCTTTGTGCATTTAATTAATATATATATGGAAATAACTATTTTTGGCTACTAAATTGGTACACAAACATTATTAATTAGAGTATTTGTAGTACAATAAAATTTTAATAGGTTATAAATAATAATGTGATAAATTTATACACTAATTAATTACACATATTATTAAAATGTGTGAATAAATTTGAGGATGAATTTATAAATTCATGCTAAATTAAATAAAACTATCTAAAATAAAATCTACATTTTAAATTTAGTATAATTAGAAAAATAATTTTGCTTTAAAGAGAATGAAAACTGTTTTGAAATTTAATTCAAAAAACAACAACAAAAAATTGTTTTAAAAGATAATATATTGATGGAATCCTGTTTTTAAAAACAGTAAAATTGAGAAAGCTATAAATAAATATTGAAGTTTTTTTCTCCAATACATAAATATTAAGTTCTAGTAAAAAAAAATAGTATGCAGTAATCCTTTAGTGTAAAGTTTTAGATTTTTTTCTTTTTATTAAGGAAAACTGTAATGTCACTTAGGGTAAAGGTATAAAAAGGTTTTGTTATAAATTCATTTTTGTTTTCTTGCTTGCTTTTAGCCCTAGTGATGTTGCATATTGATATCAATTAACCATCAGATAAAAGAAAACCATTTGACCTTAGTTGTTAGATCATTCCCCAATAATGTTATTAATGTAATGAGAACAAACTTTAATTTCCAGTACTATGTCATCAGTATATTTTTATGATGAACAGGAAAAAATCTCAGACTAATAACTCTTGATATTATCTGTAACTATTTAAGAAAATGTTCTAGAAAGTATATTTTGTTTTAAGTGATACCAGTCTTTGAATATTAATATCTCCATGAAATACTCTTCAAATTATTTTGGTACTTATGTATTTTCCATCTGACCAAGTTTGTCAGTCAGTTTGTTTTAAGTTATATAGATACATGGGCCTACAACTAGCAATAAGCATTTAAAACAAAATGGCTGACAGGAAGTAGTCAAATTTAATATTTTTAGTTATTTTTATTATTGTTATTTTAAAAAGGGAAAATTTCTGCAAAAATTAATTATAATGTTTCCACTTTATTATTATTATTGTCAATTTATTTAATATAAAATATATAAGAAATAACTTTATATGTTTTATTTTTAAATAAGAGGGAGAATTATTCATATAGGCATCCTGAAATCCTTAATGGCCTTAAAAATTGTTACAAATGAAACCTCTCCTTTGTGCAGTCAATACCATGTAAATTCAGCTAAATAAGACATTTGGTCAGATCCCATAGTCTTTCAATGTATTATGTATGTATGCTGGTAATTGAATTCACATAGTTATATCGGTAAGTGAAAAATAAAAAGGTGATTATTCTCCATAATGAGATAAACCTTCTGAGTGGAATTTTATTAATTTTTTAAACTTAAAACTATCAAATATTTGGTAAAGTAAAATTGGAAAAAAAATTACATAATTATAAATAAATATAATCATATTAAAGTATATATATATTTAAAAAAGAAGAGAAGATACATATAATTAAGACTACAAGCAAAGATTTTAAAGAAAATCTATTTTAATAAAATAAACAAATACTTGTAGGCCTGTGGAACTGTATAACTTAAAGCGGCTGATAGGCTTGGTCAGATGGAAAATACATAAGTATCACTATTGCCATGCTAAATGAAGTCTGCATGAAGAAATATATAGCAGTTCTTTTTTTTTAAATTATAAGTCTGAAGTAAATCTCCAGGTATGTATAACTATGATAGCAATCTCTCAGCTAATTTTTATTCTCACCTGGCAAAATATATGTGAAAAAAAGTCGTTAATAGTAGTAAAATCAGTTGAAACTTAACTGGATCTAATGAAATGCTAACTGTAACTTATATTGATTATTATCTTTAAAGAACTAAATTGACCAATTAATAAAAATAATTTTATTATTTTCTTTTATTTAATGCCATTTACATTTTATGTATTTATGGAATATTAGATTTAAGTATATGTAGAAAAAAAGATTGACTTGTTCTTTTTATTATTTAAAATCAAGCATGAAATTTTAAATATGGCATCGATAAATTCTTTATTATAGTTTACATGCAATAGAGTTAACAAAGAGCAAAGTAGTTGAGGTTTAAATAATTTAAAATCATAAGAAATTTAAGGAGAATTTAAAGCAACCACATAAATATACATATTAATATAAAATTAATGAATAATAAATAAAGTGGGTTTTAATTACGTAGACTTATATTATTTTGTTTTGGCACAGCTAGATTTACGAAATTATCACTTACCTTTTACAATTTTTTTAAGTTAATTTAATTTAAAGATTTATCATTTAGCATCTTCATTATTAATATATATCGTGATAGTAATCCCATTGGTCCAATATTAAAAGCAATCAACTTAAATTTTTTTATTTTATAATAACTATGATTTTAGTGTTGCTAGAAGATATCCAAAATGGCAAACTTAGTTTAAAACAAATCTAAAAACATGTATCAAAATTGTAAAATCGCGGTTAAATTTATAAAAAAAAAACATTCATTAGCAAAATTAAGTACGGAACTTACTTTACACTGAGGAAATGTTATTGTTAAATGTCCTTTACTAAAATAAAATCAATCGCAACATAATCATAAATTAAGTGATTAATATCTAACTTAAAATCACTTGTAAAGAAACTTAACCTGCATATAACAGTTAAATTTGCAAGTATGTGTTTGTTTTTATGTCTGAATATAATGATGTTTTTTAGAGATTAAAAATATATTTAGGATAAAACCATAAGAATAATAGAAAATCCTATGTGATACAATAATGGTCAGTTAAAAAAATTAAATCTTATTAATTTAATAGATAAAGTATTAATATATTATTTGGTATTGGAATAAATGTAAATAATTGTATATTTATCTTTTACAATAATTTTATTTTAAAATGTTTTATATATATAAAATGTAATGTAATATGGCTGATTTTGCCATGTAGAAAGCAACAAGAGAGTTTTATCATCTGGATGAAATTGGTTGCTGTGTCAACATGATAAAAATTATAAAATTGTAATTGAGTGAAAGAAGAGTTCTAATCTATGTCATTTTTGAATTATGTGTTCTAAAATCTAAAAGCAAGTGCTCAACGAAATTCGAGGTTCTCTGTGTGAAAAGTTCATCTGGTAAATTTTATAAGTTTAAAGTATTTAATTCGCTATTCATGAACATGAACCAGCTATGTCCAGCAAGAGAGAAACCATTGAACATTTGCCTTTGGAGGTGGATTAAGCCTTTGTGATCATCATTATCAAACATAACTTAATAATAACAGAATAATTAATTGCTTACCGGATAATACTGATAAAATTTAACGGGATAAATTCTCACTTTATTCTATGAATTATTTAAATATAGTTAAACATGTTCGAACCTTCAAATAATTTTGGAATTATTAAGCTTGCTATGCTAAATAGATTGGACTTTGTTTTTTGTTTTTTTAGTTTATGTGAATAGTTAATTATGCACACCTGTAAAATCCTGATTTAACTTAATGGTTGTGTTTTTGCTAATTTTATAAATTGAAATAGAATAATACCCTTCACTTCTTAAAATGATAGTTAACCTGAAACTTAATTGCCTTAGGAATCTGTGACCTAATTATCTTCGTAAAAATTGTGATAAACAATATTGTTATTGATTTTCAAAATTAATTACCATAAATGAATTATCATCATTGAAAGGATCTTATCTCACCTGACAATAAAATTTGGGAAAATTAATGATAAAGAATAAATCATATATTATAACATGGAATTTTAAAAGAATACGGTAATGATTATATTGTAAAAAGGAAGTTTCTGAATGGAACCTACAAAAAAAAAATGTGCATATAAAGAAAGTGGATTAAAGTTTTTTATAAACTTTAATGGATAATGATTGTTAAATAATTTATTTTATTTTCTTTGTTTTTGCTCAATATTTTAATTATATGGTTTAATATCCATTAGCATTCTCATCAATAAAAAGACCAGATAGTATGGTTTCAGTATTTAAATTGATATAAGATGTTTGCATGTATTGTTATATTAGAGATAGGTTGTTATTGTTATAGTAATATTATTAAGAGCTGTTTTTGTCTTATAGATCTTATATTTTGTTTTCTTTTATAGTTATATGATTTTAATGGTATTGCATTATAAATGTGTTTATTTAAATGAATAAATAATATTTCAAATGTATTCATAGTAATAATGTTAGAATATAAGAAATAAAGAGTTAGTCCATGGCTGTAGGTCATATATATTTGTTATTTAGGACCTTAATGCTATATAAATTGGTAATAAATGTTGTATCTAGATTAAGAATAAACTAAGAAGATAATATTTTGACTGTGTGTTCTGATAGGGGAAATATTTAAGATCTGTAAGATGTAGAAAAATCTCTCACTCCATTTTAATTTACAGTAATAAGGATTTATTTAGATTCTTTTATTTGACAACCTTCTTTAATAATTTTGTATTTGTATAAGCTACACATAGAGTTACCCATCATTGCATATACATGTGGTTTTCTTGTTATAACAGTGTTTATAAATAAATTCATTTATTATAGAGAGCATATCAGAGATATTGATTTAGTTATCTTATACCTATTTGTTTTCATATCTATACATTCATATTTTGTTAATAAAATTATTTAATTGTTGTTTTAAAATAATGACTTTGCATTTTATTTATCATTATGTGGTTACATAAATTTAATTACAATCACCTAATTTTCATTATATTTTAAGTAAAGTAGTTAAGTTGAATATTGCTTACTCTAAACATTTATAAGTGCTCATCTCTACTTCTTTCACAGCTTTATTTATATGCTAAGAGATATGCCCATTTGTGTTCAGTCACATCCTAGAAACTTTACTATATAAAATGTATGTCTTTATGATATTCAAATTTCTAAGAATGATATAGATTAAAGTATTATTTGCTAATTGTGATATTATGCTAGCCACACTTATAATGTTTTAAGGAATAGTTATGTACTGTACTCACTGGCATATAATGTCAGAAATGCTGTCAAAACCCTAAGATTTATTGGAAATATTAATGTTCACATGCAATAGAGTAGTAACGGACATTATTCATGTGAAATTTGCTTTACTTATTATATATTATTACTTGTTTTAAAAGGTTAAGCTAAGATATATGTTATCACTAATTGGTGAATGATCGAAAATGGGGTACTGTGTATCTAGTTCTAGTTTAGATTAAGAGTTTTTGGTTCAGTGTTACAAATTAGCATTAAGAAAGGGAGCATCATTATTATATTTCCTTTACCCCTTAGCCTTTTGGTTTATTTATAGGTACCATATAATACTATTACCTTCCTCTATTTTCTGTTACAATATATATCACTAAAATTTCATGGATAAATCAGAAAAGTAGTAATATAATCAGTAATATATTGTTTTACTCCTTTTTTGTATCAATATAATTCATTAATATCATTGATAATCAGATATTACTTTAATGGACTAGCTGCAATGAATTTTTTAACTCTTTGGATAGGAAGAATTTTACTTTCTTTACATATATAGTCCCTTTTAAATACTTTTTTATTTGAAAGTGCTGCAAGCTTTTTAATACACCCCCTCCCCTTCCCCTTCTTAAACACTGCAGATTTTAAACATTCCCTTCTTATGCAGATAATTTGAATTGACTGATTTCACTTTTAAAACAGTATTTAAAATTCAGGATTTTTAAGTTCTGATATTGATAATTGTTAACATCTAGCTGGAATCACAACTATTAAATAGTCAACTAAATATACTGAACTGGTCTGATAAAGAAAATGGATTCTTGCTAGGTTTAACTGGGTTTAAATACATTTTATAATTGTAATAATTTTTGGAGTCTCAACTTTAATAAAGTTTTAATATCTGGTTTTTTAACTATGGGAATGGATCAGTCCTTCAAGCAGAGGGGAGAATACCATTGATAGCATAGCCATCAATGATACCTATGATCAGATTGAGCTATACAAAGCATAACATGGCTATATTTGCTGACCGTAGCACAACATCGACTGCTGGATTCAAACTTCACCCAAAGCATTTTATTTGTTTTGAGAATCAACCTCAGGTGCCAGTTAACCATGCTTTGGACAAAAGGCACACAATCCAGTACTTGAAATATCCCATGACTAGCTCATACTCATTTGCCCAACACATATAATTATTTAAAGACTAATTTACTGGTGGCACAGTTACAAGAGAGAGTGAGAAAGAATTGACCAAGTAATAATAAAGCAAAACAATATTTATTTTATACACATGCATATAAGTATCACATAATATAATAAAGTTTGTACAGGAAATATTAAAGATTTACTTTAGGCTATAGTTATGATAGTCCATTAGAGCTCATTCATTAGCACATATATATCTAGACATTTATAATGGAGAGAAAAAATATATATTAACATAGGTTTTATACCTGAACATGACACCTTCATTTGTTCAGTTTTCAATTTGTTTTCTTTACTTGTTGATTACCAACATGTTGGGCTTTTGATTTCCATAGATGGGTTCTTGTTTCTTTTTCATTCTTCAAGTTGATAATGGGAGAAAGAGAGAGATTATCAGCAACTCACATATCACAGGTCAGGCATTGGTTCCAGGTTGAGAATATCTGATAGTACTGATAACTCTGCCTTGAAAGCTAGCTGAACACTCCTACTGTTCTTTAGCATTGCATGTTGATAAGTCAGCTTTCAGTGATGAATGGGTCAAGGAATGAGAGCATACTGGGAACATGGACAGCTTTTCCAACCTTTTTCTGACCATTTTTTTCAATAGTAATACTATCATGGGAGAGCATTTATAGTAATAACAATATTATTTAGACTCTGATGTTAACTAATAGTCTGACTGCTGCTTTTTTCTCTGCTTTGTTTTTAATTAATTTCTCTTCTCTCTTTTATATTTCTCCCTCCCATTATTTTATTTTTATCATGACTGAGATCAAGTTTAATTAATTCTTGCATTTTTCAGCTATCTAATCTCATTTCGAGATTAATCAAACTATCTCATCATTTGATAAAATAGTTTGTGTGATTTTAATTAATTTAATCATTAGTTCTACTTTTTCTTTTATCAGACAGTAATCTTTTACTAATTACATTTTAAAGTTTTCTTTTTACAAATTAACTTTTGTTTTGATTTTTACATTTATTTGTTATTGTTTCTTTTTTTTTATACATACATTTTCCCCCTGTAATTTATAATAAGGGAGAACTAGTTTCAATTTTTACTTAAGATTTATTTCCCCCATTCTAATCCTAAACTTTTACTCTATTATTTTAAAAAATTTTTGTATAAGCAATCGTCACTTTTACAAATACGTTTCTTGAAAAGAATGCTGTTAACATTATTTTGTTTAAAATTAATCATTGCCTTCAATTTTCTTTCAAAATGAAAATATGTAATGTGATTATTTATGTATAGTTTTAATATATATATATTTCATTCGCATTACAGTTCTAAACTGTTACTTTTTATCTTTGCCATTTTGATAATTGAATGGTTTGTGCTTAGGAAGTTATAATATATTTGAATTCAGTAAGTGACAGAGTTGAGCTGCGATTCATGCATTT
Organism: Epiperipatus broadwayi; assembly: GCA_028023455.1. Lineage (NCBI taxonomy): Eukaryota > Metazoa > Onychophora > Udeonychophora > Euonychophora > Peripatidae > Epiperipatus > Epiperipatus broadwayi. The sequence continues at coordinate 5,626,521 of JAQFVV010006215.1, forward strand.
TTACTTTTTAAATCTGATTCTTTGCCATTGCATTAAATTATGCAGTATTTATTATCAATTTCTTTTTCTTATATGTTTATTTTCAACTAATATTAAGTGCATAGACCAGTGTCCATCAGCCATTATTGATCTTTAGAAAACTATATCATAAAGACTCTTAGAGAATGGAAAATCTAGAAGCAGTTTATATTCCAAAACATTTGTTATCAATAAATAAAAAATTTAAATTACAAGAAAAATACGTTTTTCTCTCAAATTTTAGTCTGCATTAGTATCAAAAATTAGAATAAAGATCTTGTCAAAGTTTATTTAGAGTGAAAACCTTATCAACATTTTAGGCAAAGTTCAACTATATACAGTAATCTAGTGTCATCAAAGGATATCTGAATTTTGAACGTTTTATTAATGAGTTTTCTGCAAAGAGAGAATGATTTCACTCTATTTCCCAGAAATGTTAGTACAGTGCTGTTAAAAGTAATTTAATTTTTTTAGAATTTTTAAGATTTTAAGGTAGAATAACTATATTTGCAGAAAATGAAGTAAATCTTGATTATTCAATTTAATGCATTACCAAAATAAATGAGAGATATCATACAATGATAATACTAGGAATTCATTACAAATTATAGATGAGAAATTTTAATTATAATTTAAGATTTTATAATTCAAAATATATACACTTATTAATAAAGATATAATTAAAATTACCCCAAATCCAAAATTCAACCAGACCAGCATAAAAATAATATTAAAACACTACCAAAGGTTTCACTGCTACAAGCAGACTTCTCAAGTGTAAAGAACTACTAAAACTACACAATATATATAATATTAAACATTACCCACAAATCCATTCACTTCCCATCCACCCTTAATATTAAAAGAACTCTTAAATATATATATGTTTTAATATTATGTTTAAAAAGTTTGAGTTAATATTAATTATAATGATTAAATACAGTAGCGCATTTAAAAAAAATGTTTTATTTTTATTTCATTTTATGAATAAAACAAACTTTAAAATAGTTGATTTTTGCTTCAATTAAGATTCTGGTTAGTGTCCATGAAGCCAATTAAAGGTTTTGGCAATGTTGTCCGTTCCCTCCTCCCTCCAGATTTTTCTCATTGTTATTTTTTGTTTTTTCTAGGAAAAAAATTTGGAAAAAGTAATAACAGTAGCTGATTTAATTAGAAAATGGTGACATGTTAATTTAAGAAAATTAAAGTATGTTTGGGAAATAAAAAGTAAAGGAATTGGAAAAAGTTTGATTTTGATTCCAAGAATGTGATTCATTTTTAAAAATATGAGTAAACTGAAATTGATTATTTTTTGACAATATAACTTTTTTATATTCAAAAGTAAAACCTTAGACATAAAAAAAAAATTATTAACAATCAAACATTAAAATATCTTGGGGAAAATATTTGAATTTATTTATAATGAGAATTTATTTACCAGAGCTTTATTCAATAATAAGCAAACTAACTATATATGAATATGTATGTATATAAATAATAATAATCAAAATTACCCCAAATCCAAAATTCAACAGACTAGCCAAGAAAATGGTTTCAATGCTACAAGCAAACTTATCAAGTGTAAAGAACTACAAAACAACAACATATTTATATTAAACATTACCCACAATTTCATTTACTTCCCACCAGCCTTAATATTAAAAGAACTTTTAAATAAGTTAATTGCTTTAAAATCATAAATTTTAAATAATAATGATTCTTCAATTCTTCTTTTCATTTCATTTCTCTCAAAGAAGACAACCTTAACCTTATTAAAATTAATAGTATGGCCTGTATCTTTTTCATGTACAGATAAAGCAGAGCTAATATATTTATTCGTAACCCCTAGCTTTATTCTTTTATTTAAGCTCAAACTACCCGGATTTAATACCTTCTTACAAAAACAAGGGATAATATACACTACTCAAATAATCTTTTTAAAATTGACCTTTCTGAAACAAAGTTACCCCACTAGAAATATTCAATTTCTTATTTCTATAACAATAATTTCTTAAAGCAGCTACTTTATGAGATACAGATTGATAGCTATCAGGTTTAATTTTAGACTTTAACTCTTTACTTTTAACATAATGACTTCATACTAAACAATTAGTCTTTACATTTCTAATCACCAATAGATTTAAAAATTTTAATGTAACAAAATCTAACCCTCTCCTTCTGCCACATATTTTATAGAAGGATCAAAACAATTAAACTCATTTACTAACTCCTTCAATTTATCATTCTCAACTACAAACAAACAATCATCCACATATCTAACAAATAATTTTAAATATAAGCAATTCTTTTTAATAATAATTTCCTATTCCAAATACTTAATATAAACTGAACAAACTAAAAGAGAAATAGTATAACCTATTATTCACCCTTCCTTAATCTTATAAAAATTACTATTATAAATAAAATACATAAATCCTCTAATAATAAAAGCAAATCTTTAATATCCTTAATTTTATTTTTTGACAAAGATCCATACTTGACCAATATAGACATAAGAACATAAATACTGCTTAATTTATTAACAGACTGATACATATTCTCAAAATCTAAACTACCAAATACCCAATTAGTTTCCATTTTAAAATTATTAATCTTATCAAAGGCCTCAAAAGAAGGAAAACTGTGTAATGACCAAAATTAACAAATTGTTTTTAAAAAAAATTATTCAAGAATCTAGAAATACCCTCTACAACACTACCTGTAAAATCAAAAATAAATCTTAAAGTTAAATCATCTTTATGAGTCTTAATATTCATAAACACCTTAGCTGATATGAAATTCTTTGGATAAAATTTTAAATAATCTACTCTATTAAAAGCTGGTCGGTTTATCATTATGAAAGGAAATGAGGTCAGGGAGAAAATGGATAAAGAATTAAATATTGGTAAATATATGATTTTAAGGTAGTTTTCTATTCTATTGTGTCAGCCGCTTGATGATGCTATTTATATGCAAAAGCACTTAAATATGCCATTTACACAGCCACCACCTTCTAGGCCTATATATCTATTCCAAAAAGCATAGAAAGAGGCCATTTAGTACATGGCAGCCGGTGGCCACAGATGATGGTGTTCATATCTATGCTATAAAGCACAGAAAAGATGCCGTTTAGCGGCGGCTGATGCTCACAGTTCAATATTTACTATAGTATCATCTAAGGGTGTCTGGACTTCAGTCTATCACAACTCTTCAAATATGCATGTCAAAGGAATTAGCTTACAAGTCATTTGACCTATTATTAACTCTTAATAATTGTCCACCCATCACCACTATTCCCTACTCAACATGGAACCTTGAAATCAATTCGGAAAGGGTAGGTCCAAGCAAGATTTTGACAAGCTCATGTGAATAGTCATGTTGTCACGAGAACATGTCCATGACAAATAAAATGGCTGACAGATCAAAATTGGGCCAACTGCTGTCCACAGAAGCTGGCCTGTATGGGGAATTTAGTAATTCTACTGGAATAGAATATTTGTAATAAGGTAGGTCAATTGATAAAGTTTTAATTCTTGTGGATGTGAAAAAGGAATAGCTCTCTGGCTTACATTGCAGGACTAAGATTTGACTTTTGAGGGTGACTTGGAGTTCAAGCGTGTTTTGAAATTCGTTGGTAGCTTCAAATTGTTCTCGACTAAATTACAAAAATTGATGAAGGAAATCGGAATAAATCACGTTAAGCCTTCAGACAAAAAAAAGGATGTATGAGTGTGAAAATTCTCGTAGTTCTATCCAGAAAAACCAAAAGTAATTGTCCAAATACTAAATCCATTGATTAATTAATCTTGAAATACCCAACCAAAAAGGCATAATAAAAAAAATCAAAGAAAAAGTCGATTGAGTTGAAAATTATTAATCATTCTTAATAGGTGTGCCATTAAGATCCATACACATGTTATCTTTCAAATATAGCTATAGTAAGAAATCAATAAATAAAATTAATAAATAATTATTTTTTTAATAACTTTTTTCAAAAATGACCCGAAAAAGTAAAAGACAGTTCAATAATTAAAGCATTATTAGCATCATTTTTTGGCCACCATGATGTAAAGTTTGCTGGGGAGGGGGGGAGGAAGGTTTTGCCACATGAGCAATTCTACTAGAATAGAATATTTGCAATAATGTATGTTTACATAAAATTTTTCCAGTAAATGTTATTAACGAAATTAATGAATTATGTTAGCCCATACGATTTCTATATCCTTTCACAAAGAACGGGGTGAATCCAATAACATTATATGTATGTGTTTTTGCTTAGCATCAACACCATAAAGTGGCTGACATGATAGAATGGAAAACTACCAATATTTAATTCTTCATCCATTTTCTTTAAAAAAAGATCCAGTTAATGTGATAAAAAGAAAGTTTAATAGATATTATGAAAAAAGTGGTAAATTAACAAAAAAAAAAATTAATAGAGTAGATTATTTAAAATGTTATCCAAATGATTTCATATTAGTTAAGATGTTTATGAATATTAAGACTTATAAAGATGGTTTTCCTTTAATATTTATTTTTGATTTTATAGGTAGTGTTATAGAGAGTATGATTTTGGTTATTACACAGTTTCTTTTTCTTTTGAGGCTTTTGATAAGATTAATAATTGTAAAATGGAAAGTAATTTGGTATTTGGTAGTTTAGATATTGAGAATATATATCAATCTGTTAATAGAATAAGCAGTATTGATGTTCTTATGTCTATGTTGGTTAAGCATGGATCTTTGTCAAAAAATAAAATTAAAGTTATTAAATATTTGCTTTTATTATTAAAGGATTCTATGTATTTTACTTATAATGGTAATTTTTATAAGATTAAAGAAGGGTGGATAATAGATTATATTATTTCTCTTTTAGTTTGTTCAGTTTATATTAAGTATTTGGAAGAGGAAATTATTATTAAAAAGAATTGCTTATATTTAAAATTTTTTGTTAGATATGTGGATGATTGTTTGTTTGTAGTTGAGAATGATAAATTGAAGGAGTTAGTAAATGAGTTTAATTGTTTTGATCCTTCTATAAAATATGGTAGAAAGAGGCAGATTAGATTTTATTAAATTAAAATTTTTATATCTATTGGTGATTAGAAATGTAAAAACTAATTGTTTAGTATATAGTCATTATGTTAAAAGTGAAGAGTTAAGGTCTATAATTAAACCTGGTAGCTATCAATCTGTATAAAGGTGCTTTAAGAAATTATTGTTATAGAAATAAGAAATTAAATAATTCTAGAGGAGTAGCTTTGTTTCAGAAAGGTCAATTTTATAATATTTGAGTGGTGGATACTCTGATAAATTTGTTAAAAATATTTTATTTAATAATAATATTTGTAATGATGTAAAGGATAAAGAAAAATATTTTATTTCTTTGCCATTTAAATTGTTTTTTTTATAAAATTATATGTAAAAATAGTAATTTGTTTGGAAATAAAAAGATTGCTTGGAAAAGGGATATTACTTTGAATAATTTATTAAATAATACAAAGGAAATTTTTGATAGGAAGACTATTCCTGGAGTAGTATATATTATCCCTTGTTTTTGTAAGAAGGTATATAGGTCAGAGTAGTTTGAGCTTAAATGAAAGGATAAAGGTACATAAAAGTAGGGTTAGTAATAAATATCTTAGTTCCACTTTATATGTCCATGAAAAAGATATAGGCCACACTATTAATTTTGATGAAGCTAAGATTTTCCTCTTTGAGAGAAATGAAATGAAAAGAAGAATTAAAGAATCTTTATTATTAAAAATTTATGATTCTGAAGCAATTAACTTATTTAAAAGTTTTTTTAATATTAAGGCTGGATGTGAAGTAAATGGAATTGTGGGTAATGTTTAATAAAAATATGTTGCTTTGTAGTTCTTTACACTTGAGAAGTCTGCTTATAGAAGTGAAATCATGGGTTGTGTTTTAAATTTTATTTTCTTGGCTAGTCTGGTTGAGTTTTGGATTGGGGTAATTTTGATTATTTATTGACTAGTTTAGCTTTATGCTTTTAATGTATAAATAATAATAGTATTTGTTATGTAGTTTCAAATTAAAAAAAAAGCTAGGTGTGAAAATGATATATTGGGATTTTAATTTATCAAGATGATAAAATTACAATTTGAATAACAATAGATTCTAGAATCAAAAATAAGAAATGAAAAATTTAGGGTTTTTTTTTCTAAGAAAATGAGGCAATAAAGGAGATGGCACTATATTATTTTTATTATTTAATTTTGCTTAAATTATTCCATTTAAATTTCTCCTGATTTTATAAATATATATCAATAAAATTTATAACCTTTTGTGAAGCTTAAATCTTTTTGTATTGAAATTTAGGAATGCTAATATTTTTAAATTATATATATATAAGCTATGAATTTTTTGAGTTCTATGTTCTAAATAAGCTTGAAACTATATTAAATTATGTTTGCATGCCATAATTTTTTTAAATATAAAAATGCATGCGTCTCTATTTTTAAAAAAAATTATCTTTTACTTAAAAAAAAGTTATCCAATTGGATATTGAGAATTGATTATTTTAGAGTTTATTTTAATGTACAGATATTTTATATTTTTAAATAGATTTTCCTATTACAATGTGATCTTGTAGTTTTATTTGTTATATAGATATTGAAAATATTTTTTTTATCAATCATTAAAATAAAATTGATTGAAAGGAAGTTCCTGGGAGTATATATACCTGCTATCGGAAGGGAGGTAAAGCACATTAGTTTCATGGATGATATCCTGATTTGCCTACCATCCCAAATTTTTTTAAAGAAACTAGAGCTAATCTTAGATCAATAATTGGTGAAACGCAAGTAGGAAATTAATAGACAAAAATCTGCAACATGGAAAATACTAACAGGGGAGAAAATCAAATCAAACTTCACAGCCAATCCACAAAAATTTTTAGATTTTAATTTTCACAAATCACCATCAGTAATGAGGAGAGAAATTGAGGAAACATTGTTGACATCAATTAAACAAACCATATCCTCCCTTTCAAAACTTTGCCTATTACTGAAGGATAAAGTCAGATTGCTTAACACATTGTTATTCCCAAAAATCAGCCACGTCATGAATGGGTTTAAACCCTCCCAAAAATTCATTAAGAAAATAAATTCAGAATGCATGAGTCTATTCTGGGGTGGTAAAATTGTAGCTATAAGTTTACGGAAGCTACAAAAACCCAGAAAATTTAATGACCTCACACTCCACTGTATTCTTACACTCATCTTTCAAAGAAATTATAACAATTTATGCAGACTATAGGAAAGCCATGTAAAACTGATGGAACAAGACACTATAACACTAATCGATAGGCCTCCACCAATACAACAGAACTGGACAAAGACTCTATGGGATGATGTGGGGAAATTTATTAACATTGAAAATCATACTATTACCAGAACACTGAAATATTGGGAAGCATACAAACTTATGCACGGTGAAAATCAAATCAACAATTCCCTGTTAGGGGTAAACAATCAAAAAATCATGTCAGGCTCCAGGCTTTAGTACCTGGAGCCAAAATTCCTGGACTTCATGATTAAATTCAATTTAGATTTCCTCCACATGAAATTCTTCCTAGTAAACAAAAGAAATCACAAAAAAAATTGAACCAACTTGTCAAATGGGTGGGAAGGAAGAAGAATCAATTAGCCATATCATAATGAGATGCACCATATTAAATATTTACAGACTATTAATTACAAATTGGACAAAGAATCTAATTGCAAATATCTTGTCCATAAGAAGTTGTATGGAACATGATGTTTTTGCACAATTACGTGCTTTGGTGCCTCAGGTGCAAGATGGTAATGAAGCAGACAGAAGACCCTGAAAGCTACATATTCATGAAAACAATAAACAAAATCAAGAAAAGAGATAATTTAATTGCCCCAAAATACATCATGGAGTCTACATGGTTGTCGCTGGACCTGTGTTCTGCAAACCAATCTGAACATTTATAATGTAACTTATCAACAAATATAATTTATAGAATAAATTTCTTTAAAAAAAAAATAAAATAAAATAAAATTGATGAAATGATGACCTTCACTATAATAAAAAAAGATAGACGATGAAAGAAAAAAATGGCAAACCATTAATGAAAATTGATGAATTCATCTTCACAGGAAATAGTATACCATAAATAAAAATTGAATTTTTACATTAAGACAAAAAATAGTTATTTTTATTGTTACTAGATGTCAGTCATATATTTTATATTTTAAGGAAATGATAGAATTATTTACTTCATTAAATGTTTAAGGCTCTAACAGGGTCTTTAGCAACAAGGAAATATACACATAAATGGATAAATATGGGTGATTTAGTCTGCAAGCTGTGTAAGGAAGGTATAGAAAATATTAAGCATCTGTTAATAGAATGTAAATACCTGAAAGCAGAAAGGGTACAAATAATGCAATTGTGGAAGAATAAATATAAACAAAGTGATTATATCGAAAGTGGCTTATTGGTTTTTATGCTGGGTTTGGGAAAAGACAAGGGGGATTTAGATATAAAGGCCATGGCGTTGACAAAGATTATGTTGTGGAAATGGGATGGAGCAGGATAGAGAAGAATATGGGAAAATTTAGGGTGGGGAATGAAAAGGGAAGTCAAAGTGGCTAATAGTTTGTCTGGGCATAGTTGCTGAGAGATTCCTGACTCCATATAAGGAGAAGTCATAGTGCATCACATCACATCAAACAATAGAAAACTGGAGCTTTGAGCTCTGGCCATGGTGATTGGCTTATTCAAATGATTTTGCTAAAAACATAGGACTTTTTAGATTAGCCTAAATGTTATTAGACTATCTTGAAAAATTGCAAATATATCGTAGATTGCATTCTACTGTTGTGTATCTGTATTTTCTTGCAGAGTAGCTAAAATATGAGATAAAATTTGGATCATGGTTCCATGATTGTAATCAAAAATCTAAAACAAAATGAATAACCATTCTAAAAATTTCAAATTTATAATAGTCAGTAAATGACTTTCATTTTTTTTGGGTGTGTATATATGTGATTAATTCAATTATTCAAGATTAAGCTTTTATTTATTACTATGATTTATTTGAAAACAAAGATGCTTAATGGAACTCTTTATCTAATTAAAATTGATCTAATATTATTAATCTTTTAGCTGATGCCTGTTTTTCTTATCTATTCTCAGTTCAATGGTATCCTGTGTGATTTCATCCGGTAGTAGATTGGTAGACTCCGGAGCTCAAAATCCATGGATAGTTGCTTAGATCTAGCATTTTCAAATTTCTTATGAATTTCCACACAATAAACCATATGATTAATTATTTAAGGATGAGTTTAAATAATTAACTAATTATTTGGTAATGTCACTGGCAGATTCCTATTGTAAAAGTAATTGCTTAGAAATTGGCTTCAGAAACTGCAGCAGAATCACAAGAAATCACTTAAAAGTAGTGTAAAACCTATAGAATGCTCAAGATAGATAGCTATACATTTCTGATACTCATTTTGATTATGCTTGATTCTGAGTTGTATATATATTAGTCAAAAAACGCTTTTTGAGTGCAAATTAGTTATATTTTGGAAGACCTGAAGATTTGTCTGTACTTTGCTGACATAATTATATACACTGAGTAATTATTTTTAATTAAAGAAAACTTGAAAGTATGGATTTCACCATCTATTGATGCATTCCTCTTACTTATACTGAAATATACATTATATTTTTATTTTAAACTTATAATTTTGATACTTTTAAAACTTTTCCCATCATCCCAGGATTTTCTCCAATTATTAGTAATATGTAGTTATCCAATTAATTAAACTGATATAGCCGTTATCTAAAAAAGCTCATGGTCTTACTTGAAAATACTTATCTATTATCTATTTGCATTCTTATTGAATTTATGTATGTTTAGGGTTATAATTATATTTTAAATTTTATAAAATAACAAAATGTTTATAAAAAATTACTATTTTTTATTTCAAAGTAGTCATTGGTGATATATTGTTTTTTTGAGTTCAAGTTATTTAATTTTTAATATTTTTCTTTCATTTGGCTCAGATCCCCCCTCCCCCCAAATCTCAGATTTGTTTATTATTTAATTGTTTTGTTTTGCGTACATATATGTTTTCTACTGAAGACAAGTTTTAAAAAGTCAAGACTACTCAATAGTATGATCAACTCAAGGAAGCAATTGATAGTCATTTACAGCAGCTCTTGTTTTCTTTTTTGATGCCAATTATTTTAGTCTTTTTTTTTTTTTAAGAGTTGTATTATAAATCTTAATGAGCACCAGAAGTCAAGGCAATGGGTTCATATTCTGTATGATAATAATTGGTAATCATCTGAAATTCAGGCATGGCCGCTTGTTGGCATTGATTCTACACAAAGTCAATCAAATGTAACGTTACCCGGGCCGCAACTTTTTTTTATATAACATGATTTTTTTTAGATTAAACAAATTTTTATTTCATTTATAACATGATTTCTTTTTTATTAAACAAATTTTTATATTCATTTTCGTTGGTTTTTTTAACCTGACATTTTTCTTTATTCAACAAATTTTGGTAATTTAACTTTCTGTTTATTTTTCTGATTTTAAAACTTTTGACTGTTTCACGACAAAAAAACTTCTTTTAACCACGCTGAAAAAATAAAATACAATCATTTGGAACTTGTTTCGACTTTGTTCTACCTTTTTTTTTTTTTTGGTTGACTAAATTGTTTTTCTTCTTGTTATTAAATCAAAAGTAACTCTTGTGTTTTTTTTTTTTGTTTTTTTTTTTTAAATTGGATTATTTTAATTTTTTTCTCTTTCAAGATAATTTTATTTGACCTATAAGTGAGTTACAAAAAAAAAAAAAAAAAAAAAATAAAAAAATAACAAGAAATATCTAGTCGAGGTTACAGGGTGGTATATACAGAGAAGAAATGATTCAAAAGTCAGTAGAATATAACCTGTGGATGCAAGGTGAATATTAATCATCTAGTCTATAACGAAATACCTTTATTTTCATATAAATTATTTAAGGGTTGGTTGGAGAGGTGCTGTTTAGACCAGTTGTGAATTCCCATGTTAATATGGCCAGGTATGGATCGGCCTCTCTCTTGTCTGTTTCTTGGATATTTTTAATTATGCTGAGAAAGCAGTTATTGATTTCGTTAAGCGGTAATTTTTGAAAAATCACCTTGCATCTGGTCAACCAGATGGCAAAGTTTATGTAGGTGGCGAGCCTGATTTCAGCGAAAATGCCTCTATTTAAAACCCCTTCAAGAGATGTTAGATCTGGACCATTATTATCAATGTATTTCTGGAAGTTTTGTCTTAGTCCCTGCCAGACCGGACAAAGGCGAAGGATATGGTCCATATCTTCTGGGCTGGAAAGACAGAGACAACATATGGGATCTATGCGGAAGCCTCTTCTATTAAGAAATGTAGCAGTGGAGAGGCTACCAAGGTTAATTTTGAGCAGAAAGTCTGTGTGTTTAGGTGCTAGTTTCAATCTACGGGCTAGTTTGCGCAGTTTGTTTATGTTGATGGGGAGGTAAGTGTGTGCCTTCTGGGTATTTGAGTTGGATAGGTTGAAGGCTTCCCAATAGGTTATTTTTGAATTGAACATGGTCGCGGAAGGTACTATGTGCGTAAAAATGTATGATATCTGCATTTGTAGCCAGATGGGAGTGAACCTCTGAGGGGGCGGTCTATCAGTGGGAAGCACTTGCTCTTTGGGAAGCGGGCATTGGAAGGTCCTGCAATCAGAATAAAGTTTATGGATCATATTGTAAGTTCTCTGTATTGCGAATACCTTTATTGAATGCAGTCCCAGTCCATTCATGTCTCTTGGCTTTTGAAGGGTGCGCAGACTGATAAATGATTTGCGCCCACCTCTACAGAGTCGCAGACAATGGGATTCTACTTTTTTAATGAAAGCTTCTGTTGGTTTAAAACCCGCAAGATAATATATGATCTTGGGGAGTATGAGGGAGTTTAAGAGTGAAACCTTTCCAAATGTAGATATATATATTCTTGAGAGGCATGTTATGATGATGTCTATTTTGTTTAGTAGTCTTCGTTGTGTTTCCATCCTCATTGCTGTAGGGGATAGTGACATATTGAATCCCAAGAAAGGCTGAGGCATAGCTTGTAATGAACCTGTTATCCTGTTAGCTGTTTTGATATTCCAAATTGCTGATTTGTTCCTGTTAACGGTAAGCCCATGCGTCTGAGCATAGTGCTGTAATAGGCTTTCAAGAATGTTTATTTCTTCATGTGATTTAAGAAACACCACCACATCATCCATGTAGGAGATGTGGGAGATGTTTTCATTAAGAAGAGGGATGGAGATCCCAGGCAGTGCATCCTCAATGCTCAAAAGCAAGGGATTTATATAGATCATGAAGAGGAGAGCACTTAATGGGGAGCCCTGGGGAATGGAGATGCAGGGTTTGAACCCAGGGGCAATTCTCCCATTTAGAGAAAAAAAATCTCTCGATTTGCTAGGAGATTCTCTATGATCTGAATGTATGCCAAAGGAACATGAAGAGCCTCTAGTTCACCAAGTAGTACATCTATTCGGACAGAGTCAAAAGCCCCGGCAAAGTCTAGTTGGACTGCGACTGGCCGGGATTGTTTTGTTCTACGGATATGATCAACAAGGAGTCGAAATCGGCTTACAGCATCGCCAGTCGATGAACCCCTCTTAGCATATTGATGCCTGGAAAGTTTTGATATGATTTTCTCTTGAATTTTATCTTTTATAATGCTTTCGATAATTTTGATTAGGAGAGGAACCATGGATATTGGCCTAATGTTATTTAAGTCCACAGGTAAATCTTTCTTTTTTATAAAAGGGACCACTGATATAGGATATATCCCTGGAAGATGTAGGCTATCAGTGGCTAAGAGATCAATGATTCCCCTTGTAACATGTATGGTAAATTTTTCCAAGTGTAACAGAAGAAATCTAGGAATTCCATGCATGCCGGGATGAGTGTGTTCAGGCAGGCTTTTAATTTTGGAGATGATATCAGCTTCAGTAATGCTGTGAGAGTTATTTGAGTCTTTCACAAATTTGTGTCGTCTGGCAACAGTTCCAATGGGCTGCAGTTTGGTGGAATAATAATCCCTAATTTTGTTAAGCATACTGATGCCAGAGTAAGTAAAACCGTCAAGGCACAAAGAGGAGGGTGTGTGATTTCTTTTTCCTGACCCGAGGGCCCATCTGATATAAGCTGGAGTCCAACAATCTTGTTGTTCCAGATAATTGCATGCTCGCTTAATACGAATATATTCCACAAGAGTCATTCTGGTTTGTTTATATGTATGTTTTAGGAGTAGAATTTGTGGGATGTTGTGTTCTGTAACTTGGATGCTTTTCAGTTCAGATGTAGTCCGATCAAGTTCTGAGAGTAATCTTAATGGCCCTTTCTGGTATCTATTGTATTGGTTAATAAAATTTTGTGTTGTGGTTATAAATGTATTCCATCCTTGTAATGCTGGTAGATTCCATATCTTCTGTTCTTGAAAGGTGATGTATATATCTGAGATTAATTGGGGGGGCACAATGTGCCTGTTGAGTAATCTCATCGTTCGGGGGAGGTTGGTTGATGTATGAAGTTGTGGTTGCAATTTGATGGTAGCTTGAACAGCGAGATGATCTGAAAAGGCAATAGGCCAGAGCTGTGTATCTATGAACGAGATCATTTCAGGAGGGTAGAATATGAGGTCTATGAGTTAGTGAGTACTTCTGGTATAGAAAGAGAAGGCTCCTTCATGAAAGAGTGCTTTCCCACTGTGTATGTTTCTAGCAACCATCTTTAAATATTTTTTCTCAAAATTGTCAAAAGTGTGGTTGAAATCACCAAGCCAGATAACTGGGCTAGGGTTCGATCTAATTGCTATGTTTATATTATGTATAACTTTGTGTACTATTTGTTCATCTTTAACCAGATATACATTAATAAGAGTGAACAGAAAACCCTGGATTTGTATAGTAGCAATAATGCAATTGGTATCTATGTGCAGGATTTTGAAGAAGTCAATAATTGAATTTCTATTGATGATGAGAGCAACCCCAGCGGTAGCTGAGATGGAGAAAGAGTAAATAAAGTAACCTAAGCTCTCTATTGTTTTTATTATCTGGGGTCTGTGTGAAGGTGAAGCTTAGTTTCTGATAAGCAAAGTATATCTGGTTTTTGGAGTTTGAACCAATGTGAGATAGCAAACGCCCTGTCTTTGGAGTTAAGCCCCCTGACGTTGAGTGACGTTATTGTGAATGACATTTTGAAGTAGGTTGTTTGGTTTCTTGTTCATTAGCTAGAATATTTGCAGTGAGCTGGTAGTCTTTTTGCATTAGGCAGACTTCAGGATCAGTTGATGGGATCCATAATGTTAAATCTTGGGGGGCTATTTGCCCAGAGGTATTAACTTCAGGTTGGGTATGATATGAGTTTGATGTATTGTCATTATCTGATTTTAGGGATTCATCTTTCCGTTTTTTATAGTTGGGACTCTTCCGTGTATGTCATCTGAGGTTGAGGTGGTCTCATTTGAATCGATATTTCCGCTATTGTTATTGTTGTGAACAAAGGTGGTGGATTGTGTGTTTCTGTTGCGGCGCTTTTTCCTTTTGCGTGGTGTGGTGAAGGGTTTAGGGACATGTTCAGGCCCAGACTCTGTGAGGCTTGCAGTTTCTTCTTGCCTAGTTTCAGCATCCGTTTCTTCTTGCTCAAAGTCAGAACAAGTGTCTGTTGAAGAGAAATAAGTTTTGCTTGTCTTGTTTTGACGTGTTTGGTGGTATCCCTGTGGGTTGGTTTCTTGGCATTGGTTTTGATTTTTTATGTTGTTTTGATGAGAATCATTTGTTGACTGATTATATGTTTTCAGCTTGGTAGAAGTCTCATGCTCTAAATTTATATCTTGATTATGTTCTATTTTGGGTTTTGTCTGTTGCTGTTTTGCTGTCTTGTATTGCTCTTCTTTTGGCCCCGATGTGACCGACCCCAAAGGACCGCAAGAAGCATGTCTGGATGGGCGTGCGGCGGGTCCCGCTTCCTGCATTCGAAACATTGCGATTCTACTCCCCAGAATGAGATGAAAAGAGGCACTCTTCCAATATGGATTGTAAGTGTGTTTTTGGAGGTTAAAAAATTGTTTTGAAACCCCCACCCTCAGATAAATAATTGTAACAAAAAGTCAATAATTTTTTTTTTTAAACAACTTTTTTTTATTTTTTACTTTTATTTATATTTTGTTTGAATTAGCCTTCTTTTTTTTTTTTGGCTTCTACAATAAACAGTTTTTTTGGAGGGGATGGGGTTCATACTTTGTTATTATTAACAAAAAGTAAACAAAAATAGTAATTTATTTTAACCCCACTTGTTTTAACTCTGCTGAAAAAATATAATACAATTATTTGGGAATTGTTTCGAATTTTTTCTACCTTTTTTTTTTTGGTTGACCAAATTGTTTTTCTTCTTATTAAATCAAAAGTAACTTTTGTGTTTTTGGGGGGTAAAAAATTGTTTTGAAACCCCCACCCTCGGATAAATAATTGTAACAAAAAGTCAACAATTTTGTTGTTTAAACAACTTTTTCTCAATTTTTACTTTTATTTATATTTCGTTTGAATTACCTTTTTTTTTTTTTGGCTTCTATAATAAACTACTTTGGGGGGGGGGGTGTTCATACTTTGTTATTATTAACAAAAAGTAAACAAAAATAGTAATTTATTTGAACCCTGTTGAAAAAAGATAATCCAAATACTTGTCAATTTCTAATGAAATAAAAAAAAATACACAAACTTTGGATTTTTTGAACTTATTTTTATTTATTATTTTATTGCTATAATAAAAACAGTCTGGTATTTGGGAGAACATTATGTGCCTGAAAAAAAGGCAATTCTGAAAAGTTTAAAAACTGCATATTCTTCTCAGACATTTTATTGGTCTCGTATATTTTCCATGCTGAAATGTGACTTAGCGCATGAGCTTTGTTGAAACGTGTTCAAACATACCCTTTGCCAATTTTTTACATATTAACATTTTTTTAGGTAAAGGTGGGGATCATATGACAATTATTAGTAATTAACAACATTATTTAAGTATAAATGACATTACTCTAGTATGGAGATTTGAAAAGTTGTACTGACTTGCAATTAGAACACACTCAAGTGATACGATAATTAGCTATGAATAGAACGAATACACGTAAATAGTTTCGAAGCACAAAACAGACCGTAATATTTTTGTGCAGTGTCATATAAAGTGGCATAGCAATAGGTAATACAATATAAATGTTGTATTAGCTGTACAGCTGGCCGCAGAAACAGCATTTTTATGTGTTTTAACACGTAAACAATGCCATCAAGCGGCCATGCCTGGATTTCAGATGATTACCTAATAATCTTTTCTGGCGATCTATTATCAGAGTTTTTTATTTTATTTTACTATAATTAAAATAGTTATTAAATCATGAAAAATATAAATGTAATCATGTGATTACTTAGAAGGTCATGTGATGTCCTGCATCCAAGTTGCAGATTGAGCATAATAATTCGATTTAATAATAATTAGATACTAGACAGCTGAGAATCAATATAGGAACCTTTAGCTCTTGGGTTTACCATTTTATCATTGAATTAAAGGCAAAATAATTATTTTAAAATAAATAATTTAAAGTGAAATTTATATTGGTACTAGAATTTAATCTTAAATCACCTCCCCCATTACATACTTGTTTATGATTCAAAATATTTATGCTTTGTGGTTTTTTTTAAAATTATGTTTATTATATGTGACACTTTTATGTTTATGGTGTATCAGATATATTGAATTAAAAAATCTTAATAACAGTAATCACTTATTATATGCTAATTATTGAGAATTCTATAATTTTTTTTTTTAGGCATTACCCATGATGACAATTATTGTGGGTAATCAAACTCATAGAAACATCTGTAGGATTATGACTTTATCTGATAAGATAAATGAACCAACTTTTGTAACCTTTGACCTTCCTGGTGAAAACAGTATTCTTCATCCTGGTATTCCAAAATGGGCCAATTATATTAAAGGAGTTGTAAGCTATTTTAAAGGTAATATCAGAAAAGTTCTATAACTAATATTTATATATTGACGATAATTAATTTGTTGAAAATAAAAAGTGTTGTGTTGATCTGAATTGCAGGTTTCAGGCTCAAACCAGCAGTGATATCAATAAAAATATGAACACTCAATAAATACGTTGTACATAAATAAATGTAGTTAATACTGTGCTGATTTGCCGGACTTCCAGCAGTTTATATTAGCTTTGCCTCATGAGTTCTAGTCATGACTCTTCCCCTGTACTGGACAGCTTGCCTCAAGTCGGTTGTAGTTGTAGCAGCTTCCAGTCCTATTGTGGATGTGCCTCACGTCTTAGACATATTGGTAATGACTATAGTAGAAACACCTTTGCAGTTGAAAGTGGTTTTAATTGAGAGCATGTTCAGGTTAGACAGGAATTATCTCTCTCTGTCTTTTCCTTGCTTTCAAAAAGACTGACTATTTATTGCCACATCCCTTACCTTACTGGCAGCAATCAGATTCAGAGAGCATCATTGCCTAATAGTCCATACTAATCAATAGTAGTATTTTGTACACATGTTTATACATTATCCATACTTATGTTTTATCCCTTCACTATGTTTATACATTGTTTATTCCCATGTTTACACATTGGTTAGTGGCAATGAGTGCTCAATC
Organism: Epiperipatus broadwayi; assembly: GCA_028023455.1. Taxonomy (NCBI): domain Eukaryota; kingdom Metazoa; phylum Onychophora; class Udeonychophora; order Euonychophora; family Peripatidae; genus Epiperipatus; species Epiperipatus broadwayi. The sequence goes on from JAQFVV010006215.1 coordinate 5,644,286, forward strand.
CGATTAGATAAGGAAAGAATCTGGACTAGTCCACTTCTGAAGGCAACATCAGATATGACATCCTTCCCCCTGCTAAATTTAGCCCTTTAGAATGTAGTCGTCGAGATGAACTGGATGAGGTGTTGTCTACTTTGTTGGTTTTTCAGGTTTATTGCTATTCTTGTTTTGTTCATCATCCTTGTTTGATGGTCTTCTCCCTGGGTGTTATCCTGGGTTGCTGCTGTCTTCAGTCTAATGGTCATCATTTTCATTTGATGTGCTTGTTTCTGTGTGATTCAGTCTCAATTGGTTTAGGTGGTTATGATGTTGATACCCATCTACTGTTTGAACTACTGCAGTGTTGAGTCCTTTCAATTGTGTAACCACTGCTGGTATCCATTTTGTGGATTCACTGTTTTGTCTAGCACTGATTTCCTATTTGCATTTTTATCTTGCTATTTTCTTTTTATATGTATTTGCAATCAGGTTTCAGGGCTGACAGGTCCGTTCACAGATGTCTATTGGTTAGCAGTTTGCCTTTACATGAGCCAGCAAGGTCTGCCTGGACTCTAGGCCAGGACCCTTCAGGTTTAGGCCACTGAAATGTTTGTCCTTTGCTGACAAGTTTTGTTTAATTTTGCTTAATGTTGGGACCTGGTTCACCTCTGTCTCTGCAAATCCTAAATCACTAAACTAGTCACAGCCCAATATGTTACAATGATCACCCAATACCAACACCAGTGGTAGATGTATAGTCTTGTTAGGCATAGTAATTTTAACTGTTGTTTGGTCCAACAGTTTTATGTTCTTACCCTGATAGTCTATGATAGATGTGCTGCTAGGGTGCAGCTTACATTCTTTATTTTTATTAATGATAGCCCAAATGTTTTTTGAAACAATGGACACTGCAGACCTTGTGTCTAGATCCATTATAACTAGTATATAATTAATTATAATACTATGTATAAATCCAGACTAATCGTATTTAATATGATTTATGCAGGCAACTTGTTTAATTTTCTTATAATTGCCTTTGCTGTTTTTGGAATGGATTTTTTCATTTTCATATTAGCTGTATGTCTTTTTAATTTCAAACATGCAGCCTTTATATGTCCGATCCACTTGTAAAATGTACATGTATAGCGGTGTGGGCATTCTGTATGTATGTGCATTTTTTCATTGCATCTATAGCAACACATTAGACTATTTGATGCTGTATTATCTCAGCTGACTAAGTGTTTGACTGACCGACCCAATCTTATGCTCAATTTTTTGCACATCGTACTTAGTAATTTTTTTAATGGGTTTGCCTGACTAGCTATTGATTCTGCTAGTGGGCCATAGCTGTTTCAAAATCTAAATCCAGCATCATCAGCATTTTAAGTCTTAAATTGTGATCGTTTGTGCTGCAAATCAAACGATCACGAAGTGCTTCATTCAGGAAATCTTTGAATTCGCACTTTAATGCCAATAATCAGATTCCTGTTGCGAACTCTCTAGCCTTTTACCCTTGCTCTTGGATGCAGAGATTCAAATAATATCTCTGCATTATTGTCAAAGGTATGGGGAAAAATTAATCTGTGAGAGTTGTTAATGTTTTGTCAAAATTCTACGTATTCTTTTAACATTTTTATTTTACTTTTATATTTTTTTACATTTTCGGATAATTTTTTTTTTTTTAGAATTATAAACATGCTTTAAAGCTTATAAAATTTATATACGTAATTTAATAGAAGTTTGAAATCCAAAATATTTTTTTAAATATATAAATGATAAAAATAACACATAGTGTGTATTACACTGAATTTCCTTCCATCTGTCCCTAGTTTAAGTGAATAGTTAACTCAGTTTGATCCTGACTCAGTATTTAAAAACATCCAACATCTGGTCTTTTAGCAATCATATCTGTGACATAATAATTTTTTTTGTATAAAGTATTTAACTTGCAAATTAAAGACATACAAGAATCTTGGCCTCAGGGTGGCCTTTGAGCATTCCATCATCAGATTTTCAATTGGATGGATGGTTGAAGAGTTGGAGTGTGGAGTAGATTGAAGCCTGTCCATTAAGGTGTGGGGATTGGCTATCTTAATATACATCTGAGCACTTATATATGTGTAGAGATGGTAATCTGGACCAACTGATGATTGCTGGTTTAGCATGAAATACGTATATTGATGATTATTTATCTTTTCAACATATATGTGTTCAAGTGTATCAGTGTTATGAGATAGTGTGGAGAGTGGTGGGTCATGTGAAAGTCTGTGCTCATATACCCTATATATTATAAAAGCTAATAGTAAATAGTTATTTTTTCATCTTTGATTTCATTTGATATAAATATTTTTTAAATATTTAAAACATTTTGAAATAAACATGTCTTTTTTTTTTCAACATTCTGTTATGTCTTTAGTAATAACTTTTTACTTTTTTGAAATTTTTTCTCTCTAAAAATGGATAAGCTCTGAAGAAGACGGGCTGTGAGTGGAAACTTTTATTTGAAAATAAAAAATTTCATGGAAATAAGCCATTAGAAATGTGGTTGATTATTTAAAACTATTTTAATGAATATTTTTTGACTATTCAGAAATAGAACACTATAATTTATTACTTTTATCATTTAAATTTTTGATATTTATTCGTATACAGCACAGTATTTATTGTAATATATATAGAAGTAAATCAATCTTCACGCATGCACTGTTTTTTATTATAATTGACACACACTCACTCTTAAGCACAAATTTCAAAGAACAAGCTTGTCTATATATAAACCACTGTGCATTATTTAAGGCTCGTGTCTATTATAGATCTGATCTTTTTAAATAATGTTCAAATCGTACAAACATAATTCAAATATTTATCTGAAAGTTTGTGATGATGGTATACTAGATCTGATAATATATATGTTGGACTATTTCCATCATATATCATTAAACGTTGAATGTACTGAAAATTTTATTTAAACTTTTTAAATACAAATAACTTGTTAATAATAACACACAAATAGACATCACAGATTATTAATTACACAACATTTCCAAGTATTATTATTACGATAGAATGACAGCCTGTTAAGCTAATTGCGCAGACGCTGTGAGAATGTTATTAATAAATGAATACCTTCGAACAACCACATGATATAATATTTGTATAAGAGTAAAAAGGAATCCTCTTACTCTTATGACTCAAATGTTTATATATGAGCAAATCTGAAGTAGTTTTACTCTTATACAAATACTATATCATGTGGTTGTTCTAAGGTATTCATTTATTAATAACATTCTCACAGCGTCTGCGCAATTAGCTTAACAGGCTGTCATTCTATCGTAATTATAATCGCACGCAAGACGTTATAAAATAAATGCTTATTCAAGTATTATTATTATCCATTCTTCTTCAAGTGTTGCTGGCCTGACCGGTGAGAGAATAAGTCAGTTAGTTAATGTGCTGCCTTAAAATTTGACATTTAAGATTCTGAAGGTGTAAGTTTGACTCCTATACTAATATTGTCATTGGTCATGCCAGCAACACCTAAATAGGAGCGAGAATACTACTTGAGACATTACGTAATTACTAATCTGTGTTGTCCATTTGTGTGTTATTACTAACAAGTTGTTTGTAATTGAAAAGTTTAAATAAAATTTAAAATTTTCTATACATTCAACATTTAATGATGGAAATAGTTCAACATATTATCACATATAATTCAAATATTACAAGAGAGAGAATTTATCTCATTTTTAACCATCTGCAATTAAAGTATAATAATTTAGAATTGAAATACATTGATAAATATTTATTTTCATATAGCGCAGTATTTATTGCAATATATTCGCAAATGAAATGGAATTGGGCTGGACATATTGCTAGAAGAGATGATAATAGATGGATAATTGAAATCTTAAACAGGAATCCAAGCTATTGTAAAAGACCCAGAAACAGACCTCATGTGAGATGGATGGATGAAATAAGAAAGTATGCAGGTGATGTGGAGAAGTGAAGCTAAAGATTGGAGAAGATGGCTTGAACTTGGAGAAATCTTCATTCTGCAGTGGATTGATAATGGTTGATGATGATGATGATTCACAAATAAATCAATTTTCAAACATTTGCTGTTTTTAAATATAATTAACATACATTCAACCTTAAGCAAAGATTTTAAAGAACAAGTGAATTCACTTGTTTTTCAATTCTATCTATATATAAGTCAACCTTTGCTTACCATGCATTATTCTTTGGAAATCTTTGCTTACAGCTGAGTGCTTGTCAATAATATTAAAAAACAATGCATGTGTATAAAAATAAATATTTATCAATGAATTCTAAATTATTATACATTAATTGCAGGTGGTTAAAAATTAGATAAATTCTCTCTCCTGTAATATTTGGAATTGTGTTTGTACAATTTGAACATCATTTAAAAAGATCAGGCATATAATAGACTCAAGCCCTGAATAATACATGGTAAGCAACTGTTGGCTTATATATAGATAAGCTTGAAAGACAAGTAAATTCACTTGTTCTTTGAAATCTTTGCTTATAAGTGAGGATGTGACAATTATATTAAAAAATAGCTCGTGTGAATATTGATTTACTTCCGAATATATTACATTTAATTTTTTGTAAATGAAAGTTTAAAAAAAAGGAAAATATTCATTTTTTAGTTTATTTTAGTCTTTATATATTTCTCATATTTTTTAGTAGTTTGTTTAAGCATTTTAAATTTCTCCAATATTATTTCTTTGCTCCAGTCCTCTCCCATTCCTCTATTTGACCTTTATTTTTCTTTTTTCTGTATGTATTTATTCAAAAAAGATATTTTAAAAAGCCTATTTACTGCTGCAGTCAAATCAATGCATTGAAAATTTGAAATACAGCACTAAAAATATAAGGCAATGTATTGACAAATTTATTAATACTAATGAACTCAGATATCTGCATTCGATTTTACATTTAGTGATTCTTTAAACACTGCAAGTCAACATTATGAAACAATACTAGTATAACGAACTGATAAATTTAAAATTTGTTTTCTTTGGAGAAGAGATTTCTTATAAAATCACTATGTAATACTAATTTATAAATTAATTTATTATAAACTCAGTGTGAAATTTAAAACCTCTTATTACTTATCATTGAAGGTTTTGTTCTGAACTTTTAGTATCATTTGTCTTTTCAATTCCTTATTTGATTTTGAGAGTAAAAAAAGAGGAAGGGGGATACAGTCAATTGTAAGTTTTCTTTTGATAATTGATTTCTTAAAAAAACAAGAACTAAATAATAATAATAAAACAATACAATATTACTTTTTTTTTATAAATCTTCAATTTTTTATATATAATTCCTTCTTTATATTTCTAACAGTTTTGATTGTCCTGCAGTCTTCATCAGAGCTAAACATTTAGACATTAATCAAATAACCATTATTTTATATACAGTGGAAAATACATATTTTACATTGTTATTCATAATCATTCTTTACTTCTCTTAATTCCTAATTATTATTTTCTTATTATTTCTTTATTATTTCTACTTCCTTTTTATTTTATCCTATCATTCTACATTATTCTTTAATATATCTCTATCACCTTTCTATTTTATTTTTATTTATACCTTTTAATCTAAGATATTTCTTTTTTTCCTTTCTATTATTTATCTATACCTATTCTTCTATTAATATTTTCTATTTTATTCTTATTCCTATCTTTATTAATTATTTTTATTTTTAATTTAATTATTCATTATACTTACCATTTTATAATTTTATTTTTCCTTTTTACATTTATAACTGACTCTTTTTAAATTCTTTAGCCTCTTTTTCATATACTCCTTTAATGTAACTCTCTCTATTATCAATTTCTTTAACTTTTTATTCTATTCTTAAATATTATAGCTCTGATGAAGAATGCAGGACAGTAGAAACTGTTAGAAAAATAAAGGAGAAATTATATATAAAAAATTGCATTAAAGTGTATATGAGAAGATTTATAAAAAAAGTAATATATATGAATATAAGAAGAAAAGTGCCAAAAAAAAAAATAAAAAGAGAAGATATAAGAATAATAATCTCCAGTCTAATGAATGGCTAATAAAAATTAAGTAATTTATTAATAACTTTTTTTAAGGAATTGCTAACTAATTCTTTTTTTGAGACATTACTAGAAGAAAACTACATGAGGACATCACTGCCAATGCTTGAATCAATTATTCTCTGCTGTAAATTTTATATTCTAAAAATAAGTGAAAAAAAAACTTTTTTAATGTGCTAATTGAAAAATTCATAATAAAATCATCAATTTTTATTGTAAAAAATAAAATTCATCTTTTTTAAAATAAATAAATAAATAAAATGAATTAAAGAACTTGCATATGCATAATATGGATAGTTCCTTGCTATTTTAAATTAAAACTGACAACTGCTAATTTAAAAAAAAAATGTGGACACTGTAGTAAGTACATCCATTTTGTTAAAATATCTAAAATTTTCTGAAAGATTAGATAAATAGCAAAGGGAAATATTAAATAACAATTATTATTAATCATAACATATGCTGTACAAATACAATTGCAATATGTTTAGTATATTAAGTACTTATTTTTATATTAAAATGCATTTTTATAAGAAAAATAATTGAAGAATGTTCTTCCATCTCCAATTAATTAAATGAAAATATTATATAGAGGAATAACAGAACCAATTTATGACTATTGAATAAACACTTACAGTATTAAACTTATATATATATCAGTATATTTACATTATAGTCAAAAAGATAAAATTTATCAATTAGTTTTTTTTCTTCTTTCCTTTATTCTGATAATATATCATATCATTTAGTAATTAAAGTTTATCATTCAATTTTTTTTTCCTGCAATAAAAATTTAAAAATTCAACTCTCTGGTTATCAAGCTGCATTGAGCACAGGAGTACATTTCCACTTCATATTTTCTGTAAATCTATCAGTTTAATTATATTTTGTCTTATTTTTGTAGTTATAGTTTAACTCAATAGATGGAAGGCTTTAGTTAGCAAAAAAAAAAAAAAAAGAACAATCAATGATTGAAAAAAATATTTTCTTTGAAAAATTAGACTAACTATAAAATAAAATAATTTTCAATCAAACTTTTTTTTTTTAAGGATAAAATTTGAAATAATCAAGTTAATACATATTTCCCTTACTTTTAATATTTAATATATTATTTTAACGATCTCCATACTTCCTCTTACAATAAAAGACAAATATTTAATATATGTAATAATTATTTTTGATCTAAATAATAATTTAAATTAAATATTACACTTTTTTTTCTAATTTTTGAAAACTTACTACTCCATATAAAAGGCATACAAATATATGTTACATTTAAATAGTTAAAATTAACATTAAAATGCTTTAAAATTGTGCCACATTTTATTTTATTTCAAAGTATAAATAAAAAATAATTAATTTAACCAAGTATACTAATACATTTGAAGATCATATACAAACACTAAAAAAGTAGCATATAAATGCATAACATGCATTATGTAATGTAAAACTAAAAGGATTAATGATATCTACAAAAGCATTACATAATGACAGAAAAAGATTTTTAAAAAAATTAATAAATAAGTGTTTAATTGCTCTTTTCTAGGAAAAAATAAAATGTAGAGCCATGATGTCCATTATACTTTGTTCTAAGCTCTTGCACACACTGAATATTATGAATAATAACTCATTTTGTTGTTAAGCTTTCGTTGCAATATGTATTGTTTACTGTACTGCAAGATTACAATATTTTTCAACACACACATATCTACAGAAGCTTTATATATTTAATATACATATTTAAATTAAGATTTAGTGTAAATAAAATTTAAAAAATAATAATGTAAATAAATTGAGAGAGAAAATTTACATGTAAATTTGTTGTGTCTTTGTTCACTCATCCATATGCATTCATAAAATAAAAATAAAAACTTATTGTGCCATTTTTTAAAAATAAAATAAAATTAATAATGAAGTGTAAGACTTTGATCTTCTCACGCAAGGGATATATCAGAACTCAGTTGTATTTCAAATAAACACACTCAGGTTGATATCCATTTTCTTCAATAACTTTTTTATCCCCTAAGAAAATATAATAACAGTCTTCTTGTCAGCAGACATGGCCTTTCTAATTGTTTTGATATTTTTTGTTCTGTATCAACTTTAGAATCTGTACAATCACCTCTATTTGTAATTAACTATTTCAGATTCTCAGGTAATCTCTTTATATAAATTTTTGTTTCACTAATTAAGAAAGATACTTTATGAATTTTTTTTAAATTTCATAAAGCTTCTAGCTTTACTCTGAGAATACATTTTATCTTATGAAACTGCACTGTATATCAGCTTTGTTATTTTTTGGAAGTGTGTGTGGGGGGGGAGTCACATGTGCTTTCAACATAACCTGAAAAATCATTATTAATAAACATAATCATGTATCACAAAAAATAAATGCTACCAAATAGTAAAATTTATAAATTTTAATGCATTTATTTTTTATTTATATTTCTTTTAAATAGTACATAATTGAAGGAATATTAATTTGTACAGCACATATCACAGCTTCATTACAAATTGTATATCAAATACAGCAACTGGGAAAATAATAATAATAAAAACATAGTCCTCACTACAAACATAGTAATTTATAGATACTTCCTAAGTTATATATTTTTTCAATTTTATTTTTAAATGTGAACATATTAATTTATTTACTGCAATATATTTTTTATTAATGTGCAAATATTCAAACAAATCAAAAATGTTCCTTAAGTAAATCTTAGTATATGACTAAAATAATATAAAAAATTATGAACATTTGCGGGATATCCTTCTAATTTGGAAGGATTAAAAAAGATGATGAATAGAGTTTAATGATTTTGAATAGATATATATATTTATTTTAAAAAAAACATTTTAAATTTAGTTTCAAAATAAATTCATTAAGCTATCAGCAATAGACAATCATGTAATTCTCAATTTGAAAAAAACAACATTATTTTAAATTAATACAAATAAAAAATATCAAAGTTTAATATTCATTGAGACTAAAATATTTTTTCATTCTAATTTTTAAAAAAATCATATATTAATTTTTCCAGTTATTTTTAACCACTTTTTAATATTTGCTGTTATAATAATTCTTTTTCTTTTTCTTGAATGCTCTTTGGAATTTTTTATTCATGTTTCTTAGAAGATCTTTATCATTTACATTTTATTTTTCTTTAAAATTGTGTTCTTTGATATCCATTTTGATTTTATTTCATCTTAGTCAATTTTTTTTTTAATCATATTTTCATTCAAGTTATATTCAAAATTGATTTTTTATATTATTTCTAAAAGCAACAAATGCATGTTCTATTGTAATTATAAAGACATGAGACTCTTTAGATTAAGTGTAATAGCTTATGTGTGCTGAAATGTAATAAAAAGTAAAAGCTCTAATTGAATAATGGTAATACCAGGCACCTAAGTGCTTTTGAGGACTTTCTATATTCTCATAGTCTAGCATTAGGATGATCATGGGAAAAAATGGCAGTATATATAAGCATTGTTGTTATTAGTTATGTGCCAAGCTTCTTTGACCTTTTGTCTAGAATTGTTTCTCTCAATGCAAGCAATTGTGGTGTATAAAAGATTCAAAAATATGGTCAATGATGGTTTGGGGCTCCAAGAAAATTGATTTTTACTCAGGTTTGTCTGAATCTCTTCTGTATAGTTATTGGAATTGTGACAGCTGAATGGAGAAAGATGCATGAGATTCACCATAATATATGGCTATTATACCCAGTCTGGGGGCATACTCTTGTATATGGTGTTTAGGGTTTGATCTGTGCCAAGCCTATCCTTAGAATTCTTTATCAATCTCTTCCTTCTACTAACATATTGATAAACAATTCCAAGGATAGGCTTGACTCAGATCAAACCCCAAACATCATATACAAAATTGTATGCACCCAGGCTGAGTACAATGCAATATATTACAGTCAATTGAATGCATCCTTCTCCACTTGGTTTTTACAATACTGATACCTGTACACAAGAGCCTCAGACAAGTCAATTTTCATGGAGCATCAGAACATCACTAGTCATAAATTTGAACCCTAAAACCACCACAATTGCTTGCATTGAGAGAAATGACTCTAGGCAACAGGTCAATAAAGCTTGGCATATAACTAATAACAACAATGCTATAAACAGAAAGGAATCATGCTTCCCCATCTCTAAGAAATGGACTTCCTAATTTGCACAAGCTTTGAATATATTTTTACTTAGACATATATAACCATTTTTTCCTATGATCATTCTAATGCTATGACTATGAGGGCATAGAAAGTCCTCGAAAGCACTTAGCTGCTTGTATTATCATTATTCAGTTATAGTTTTTTTTTTTTATTGTGTTTCAGAGAACATAAGGTGAATGAATGTTCTGTAGATTTTATCTAGGACAAACAAAAACACTTTTTTTCTCTCTAATCTAGCACCATATATTATAATTTGAAGTTATCGGATGCATCTGGAAGCCAACTTTAATTGCTTTTTATTATTAAAGTAATAACCAAAAAAAAAAAATCTAAGCTTTTAAATTTAATCCAAACTGTTTCTGTTATTGTATCAATCTAACAAAATCAAAAATTATATATATATTTGACCCTAATTCTATTTATCTGTAAGTGCATTTTCTTTCTGTCTAGGAATGTTAATACCAACATATTTCTTCATCTTACTATGGTACTATGTAGAAGAGTAGTTCTCATTTTTTTACTTTGGTGATATTTTTTGTAAACTTAAGCAACCAGTAGCTTATTTATCTCCATTTTCGGGCTTGTTTTTTGCTTTTGCTTTTATGAATGAAGACATGGATTTCAAAGTTGAATCAAAACAATTCATCTGGAATCCATTATTTTTATTATCAAGCTCTGTAAGATTTTGAATCCGTCATCTTATTTTTACATACTAGATCCGGCTATATTCTATTTATATTGATATCCATAGCCATGGAGGAAAGCTGCCCTTTACTTTTAGAATAGAATTCTGATCATTTTATTTTAAAATAGTAAAAGCTTTTAATTTTTCTTTTTAATAACAATATATAGATTTATGGTGAAATAGATTAGATGTATGATTTCGTTATTTTTAAAACGACTCTTGATTACCTTTTTTTATTTTTATGAAAGATAGTTTATGTTTGCCGATGAAAAATTTAGTCACTGTCTGTTTAAAATGATTGCTTTCAGGTAATCATAGAAAGAGCGAAACAAACTACAGTATTCAAATTGTTAATAAAATGGAATTACCATATTCTTTCAGATGTAAAATTTCACTGAAATAACTTTTTAAATATATATCATAATTTAATAAAACGCTATAATAATCAACAACAATATTCAAATTCTTGATGAAATAGAATTATCATATTTAAATTCACATACTATTATTAAATATCTAAATTTATTCATGGAAGAATTTAATTATTTATCGGATGCATTTCATTATTTGTTTATTAATGTTTCCTACAGATGGCTGTAGTTGACATAGATACAATGGAGACAATTATTATTTTATTATAAGTTGAATATGAAATCATATTTCACAAATTCTTAAATAGTTCTAAAAAAAGTTCCTATTGAAGAGCTTGAGGAAAGAATAACTTTTTCCCAAACCATTTTATAAGTTTAGTGTACAATTACACTTTTGTTTCCAATTCTAATTATCCAATTTATCAATAAAACATCACAAAAATATTGACACTTTAAAACTTAAAAAAAATAAAAACAGGTGCTAGAAATTTTGAAACTTCACTGATTGATGATAAGTTAGTCGATACTTTTCAGGATAATAATAGCTAGAAAAATAAATAGCAGACCCATGTTTTATTGATCATTTGCATAATCAAATGTTATTTTAAATCTTATTTTCAAAGGCAAGCATTTAAAATTATAATACTATATACTTTTGTATTATTTCTAAGATTTTATGAAACGGATTAAATACTCATAAAAAGTGCATGCACAATAGCTTGACAAGCTGATCTTTAATGTATTACAATTTATAAACATGCGCTATATAAAATAAATGTTTATTTACATATGTTTAAGTTTCATTTGAGAATGACGTTTAGTAAATTCTAGATAATTTCGTCGATGTCATTCATTCAGACATCGTAAACAGTAATTTAAAGTGATGGATTTATCCTCACGCTTTCATATCCAATACTTAAGATTTGCCCATATATAAGCATTTGGGTTGGAAAGAATAAGTGGATTCATTTTATTCTTTCCTAAGTACTATATCTTGTGTTGGGAGTCAAAGTATTCATTTATTATTAACACTTGTAAAAAGCGCATGCACAATAGCTTGACAGACTGATCTTTAATATATTAAATATTGTTATATATATATTGATTTTTGTCTTTCTATTTGTAATTCAAATTTGCATACATGTGTTCATCTGACAACAAAATAATTTCTTTCTTCTTTATAACCTTAAGTTGAGTGCACTTTTGGTAAAGTTCATTATAAAAAAAGAAAGAAATCACTTTGTGATGCAGATGGACAAACATATGCAAATTTGAATATATATGCGTGTAACTTTGTTGAAAATGAACATCTCTTCAATCATCACATAAACAATATTATATCTTACAGAAGCTTATATATATCTACAAACACTCAAAGACTTCCCTTTCAACAAATTTTCATAATATTTTATGTTGTATGTCTCTAATATTATATGTTTGTGAAGACTTAAGTTTTTCATGACTTTAGAGTTTCTTTGATTGATCATTAAATATATGAGTTTCTATGACATTTTAATATTGTTTGTGTGATAGTTGCAGACATCTGTATCTTCAATAAACGTATATAATATTTTTCATTATATATATATTCATTTTTATAAAAAGCATTTGAGATTAATTGAAAGAAATATGAATATTCTTCATAGTGCAAAATCTTCAATGTTACCAATTGCTATTGTAAAATAATCCAAATTTTTCTAGATTACTCATGAACATAGTGAATAAATATTGAAGCTAGCAGTCTGATCTTAACAACCATGTATCTTATGAGAGCTTGGATTTCTTAGTTAATTTATAGTTAAGCTTGATAATATTCACTATTCAAAATATATTGAATTTAACACTATAAAATGTGGTTAAGTGTGCTTCTATTATATTGTGATACATATGCATATATATATATATATATATATTACATAAAACAATTAAAAATAATATTCAGGAAAAAAGATATATATATATTATTTTAAATTAAAAAAAGAGAGAGACCATTAGTTTACTAGATAAAAGTAGAGACTTTTTTTCTTTAAATAAATCAAAAGTCTCTTTAAGCCTATTGAAATGTAGAAATTTGTTAGATTTAATATTTTAAAAGAACACTTATCTAAGCCTTTAACTAAAAAAGAAAATTCTGATGGATTATGAAAACAAAGAAAATAAATTATAAATTTAAATATAATAACTGAAACACACATGCTTATTATATACCTGTGTCTATATATGTAATATATAGGGTATATGAGCACAGACTTTCACACAACCCACCACTCTTTACACTATCTCATAATACTGATATAGCAAAACTATAAAATTAATTAATGAAAGAATTTGATTGTACAAATAATTATCAAAACTATTTAATTAGAGATCTAATTAAAAATTAAAATATTTTGTAAATTATCTGATCATGAGGAATTACATCTTATTACAAATTAGTATGCCCAATTGATTAGATAATAAGTTTAATCCAATTGTAGTTAAAAAGACAAGATTAACTAATTAAAAAGAATTTGAAAAAACATTAATAATGTAGGTGATCTCAGACAATGAGTGGCAAGGGTATAAAAACACAAATTTTCTATTAGACAATGAGTGGCAAGGGTATAAAAACACAAATTTTCTATTGTATCATTATTTTGATGAATTTTGATATGAAGAATTTATGATTCTGTTAAGTTTTCCATTAAGAGTCTGTCATCCAATTTGTGGTCAGTTCATTTATGTGTTGTACTCATTTGTCTACCAATTTGCTATACAAAGTTTCCAGTACTTCCATTAGAAATGTATAGCTATAGATGTGGACATCTTAATCTCACCATGCACTACTAAATCACAGAGTGGGGTTCATTTAGTATTTATCACCCAGTTTCTTATACCTTTGACCACCTGATATGTAGTAAATATCATTGAGCACTATTGTTGGGAAAGCTACTGATCATCAGAGAAGAGTATTGCTAAATCAGACTCAAGATATATACAGCCCCAGGAAGAAGAAATGGCCAGCTGCTAAAAGAAGCTGGGAATACCAGTTATGAACTCAATCAATATTCAAGAGGATGGGAGTACACTCCAAAAATAAAGCTAGAACAGCCTAGACAAATATAAAGATATATGATAAATTTAAAGTCTAGACAAATTTTATTCACATTACAAACTTTATAAACTAAAACTAATTGAATTTTTAACTCATATTTAGAAATGGACTAATCCTTAGTAAAGAACTCTATAATTAATGTAATTTATTTTACTTTTTATTTTGATTATTGTGTTAATATTTTTTTTCCCATATGTCAAATGTGTTGACCGGGAAGTGAACTGGGGCCAGCTACTTGTAAGGCAGCTATGCTAACCACTAGGCCACCAATGTTTGACGTTAATATTTTTTTATGTAAATAAACATGTTATTTTCAATTTGTTAATTTGACTTAGTTATTTCTTTCCATACCTCAATATATAACATTTAATTACCACATAATATTGTTATGTTAATTTAGAGTATATTGTATATGTGTGTTTTAAATATACTTTGTCTAAGAGTCTAATTTAAGTCAGTTTCTTGCCCTTTGTGCTAGTCAGATAAATCAAGTGCTGGAAGTGTTTTATAACCCATCTTTTGTTGATATTCTAGTCCATTGACTAGATAGTGCCTGGGAATTCCATAGAAGATGTATTTGCTTTGTGCAGTTAAGGGAAGTGCAACAGTCTTTAAATATGGCCACAGGTCATATATTTTATATTATAAGCAGTCTGATCATTGCTATGGCTAATATGTAAAGTTATTAACCATATTAATTTCTCTGCTTGGATAATGGGACCACAACAATATGTAAAATATTGATTGTTTAAAATTTAGGTCAGAAGTAAATATAATTGTCAATTTAATTAAAATCATGTTAGTGTTTTAGCATGTTTCTGTTATAAATATCATCCAACATGGGTGCTTGAAATTTATCATTATAAATAACACTTCAGTGTGAGTGCCCAAATGATTCCATTCTATTGTATCATATTTAACTATTTAATCAAGTAATTATTAAATTGTAGTCTTAAAATGACTTCAGCATCAGACAAAAATAATTATAAATAAAAGTTAAAATGTGAGAGATGTGAGAGGGAAGAAAATAGCCAACATTGAAGTAATAATTTTATTTGGATAATCATATATTAAAAATATGTACATATATGCAAAGATAAAAGAGAAGAGAAGATCTATACTAAATAAATAAGTAATTACGGGTAGATGTTTAAAAGTAAATGTATAAAAACAGCAATTTTAAGAGTCATAAATAATCAGGCAGATAATGTTAGAGGGCACTGTGGTGTTGAGTGCAGATGAACACACCTATTAAAAAAAATTAATTAAAAAAGTCATTATAATTAAAAAGAGATAATTATAAATTTATTTAAACGCACATTGATTACGTAAATAATATTCATTAAGGCTGTAGCCTCAAGCACATGCATATAAAATGTGGGTTCCCTTTTTTTCTTCCAATGAGTAAGCTTGTGGTTTTAAGACCTCTAGAGGTCCCTACTATCGCATTTTATATGCATGTGCTTGAGGCTACAGCCTTAATGAATATTATTTAAAAAGAGATAGTAAAATGATAGTAATATTATTATTAAAGAAATATAATAACATGAGTAATAATATTATTAAAGAAATATAACAACATTAAACAGGATAAATGCTTACTAGAGCAAAAGCAAAAATGGAAGCTCAAGATAAAGAATTAGAAAATGTTCCCAGCAAGGAACAAGAACTAAAACTGAAAAACAGGTACTAAAATAAGCCAGAAAACAATGACATCAGAATCATGATGACTAAAATGATTGAAAAACAAAGTGAACAACTTTAAAAAACAAAATCTTAAAAATCAACAAAAGGAAACAGCCAATAAGCTTAAAAGTTAACATAATGACACAAACATAAAGTTAGAAACTCAAGCTAAAATGCTTGAACTGGTAGAACAGCAGATTAAATCAGAATATGAAAAATTGAAAGAAGAAATTATGGGATCAGTGGAAATATAAAACATGTGGTAAGTCAACTTGAGACAACTTACCAGGAAATTGGAATAAATTAAAATAGTGCAGGAAGAGTTAATAGAGCTGTTATAGGAAGTAGTAACAGATAATAAGCTAGAACATGAAAGAATAGTAGAAAATATGAGAGTAGAAATATATAATTTAGCTGGAAAAATAGATAAGGTAGTTTAAAAATAGGCAAAATGAAACATGTAAAAAGATGGACAATTTTAATGTTAATGATGAGGCGCAGAAGAATGTGAATACAAGCGTGCAAGTATTAAATAATAGGCTTGCAATGGTTAATCAATTACTTAGAATAAGAAACTTTTCAGGACATGTAGAGGAAGCTCCCATAGAATATATCAATAGCCTGGAAAGATACTTGATATTGAACTAGTTAAGTGAGGAGTCCATGTTTGTAATAGCTTGCAGGCATCCACAGAATGCTTCTCAAGCTTGATGGGACTCCCTATTCAAAAAACCTAATAACTTTTAATAAATACAAAGAAGCCTTACTAGCTAGTTATTGGAGCAAAGAGTATCAGGAGAATATTAAGCACCAGGTATTCCAAAATAAATGGTGACCTGATGTGCTTTTTACTTCATTCTTCCATAGGCAGGTAGCAAAATAACATGCATTAATGATGGACTAAAATAATGCTAATGGGTATTACTCAGGAGTTTATAAGAAGTTGGAGTGCCAGAATTGATCCTGTGACCCCTTATTGTAAATCAGATGATCTGCCAACTGTGCCAAACTGATATTCTCATGTAATAACTAGAGAAATATATTTAGTAGTGTTGTTTCTAGGTCACTATTAATTATTATTCCTAAGTAAAACACATGCTCTAGTTTTCAATAAAGCATTTTTGACTTTTTACTTAAAAACTTCATTTTGTTTCTAAATAAACTTAAGACAAAAAAGGTATTGCTGGCTACTAGAGTAAGTAATTTAACTGTGAGGGGTAATTAATAATTACCCAAGAACTCTTCTGATAAACATATCATTCTAGTTATTACTTGGAAATATCACCATTCAATCATTTGTTTACACACACACATATGCTAAAATGATCTTTTGTAAAACCTCCAATTATGCTTTTCCATTTATAAATAATCATAAATTATAATTATAAAACTAAACCACAATATTCGTTTTTTTTTTTAAATGGAAAAATGAGCAGTGGTTTGACTTTAGAATTATAGTTGATAATATATGTTGAATGTATGATTTTGTTTAGGTAAAATTCCAGCTTTTGATGCCTGTATAATCAGCAGTGTTCCATTAGGGAGTGGTTTGTCTAGCTCAGCTGCTCTTGAAGTTGCTATGTATACCTTTTTAGAAGCAATGACAAATAGTACAATTAGGTATTTATTATCTATATAATTTTAAAATAAGTTTTATATATTTTAAAGTTAATATTATGCTATAAAATAATTTAAATTTTTAATATAATCTTGCTATTAGCAACAAAAATGTTTATATTGTAAAAAAAATTGTGAAAGGTAACTTATAAAAATGTAAGCTGGGAAGAAAACAAATATTACTTTTCTTATAATTTATAAATAGAAAATTCCTGATATAACTATATAAAATTATATAATATAATATTAAATCATCTATGCACTTTATTACTGTTTCACAATGCTTTAATTACCACCCTCGTTTACAGTTTCGATTGCCCCAGCAATCTTCTTCAGAACTACAACATAATACAAATATATGAATATAAATAAACTGTAAAAGAGGGCGGTAATTAAAGCATTGTGAAACAGTAATAAAGTGCATAGATGATTTAATATTATATTATATATGTTTGGCAATGCAATAAGAAAGATTAGTTACTATACTTCTTGATGAAGACTGTGTGGTACACTCGAAACTGTAATCAATGATAAAAGATTTTTTGCTGAAAAGTGAAAAGTGTAAGATTTTTGAATTTCAATACTTCTTGAAGTAATAAAATTACATTAATTTCCCATAGTCACAATGTTTGTTTCTAGGACTTGGCATATATTCTGAAATTTGTGGTTTATAGAGAATCATATATAATGTGCATTTTAACTCATATATATATAGGACAAAATATTTTAACATGGATCACACTTCTGATAAAATGTTATTAAAAATTATATCCATTTAAATATCAATAATAATTAATAAAAAACTATTATTTCTTGAACATTTTGGTAAGCAGTATCGAGGAAATATAATATGGAAAATAACTATACACAAAATCATTTACGAGATACACATAAAATCTGAATAAATTTCACAATTTTTGCCTAGCGCATTTTCGATTAAGTTATATTGATTGTCATGCTTAGTCAAAAGTACACTAGGAAAAATTGTAAAATGTATTCACATTTTAAGCATATCTCATATAAGTTTTTGCATATAGTTATTTTCCATATTATATAATTCATTTTTTAAAAATAAATGGACAAGTAAATTAGCTATAGACTAAATAATTTAATCCTAATTTTTTTTCTTTTGAATGTTTATTGTAGAATTAGTATTCAGTTAAGTAATTTTATTTGTACTCCTTTTTAAAATGACAAGTATTGTAAAATACTTCTTTATTCTTCTTGTGATCAAAAATATAGAATAAAATGGAAAAGCTAAGAGACATTGAATTAGAGAATTCAATATTCTTTACTGAAAAAGATTATCTCAGCTATATGTTTGTGGTATTTTGAGATTTATAATATTTTATTTTTTTAGTGATAAGTGAACTGCAAATACTGAGATAATAAATACGGGAATAGTGGTATTTCACTTTTGTACAGTTATTTTACTGGGAATTTTTGACTATTTAAAATTGCTATTTAAAGCGTATCCGCAATATTGTCATAATATTTATTTTTCAGAGTTTAGCGATTTATTTTCAAAATCTTAGAATTTACATAGATTGATTTATAGAAACGTCTTTAGATATAAAGAATTAAAAAAAAAAAAAGAATTGAGTAAGAAAATACATTATTAGCGGTATGGATATTAATCTATTTTTTTAATTCATGTTTTTGATGCTACTTAATAAATCACTATATCTGTTGTATATCAACAAAATAATAAGTCTGAGATAAAAAAGGATAACTTAAGAGATAATACTAGTGAATCAGTATAATTTTATTGGAATTTGAACATTTATAAACTATAAAATATACAACAATCAATGTAAATAAATATTTGATATGATTACTGAATTCTTTTTTTCATAAATTTTTCATCTTTCCTTTTATAATGATTTAACTAAATACAATTAAAATTTCTTTAATATGAAATATATATTTATATAATGTTTTCATAAGAAAATAGAAATTATTTAAATGAATTGTGGCTAGAGATCTATTCATTGTCCCTTGTGTTTATTGACACACTAGTAAGATAATGATTTGTAATGATCGTATAACAATAACACATGTTTATTTAACTTATGTCACAATCACTCCTTCTGGACATTTGCTTTTCATACACAGTATACATTGGTTTATTGAAATGTGATTTATCTATAAATTTGGGTAAAATTCTTTAAATGATTTTTTAAAAAATCATTTCTGTAATAAAATTAATCTTATTCAGATTGAGATATGCCAAGACAATAAATCTTCACTATTCTTCATCATTTATGCTTCTATCATGTTAAATTAAATTGTAAAGGCGCATGGAGGAAATGTTTTTTTATAATACTGAATAATAAAATAAATTCACAAGAGACTTTTGTGTATAACTTCTTTTCATGTCAAATATAAAATTCAATTTATTTAAACTGTCATTAGTATGTATTATTATTACATCAATCAAATATCATTTATATCCTATATCAAAGCTAAGATGTACTTTGCAATTACAGTTAATTCAACACTCAAAGGCATTCCTCCACCTATAATATTGCTTGCTCAACTTTTGTATGCAAGTCTTTTTTTTTATACTGATCATCCTATTGAGCACACATCTGTTAGACAATTATAACATCAAATCTTTAATTGGTGTTTCATTTAAAAATCTGAAAAAAAATTATATATCCTGACAGGTAATCAGATTCCAAAATATATATGTTCTTCAATCATGGTTAAATTTTTTGTGTAACTTATTACTCAACACAATTCCTCCAAAAACCTTTCTCATTAAGTTTTAAGTTTAAACTGGATCCCACATTTACCTTATGTAATAATCATCTAGAAGATATAATACACATTTTTGAAATGCCCATACTTCTCATCTTTAAGACATTTTGTATTCCACAAGCAAATAATTATTCTAAAAGAATTGCTTGAGAAAAATAGCAAAAATTGTAATCCATACAATGCTGTAATAATTATTCACATTATTAGAACCATGTGACTCACTCACTGTTCTATAATTTTCGACAACAAAAAATATAGTGTTCTAAAAAAAAAAAAAAAGATAAAGTGTGGTATAATATATATTAATATGCCCTAAAATATATACCCAGAAATACTATGAGAAAAATATGGCAAATAATATTTTTCTTAGTTGTTCATTATTTTAAAATATAAATTATACTTTAAAATTGAATCATTGTATCTGCTTCAGATACTAGTGAAAATAACTATATTTTATAAGTCATGCATCTTATGTTATATAAAAAAAAATTTTTTTTTACTGTACATATGATAATACTTGTACATAATTTGTAATTAATAAAGCTTATTTTATATTAAAAAAATATGATGTGTAGCTCAATTTATACCTCTATTTTAAGCTGTAGTAGAACTAAGAATTTCTATTTCTTCTTCATGAAAAAGACATACAATTATTAATATAAATATTAAACATCTGCTCTTGGATTAATATTTTTTTAAAAAATAGCAAAGCAATGGGAGTAAAATACATCTCTTAGTAATTTAAAATTTTTCCAGTTGATATTTATTTTATTTTTTGAAGAATATTGGTATTATAATATCTTTATATTGTGACCTTCTCTTGGATCAACAACTAATCTAGACTCACATTTGGGGCTATAATCCACCTTTATGTCCTTCTCTTTGAATGCTGGAATCATATATATGATTCTGGCCGCACATTTCATGGCACCAAATCCACCCTTTGTAACCTTCACTACCCGAATAATCAAGAATATAAGTATAAAGAAACAAAAATGTTAAACTAACGAGATGATTCCTTTATTGAATAAAACTAGCATGAAACTATAGATCAAAAGAAGATCACAAGGTGATTAATAAAGATAATAACTTCTGGTCAAACCAGCTTTGAAATCCACACAAACAAAATGTGATGAGCTAAATTTGATATTCAGCAAACCAATAAATAACTAATAATTATATCTCTGGAATGATTATGAAATTAAAATTATAAATGAAATAATAAGTAAATTATGATGTAGATGACTAAATGGATGATGAAAATAAGTAATAATTAAATAGTAGAATGAAATGAGTCTAAGAATGAAGAGAAAAGAACAAAGATGTATGAGAATAATGAATGATTAAGATTATGATAGAATAAGAGTTAATGAATAGTTAAGATGCTAAAAGAATAAAAGTTAATGTATGATTAATCAATTATGATAATGAATTAATGTCAAATGAGAATGAATAAATAAAAGAATGATCAAGATGAAATTGAAGAACAATGTTAATGATGGAGACTGAAATCTTAAACTATAAACTAATATTGTATTAAATGGTATGAAGATAAGCTAAATAAAAATAGGGATTCCAAGCTTGACACAACCAGAATATTTATCATAAAGTTAAAACAAGCTATACATTTTTATGACAAAAGAAGTAATTTATACCTTAAAGTTTGGTTGACTTTCATAAAACAGTGAAAGTAATCTAATTCAAGTCCAACTATAACAAATAACTAGCTATAAAATTTACTACAAATTCAAATTCTACCTTGAAACTTAACAACTAATTCTTCTCAGGGTTCAAACAACTCAAAGATCATTATACAAAATATACTTGGGTCAGTGAGAGGGATTTTACCACTACCCGAATATAATGCACAAAACAGCTCTTAATATCAACTCAAATTAACAACTATATTTAGCAATTCCACAGAAACTTTATAAACTCAATAAATATTATAAACTTTAGAATTTAAGAAATAGGAATAACTTTTTAATAACTAAACATGATAACTTACCAAATTCCTTTTCTCAAATAATTATCAACCATGTGATCAAGATCAGTGAATGATAGCTCTGCGGGTTCAATTAAACCGATTAAACCAATATTAAGTGTTTACATTTTAGTATATCACTTAAAATAATATGTACTCTAGATTAATATTTTAATTGTTAAGTGATGATGCCTTAGATGTACTCATAAATTATAGGACTTAACATAATTGTTATGATATACCAATGTATAGTTAATTTTACTATATTGGTCGATGATGATTTCAATATATAATCCTCTGGTATGTCAATAGGAATAACAATAATAGTGTGTATGGTGATTAGCAATAAGACTACAGGCAACTAAATACATTATTAAACATAACAAGATTTATTTATAATATTTACAAATTTATTTCAGACACATTGTCTGAAATAAAACCAATACATTAAATTAAACTCAGGGATGGAAAATACTTGATATGTCATTGATTATACCCTCAGTAAATGAGACATACTAATACAGTGATGTTTATAGTGCCTCTATTATTACTGGCTAAGTTTCTATTATTATTCTATCTTATAGAATATGAGATTTAAACTTTATTTAAATTAAACTAGCATTTAAATTATAAACAAAATGTAAGTAGGTCTTTGGGATATGCACAACTTTTTCAATCTAAAAACTTGAAGTTATGATTTAATGTATTAAACTGTAGCTATTTGATTTATTGGAATATGATAAGGGCAATTATCATATGCAACACAATTAATAATTTATTATCATTTAATATGAAAAGATTTATTATATTGATGTGGGGTCAGACATCATAAGTCAAATACCCATCTGACACTAAAACATTACCTATGTCCACAACCTAATCATTGAATATTTAACTAATCTTACCGATCCATTGGCGAATCACTACTTGATGAAGATAAATCCACACTGCCCATGTGCATTTCTTGCTCTTTCATCTAGAACTACAATCACTAGTAGATTTTGGTTTGGTTTGTCTATAAACTGATGAAGATCCTACATCATAAGACACTATTTCAATTAGGCAAACACTATAGATAGACCAGAGTTCTTTAATCTAACATGGATCTTATCCTTGATTTTGAAATACTATACTTCACCATACACGGTGGAAAAATAACTCTAACCTCATGAGGGATTAAACAATAAAGGGAAGCTTTACAAAACAACATGATAGTTGTATAATAATATGGCTAATTCTAATACCTCTCCATAGGTATAACGTGTGGGCTTGGCCTCATCACAGGAAAAAATAGAATTCAGACCATGAATATCCTCTTTTGGGATTAATTATGCTAACTACACATTAATTATTACTCAGCCTCGACCATACCATCCTCTCATGATATCAGCAATGGGGAATTTTTCATCAGCCCATGCACAATATTAATATTATTCTATTTGATGCCATTATATGTGGCACATACTTATCAGCTAAAAGCTGTCACAAATCATTCTCAATATTATAGCAAGGTAAAATAACACTAACAATAAAAGTGGAAACATAACTATTTCATTCACAATGCAGAAACTATTAATGTATTAATAGACAAACCAAAATATATGTCAAATGATCATTAATTATATTAATATAACAATTATACTTTTGTTATAGCAAGCACTACACATGTAAACAATGAAGATTAACCTGCATTTATATTCAAATTGGGCATGTTCATTTCTTTGCAAAATTAAGGAATGAAAAAGGCTTAGATCAATTTTTTATATAAAAAAAACAATTGTGTCATTATAGTATATCTTTGACAAAATGTCTGTTCACCTTTAATAAAATACACTAAAATCTGTTCTAAAATGTGAGAGGTAAATATCTCTCTCACTCTCTCTAGATAAATAATATTTAATATTATGTTTTCCCTTAATTGGGAAAATAGCAAAAATATGTGTGTAATAAAGGTATATATCTTTATACATCTCTACATCCCTTTTACTAAATATATTTTATACCATATATTTTATACCACAATAAATATATATATATATAAAATTCCCAAATGACTCATGACGTAAGTATTATAAACTAACATAGCAATAAAAAAAATAAATAAACGAACGTTTTCTCCCATTAGATTTTATTCTATTAATCAAAGTTTATTTCATTCTTGTGAGGTAAAATGATAAGAACTGATATTATGATGAGTAAACATTCTTAAGTAATGCATATATATATATTTTGATTATCCTGTTCGATGTTAGCATATTCAGATAATATTTAAGCACTTTTCCAAAGGCAAAAAAAATCATTTATTGGTTTATGTGCTGATGTCATCATAATGAGATAATATTTAAACACTTCCACATGTATCACAATAAAATCGTTTTATCCACATTTTGATCCAGATAATTTTCCTTAAAAAAAAAAAACTGACTTTAGAGTTTCATTACAATTAACACGTTCGACTTTTTAAAATTATTTATTGATTTTGTTCTTTCCTCCATGGTAATATCTGTAACAATCTTTAAAAAAAAATCGGGCATTTTAAATATTTTAAAATATTATTACGACACATATTTCCCAATAAAACTTTAAAAGTAAATATTTATTTTATTCCATTTTTATTAGCAAAGTATTATGTGTTTAGCAATATTGAGAAGAATTTATTCAATTATAAATACGATATCCTTGGCATTTTTAATTAATCTGTAACTCTCCATTTCTATCATTAAGCAAATTCGCGCTAAAAGTCTTGATTTGGCAGATGAGTTTTATTTTTTAAGAAAGAATAGAGAGTAAAATCACACAATTATCTTTTAACTTTATTAAAAGTTAGATGATTCAACAATGACTTTTTTGATTTGTTTATTTTATCTTTTGACATTTTTCTTCAAAATTGTTTCAAATTATTTTATTGAAATTATAATTTACAAGCAAGGTATTCTTCTGCTGGATAATAAGAGTGGTGCGAAAACAAACATTGTCAGATTTTTCCTTTAAATGTAAATAATTTGTGCATCATTTTTAAATCTGAGAATTTAAAATTATAAACGAAATAAAAGCAAAAGCTTACTTTCTCTGGAATTGATCTTGGTTTGAAGTAATATTTATTGAAGTAAATTATGATCCACTTCATTCCCATTTCTTCTTTTGCAGTATGACTTTCAGGAATGATCAAATCGACAGAAAAACAGTGTTGAAATTATAGCAAGGCTTTAAGATTTTTTATTCCATGTTTTTTAAATAACACTATATTATAATCACATTCAAGTAGATTCCGGATTTTCTGATTTTTTAAAAACTTTTTCTTCTTTATTTTATAAGTTAGAGTTGAAGTCTGTTGATTCTGATTCTCTTTTTCTTAATCATCCCCCTTACAACTTTGTTATAACATATATAGCTTGTATTACAAAGCATTGTGGTAAAAAATGGACCAATAACCTTAGTGTGAATATCATTAATATTACTCTACCTGGTTTCATTTTTAATAACTACTCATAATGTGCAAGACTGTTTTAATCCACTACAAAAAATATGCTTAAGAATTAACTATAACGATTCATTTTACAAGATTTACAAATTTAATTTATTTATTTATTTATTTCAATTGCTATTCAACAATAATAAAATAGCAATATATTTATCTCCCAATTAATAACAATACTTTTAAATTGTTATTTTGTCCCTAGTCAAAACCTACATTTGGTCTGACATCTCATCTCCACTCAAGCAGATTTCCTAGTGCATCCAGAACAGTCTTTATTTAAAGCCACTTTATTAAGATTTTAATGCTAAATATATTATTATGATTTAAAATTTTGGATTATTTAATACAGGGACCTAAATAAAAGGTCACAATATATATATATAATGCCTGTTTATATTTACTAACATGCACAAAAAAAAAACAACTTTTCCAAATGTGGTCATTGTATTTACGTTTTTATATACTTTCTTGGACATATAAATAAAAAATAGTACATAAGCAAATCTGCTTTTTAAATTATCATTTATATTAAAAGCTTACATATATCATAAATGTGGAAATGTATTTGTTGATTAATTGAAAATATATTTTACATTAAAGGCATCTTTAATAGAATTAAAATATATTTTTAGTTAAATTATAAGTAATAATTTACCACCTTATAAAAATTACCAACAAAATAATAAAAAATATTAACAATTTTCATCATTAACTTTTTTTTTTTACAAATTGCAGCTTTAAAGACCTAAGCTAGTCTTCACCTAAACCTTAAGAATCTGGAGAGATGCTTAATTGGCATTATGCTCAAATACAAAGATGGTTTCTTTGGTCATTATATCTATGATTAATTGAAAAATGAGTAGAAAGGCACAATTTCACTATTTATTTAATCAATCTAGTACAGGGGTTCCCAATCTTTTTGATCTTGATTTTTGGTAAATTATCCAGTATTTGATTAAACCAAACATCACATGATTACCATTCCTTATGCTTACACAAGCTGTTTTTCACAGAGGCAAAACTCTCCATACAGCAGCATCACTCCGTATACATATCTCCCTGCATCCATTGATTACTCTGACTTGCACTGAATGGCATTATTGTATGAAGAATTTTGCTTCTGTGAAAAATAAGCAGTTGCCACAGAGATAAGTCTCAAGGGGTGCTTATCTGGCAATTTCCTAGCTATCTTGAATCTTAACTGCACATTTTGAGTTATTGGATTCTGCAGTAAAGAAAAGTCTATGCAACTTCACTGCATCTGTGTCTGAAAAGAGATTTGAAATATTGCTGGTATGGCTGATAGACTATACCAACATGGAAAAGCCTGGATATGTTGATCATATAACTATTTTTGAAATATATTAATAACCTAATATACTTATTTATCTTCTATTTACTATACTACCTGGTTAACTTCCTTTACCCCAAGTTGGGAACTCTTGATTCAGTTTATCAGATAGAATAATGGCTATTACAAAGTTTATATTTAGTGTTTTTTATTCAGTGTTTGTTATATTGAGAACAGATCATTATTTCAAATAAAATAAATTAATCTTAACTGATTATTATTGTTAATATTATAATTATGTTTTATTGTAATTATTATAAAATAAATTGTTTGTATTTTTCTGAAGGCTTGTGGTGATGGTGTTTTAGTTATATTTATATATTGGCCTATTTTCATCATTTAATATTAAGTATTGAATATCTTTAGAAAAATTTAACTTTATTTAAATATTCCAATTATATTCAGTTGTTAGCAACAGAGCACAGGTAACAGTTGAATGTAATTGGAATATTTAAATAAAATTATTTTTTTCTAAAGACATTCAATACTTAATATTAGATGATGGCAATAGTCCAGTATATAAATACAAATGTGTGTATTCATTTTTATTTTCAAAGTCATGCATATATTTTTAATCCTTTTAAACCATGCTTTCTTTTAACTGTTAGGTTAAAGTTTGCATCTAACAGATTAAGAAAGAGATACTTATTCACTATTTTAAAGTAAAATCATTCGTATAGTTTATTACTGAGTTCAACCGCCCCCCCTCCCATGTAATAAAATTGTTATTTTGAATCTCACTATATATACAAATTTCTTCAAGCAATTAAATTATCAAATATTTATATATAAAGAAGATGGGCGCATAAATAATACCCTAAACTCTTTGTGCATATTAATTTATACTTGAAAATAATTTAAAGTTATTTGCCAATTTGGTAATTGCTTTATGTGTTTCTTAACACCAATGATTAACAGTTATTTCTGAAGAAGAATTCTTTTCAAAATTAAAATTAATAAAAGATCACAACCTCAGTTTGTCACAAGAAAGTTTAAAAACATATTCATATGAAGTATAGATAATGAAATGTATAGCAATTTAGATTTACAAGTTATCATAAAATATGTTTCTGTATTGGAAGAGAGAAGAATATCTTTGTAAGAAATGAATAAAAATGTTTTTTGTTTTTTTACTACTTGTATTTTTTATTTTTATTTTAATATACATTCTTCTTAATGTGCACTGTAATAAAATGATTTCTAAAGTGTTGTTGTACTTCAGGATCTTTTAATTTTTTGAGGGAGTGGGGGAGGGAGTCATAAAAATTTTGCACCCTGGCAACCCAAATCCATAGAATGGTTCTGTCTATATAATGAATATTTTCGTTGGAATGAAAGTGTGAAATGAGTGATTAGTAATTGTCTTCCTGTAAAGTGTTTTATGGTAAATTTCAGAATAATATTTGAAAGTGAAATAGAGAAAATTCATCTCAAAGTCATTATAAACTGGTGTGTTGATTTGTTTCATTTAGAAAATATAACTAAGCAAGTTATTAAAGCTTTTCAAAGTTACCACAGATATTAAAATATTGCATTTCAAAATTTTTTCAAGCGTCAATGTAATTCAGGCCATAAATTTGATTTGATTACAGCTGGAATTATATGTATAGAAAGAGAGAACAGGAAATGCAAAATTAAAGAGACCTGGGCAATCGCAAGAGATCATGAGACTATAAATAAAAAAGTGCCATGTCTACTGCTTTCAAAAAAATGGATTTAAATAAATTTAATAAATGGAATATATTTTAAATATTAAGTAATAAGTGAGAAATTATAAAGCCATGAATGCTAAATAAACGTAGGTTGCTATGAATATGATGAACATATCTGTTGAAAGTATGCTAAGCATGAATAAAATATATGGTATACAAAAGTCTACCTTTTTCTGCTAAATGTACACAATATTTATATAAGATTTAAAATGGCATGAATAAAATATATAGTATGTAATGGTCTATCTTTTTTGTTAAATATATACAATATTCATATAAAGTTTAAAATGACAAGGAAATCGAATAACCAGAATATGATACATTTATATGCATAGTCATACAAATTTCATTTTTAATTTTTTATTTTCAGACTTTCTATCTTTATCTTTTGGACCAATAAACATCACATGATCACTATTTCTTATGCTTGCTCTTAACTGTTATTAAAACAGGCAAAACTCTCTATACATATTGCCACTCAGTGCAAGCAAGAGTAATCAATAGATGCCAGAAGGCTTGTGCATAAAATCCCCGTCTAGTGGCTACTCATCCAACATCCCCAGACTAGTTTCTGGCTTGTGGCCTTCGTCAGTGAGGATCCTTGGATCTGAGAGCACTGCACCTAGATCTTAGAATGTAATGCAACCCTCCAGCAGCCACCTTTTATCTCTACTTAACTACAAAACTATGAGACTTAAGTTAAAGAACTAGGTGCAGTGCTCTCAGATCCAAGGCTCTTTATCAATGAAGGCCACAAGCCAGAAACTAGTCTGGGTAGGTTGGATGAGTAGGTACTAGATGGGGATTTTATGCACAAGCCCTCTGGCATCCATTGATTACTCTTACTTACAGTGAGTGGCAGTATGTATAGAGAGTTTTGCTTGTTTAATTTTTTGGAGTCAATGCTAGTTTATGAATTGTTGCAAATGAATGAATGTAATGTATTTGCATGCTTATATTTTAAATGTAACAGTGAAGATTTATATGTGTAAGGAATGTAAACATATATTTTGGATTTACTCATATATATATATTATAACGATTCAGAGAATGTTTACTAACATAAACTGCACTACAGGGCGCCATCTAGGCATTTGAACCTAGAATAATTTATAAAGTAGGCAGATACGTAAGTCAAAAAAAAAATTTTTTTTTTTTTTAAATATTTTGGTTCCGGTCGTTAGCCCATGTCACTAGCTCAGTGGAAGAGCAGAGATTTAATAATATCATATCTTATCTACTTATATATATATATTTTTAAAAAAGAATAAAATAAGCCACTGCCAGTAATTAACATACAAAAATTTATTTACGCACATATATATATAAGATTTAAAATTGTTTTAGTATCAGTTTACATTTTAACATTTAACATTATTTTTAACTTTACTTTAGATTTTAATTTACATTTTAATTTCTATTATATTATAAGTTTACATTTTAATTAAGTTCGCACAGATGGAATTATAAAAATTTGTTTTAATAATGTTGAGTTTAGATCGGTTACATAGATTACAATGGTCAAAAACATTTCAAAATAAACCTAAATGATCAAAATATAAAATCATTGATACTGACAATTGCAGAGGGAAATTTGTAAGTAACCCAATAGTATTCACCATAAGATACTTGCATTGTCACCAATAACTTAAAAGACATCTGAATAAATACATTTTAGATACTCACTGTAAGGTATCATTATTTATCGAATGTCTATATATTTTGATCAAATATGAAAACCCAAAACATACTTAACCAACAACCAATCCATGCAAGCGTCTATAAACAACTTAAATTTAATGCATTTTTATTTAGTGTTGAGTATGAATAGACTACATAGATTTGCATTTAAAAATAAACATTCTATTCCTATTTAACCTTAGGCTAAAATTCGTAGTCAAACTGGCATCAATTCATCCGATATATCGATGTATTCAATGTAATAAAATACGGCAGCACAAAAAGTTAAGAGAAGAAATTGCCTCTCTTCAGATAGGAATATTACATCTATCTGCGAAGAAGAGCAATAAAACAAAAAACTCCATAGAAAGGAATGGCGGTATCCGACTTATAATTCCTTCCATAGGCAAATGGAAGTGTGCGGCATATGAAGCAATTCTGCCCTTAGCAAATCAATATTACATCTACTAATCACACCAATATATCCAATCCATTGACCCAATTTAACCACGAAACAAATAACCCAAGATTACTCTCCCCTAATATAACTTTACAAATCTATACAGCCATTCACGCCCGACTTAAGTTTAACATTTATATCATTTAACTTAACAGAAAACCGAAATCATAATAAAACTTAAAGAACAAAAAATAAATAAATGGAAATGATTTTACAAAATAAATACATTAAATAAAATTATAACTAATTAATAAATAACGGTCAGATAGAATAATATTGCAATCATTTAAATATGGAAAGTTTTAATTTAATGTTCATTATTTATAAAGTTCTTATGGTTTACAACAGTTCATCTTTATCCGTTGCTTGCCATGAACGTGAATTCCCACGCCATCCTCAAAAGATTGGTATCCATTTAGCCGTTGTTTTATTTATTCATTCGGAGGTTTTTTAGTTTAGTTGGTCCTCAATGTAGAAAACGATAGTTCATTTCTCTTTCTTTCTTTGGCAAACTGAAGGGATTGAAGAGTGCGTTTTTTTCAATCCCTTCTCTTTCACTTTCGCACTAACACATATCTGTCACATCATAAATAATCAATCACCAATAATTTTCAAACTTGTCCTTTTATATTAATTTAAAGGATTGAATTTACATTACATCATCGATGCGATGGTCCTTTCGCTGAGGTCCGATTCCATAGGGATTTCTTCTTATTTGCTAACAGTTTCTATTGTTTTCCTATCTGACTGATGTTTTTACATTTAAATGCCCAAGGCTGGTTTACATTTAACTAATTAAAACAATCATTTCCATTTCTGATTAATTAATGTGTTTTCCAAGATTAACGATATATTTTTATCTCTAAATCTTTTTAAGTTTTTGTTTTTAAAATACTTTTTCTTTAATAAAGTTTTATTTTAATAATTATTTATCTGTGCGATTTTATATATATGCGAGTTTAAGATGATTTTTTTTTATTTTTAATTCTTAAAAAAAATTTTTTTATTGGCGAACTTTTTTTTTTTTATATGTTTACTAATAAAAAATAATGTAACGTATGTATGTGCCCGTTACAATATATATATGCTTATTATAAGCATTATATTGAATGATCTCTACTACCTGAAAGATAGCTGATAGAATTCATTTGAAATGTCACATATAATGATAATAATAATAATAATCAATGTATACATGGTTTAATCTGAAATATATATTTTTATATATTATCTTTAACAATCTTTTGTAATTCAACTATAAATTATTTTCTTCTTTAAAAAAAACTGTTAACACATGCATAAAAAAGGTAAATTTTTAAATATTCCGCTTTCTTATTTCCTAGCATGCTTTCAATATAGCATATATTTCATGTTCATAAATTATAGTAATATGATATACAAAATATATCAAAAACATGCTAGGCAATAATAAAGGTGAATATTTAAAAATTTACTCTTTTTGTATATGTGTTCATTAACAGTTGCTTATTATTTTTAACAATGTAAATATGAGATATTAAATTAGATGTGTTAACAATTTGGCAACTAGTGATAAACTTTTTGAATATTAACAATTTGATAGTACTGTCCATTTATTTTAACAACTAAAATTGTCTTAAGCAAAGACATTACATATTTAGTTAATGTATTACCTTTTTTTTTATATTTTAGTACCCAGGAAAAAGCTTTGCTTTGTCAAAAAGCAGAACATAATTTTGCTCATATGCCTTGTGGTATAATGGATCAGTTGATTGTCTCACAAGCTAAAGAAGATCATGCACTTTTAATAGATTGCAGGTGTTTAATATCTTTTTATATTTGGCATGACTTTGTGAATGTATATTCATGTATATATGTGAGTGCAATAAAATATTCAATATTAATAATAAAATAATTTGTAAATTTATCAGTAAATATTTAATACTTACAGTGTAGCATGCTTTCAGTCCATCATTAAAATATTTTATAATTTCAAGTAGCTTATTTTTGAAAATGCTAAGTGACATTTAATAATAAAATTGAAGACTAGTATTACACCCAGGTCTCGTTTTATGTGGTAGATAGGTTCCACAGAAAACCCGCATTAAAAAAAATCGCACAAAAATAGACTTAACTTACCTTAAAAAAGGGGGGATAGGGGTCTGTAATTTTCAGAATTCGCATAAAAGCAAAGCAACAAGGAAAAATTACTTTAAAATTTGCATTAAAAAAATAAGGAAATAAAGTATGGCGAATAAAAAATATCAAATATTTGAAAAAAATTGGTACAAGACAAACTTTTTTTACTTTTTTTTATTAACTATACAGCATTTAATTTGACATTTTTTCATACATATTTTAATGATTATCGCTATTTTTGAATGTGCGGTTCGTTTGTAAACTGGTAAGGAATCAGACTCATCGATGTGATGTGATATAGCTTCTTCTTGAACGAAGTCAAGAATCTCTCAGCGATTATGCCCAGAAAAACTTTATTTTCCATTCCCCACTCTAATTTTTACTGTATTCTGTTTCATCCCATTTACACAACTAGTGCAAACTTCAGTCTTGTGCTGGGTTAATGGTTTTCTGTTTGACAACTGATTTTTACTACTGAAATAAATTTTAAATGCTCATATTTTGTTTCTATATTAAAAAAATGATATCGCAATCAAAACAAAAAGATTATACATTATCATTAAAAATATTATTTTCAGTTTATAAAATCAATAAAATCTTCGTTATTTATTTTTTAAAAATCTACATTATTTATTTCTATTATCTGCTAATATAACGTTATATTTTTGAAAAAAAAAAAGTATTTCAAGTCAAAATAAGTTATTAATAATTTAAATTTCTTGATATCTAATAAATATAGTGAAATATGAAAAATATTAAGAAGAAACATGAATCGCATAACTTCAAAATCGCATTAAAATAATCCGCATAAAACGAGACCCAGGTGTATATGTAAATCATGATTGTAAGTATTCATTTATCAGGAAGTACAGCTGCATTCTACAAAAAAGAATCCATTGAACATAGGTTGTTATAGAAAAAAAATCTGAAATCTGTACTTTTGTGACCATTATATGTTTGTAACATTAGCTTTACATTTAGTAAAATATCTTTTTATGTCAAAAGAAAAAAAACAAAGAAAAGAAAAATATAATAATTTCATTCATTAAATGATGATTTATTACTTATGCCAATTAGTATCTTTAAAAATGAACTACAAATGAGAAATTACATGACAAATTGAAAATATGGTACAATAAAATTATTAATTTTTTTTTTTTTTTGTGAAATTATAAATTTACTTTTTAAACAGTTTTATATTATCACACATATAAATATAAATATGTAAGCACCCCGGTTTGTGAAGAGTGCCTGGTTTCAAATATTTATATAAATATGTGTATGTGAATATGTATAAGTCTAATCAAAACATTACTTAGTCTTAAAACTAAACTCCCTATTCTTATAAGCTATCAAACCAGTGAAAGAGATATCACATTGATTCCTTTCAGATTGTATATATATTTCATGGACATCTTTCATTCATCAGGTGAAACAAGGATTAAACACCTGATTTATCTTATTAGGAACAATAATAATACAGCTTTCCCTTCTAAATATCACGATTGAACACCAATTGTTTTTAATGTTCATATATATTTCCAATCTAATATATATATTTATATGTAGTGTTAAAAAAATTAATATTAATTATAAAGACATAGTAATATTTAAATATAGAAATCAACCACTACACAGTTATTATATTTATAAGGATAACTGGGCTATCATTTTTAATTGAGTACTTTGTTCATCTGAAGAAGTATATAATGAGAGAAATGTGATGTCTTTTTTAATTGTTCAAATTTAAGAGAATGTGGAGAGCAATCTTAAAAGTGCAGTGAAGTTATTTTATTGATTTGATATATTTTTTCAATGAATAGTGCTTAACTTTCTCTTTTCTCTCTTTATATATATGTAATTGTAGGGGGTTTAAACATAGACTTTCAAGCTCTTTTTAGATATCCACTTGTGTGGTATGTGTATATCATTAAGCACTCAGCAGTTCAGATCATCATTTCCCATATATATATATATATATAATCAGTCTTCATTTTATATTAAGATTCATTCTTCGACTCTTCAGCCATACGTACCATTGAAAATTTGATGATGGAATGGACAAATCCCTTGTTGATGCCAACATTATTATCATGCCCATGTCATCATTAGGTTTTCAATGGTATGAGGGTGGGGTAGAGTAGATTGAATCCTGTTCATTAAAGTTTAAATATTTGCTATCTTAATATAAACCAAGCACTGATTATATGTATGTGTTGGGAGATGATGATCTGGATCAACTGATGAGTGCTGGTTTAGCATGAAGTGCCTATATTGGAGACCATTTATTTTTTTCACATGTATGTGGTCTTATGTATCAGTTGTATGAGATAGAGTGGGTAGATGAAAAGAGCTTGAAAGTTTGTGTTTAAATATTCTATATACTTACATTTAAACTTCAAGTACAGTATATGAATTATGCTTGTATTTCAAATATTACAGATTCAGCCTATATCCTGACCATCCCTTTTCTGTGTATTTAAATGGACATGGTTCTATACATGAGGTGTCAGAATGATTTAAAGTCAACATGGGCATGATAATAATATTAGCATCAACAAGGGATTTGAGCATTCCATCATCAGATTTTCAATGGTATGGATGGCTGAAGATTTGGAGGGTGAACTAGATTTAAGCCTGTCCATTAAAGTTTAAAGATTTGCTATCTTAATATAAACCGAATACTGATTATATATATATGAGATAATGATCTGGATCAACTGACGAGTGTTGGCTGGACCAACTAACAAATGTTGGTTCAGCATGAAATACGTATATTGGAGATATGGTGTGATCATGTGTATCCGTTGTATGAGATAGAAAAAGAGCTTGTTGTTTATGTTTAAATCCTCTATAATTACATTTAAATTCCAAGTATGAATTATTCTTGTATTTGAAATATATATATATGTATTGAAGTGGTCACTTCATAGTAAGAAAACTGTGTGCAGAATAGATATTAGACAGAGAGTGAGATGGGTAAAGCCATTAAGGGAATAAAAGAGTTAATTAATAAATAAAGAAAATTTTCGAAAGATTTCCTTAATTATAATTTAATTTTTAAATATTTTTAAAATTAATAATTCTTACATATATTTGTGAATATGTGAATGGTTATAAATATGCAACTTTTCAACACACGTTATTATATAATTTTCATTTTAAGTAAAATACTTTTTTAAGTAAACATTTCAGTTAAATAAGTTCCCATTTTATTCAGGTTCTTTAAAAGTTTTATATGAAACTCCAGAGATAAACTTTTGTTTAAAAAATTTTAAAATTCACTAGTGGTATGATAATAAATAAAAGATAAATAGTCTTTTTTAGATAAGAGATCTGAAAATAGAGAGAAAATATTAATTGAATTTAAAATTAAAAGCTGAAAATTTTTAATTTAGTATATTTTATTTTAATAAACAGAGCAAAACTCTCCATACAGTATTGCCACCTGTGCTAAACAGAATAATCAATGGATGCCAGACGGCTTGTGCATAAAATCCCTATCTAATGCCTACTCATCCTTGTGGCCTTCGTCAGTGAGGAGCTTTGGATGTGAGAGCACTGCATCTAGATCTTAGCATCTAATGTAACCCTCTAGCAAACACCTTTTATCTCTGCTTAATTACAAAACTATGAGAATGAAATTGAAAACACAAAAAATATTTTCAATCTAAGCTCAATAGCTTATATAGTCATATGGGTCTGAACTCAATTCAGCACCCATACATTTTTGTGTCTTTGGCTCTTTTACAACCATAGCCACCACTATCCTATTAGGCAGGATTGGTGTTAAACCATTAAAGCATCACATGATCACATTTTCTATACTAGCACATTAATTGTTGATAAACAGAGCAAAACTCTCCATACAGTATTGCCACCTGTGCTAAACTGAGTAATCAATGGATTCCAGAAGGCTTGTGCACAAAATCCCTATCTAATGCCTACTCATCCAATATCCCCAGACTAGTTTCTGGCTTGTGGCCTTCATCAGTGAGGAGCTTTGGATGTGAGAGCACTGCATCTAGATCTTAGGATCTAATGCAACCCTCTAGCAACCACCTTTTATCTCTGCTTAACTACAAAACTATGAGAATGAAATTGAAAACACAAAAAATATTTTCAATCTAAGCTCAATAGCTTATATAGTCATATGGGTCTGAACTCAGTTCAGCACCCATACATTTTGGTGTCTTTGGCTCTTTTACAACCATAGCCACCACTATCCTATTAGGCAGGATTGGTGTTAAACCATTAAGCATCACAGGATCACATTTCCTATACTAGCACATTAATTGTTGATAAACAGAGCAAAACTCTCCATACAGTATTGCCACCTGTGCTAAACAGAGTAATCAATGGATGCCAGAAGGCTTGTGCATAAAATCCCTATCTAATGCCTACTCATCCAATATCCCCAGACTAGTTTCTGGCTTATGGCCTTCATCAGTGAGGAGCTTTGGATGCGAGAGCACTGCATCTAGATCTAATGCAACCCTCTAGCAACCACCTTTTATCTCTGCTTAACTACAAAACTATGAGAATGAAATTGAAAACACAAAAAATATTTTCAATCTAAGCTCAATAGCTTATATAGTCATATGGGTCTGAACTCAGTTCAGCACCCATACATTTTGGTGTCTTTGAATGTATGGGTGCTGAACTGAGTTCAGACCCATATGACTATATAAGACTATTGAGCTTAGATTGAAAATATTTTTTGTGTTTTCCAATTTCATTCTCATAGTTTTGTAGTTAAGCAGAGATAAAAGGTGGTTGCTAGAGGGTTGCATTAGATCCTAAGATCTAGATGCAGTGCTCTCACATCCAAAGCTCCTCACTGACGAAGGCCACAAGCCAGAAACTAGTCTGGGGATATTGGATGAGTAGGCATTAGATAGGGATTTTATGCACAAGCCTTCTGACATCCATTGATTACTCTGTTTAGCACAGGTGGCAATACTGTATGGAGAGTTTTGCTCTGTTTATCAACAATTAATGTGCTAGTATAGGAAATGTGATCATGTGATGCTTAATGGTTTATATTTTATTTTATTTTTTTATATGTTTTAATTTTTTTTTTTTTTTCAACGCTATAAAAAAAAGAAAATTATTACGTTAGTCAGCTAAAAGTCAAAGAAAATATTTTAAAATTATCAATCGTATCTATCAATTAAAAATAAAGTTATTCAAAGTCAATGCATAAGCATTGTGAAGTGTGGAAATACAGCCTACAAATTCTGATGAGATTGAAATCATATAATAAATAAATGAGGAAGTATGGAAGTTGTTTAATATATCTATAAAGATATTACACATGGGAAAGAGAAAGATAAATAACTCCACGTGTGTGTATGTTTAAAATTAAAAAAATCAGATACATTAATCTTTAACTGAGATTTAAAGTTTATATCTGTGCTAGAGATAATGTCTAGTTTAGAAAAATGATTAGTAATAAATCATTATTGTATTTATCTCAGTGGATTGTGACCAAATTGAGTGAGTTTTACAATGTTCAATAAAAAATATAATAATAATTTAACTGAATGATAGTTGTCAACTCTAACAGTTAAAATAAAATTTGACTTCTTTTCCAGTATTACTAAACAGATTGGTTCAATTTGATGTGGGTTAAAGATTCATGAGCTTATAAAAAATTAAACTATTATATACCTATTATTTTAATCAGATACCTGAAATATATATATATAACACTAATATCCCAGAAAAATATTTTTTCTTCATTGCTCTAAATACTTAATAATCCCAAATATCTATTGTAGAACATTATCACTTGAACGTTAAGGAACTTTGGAAGATGTTTTCAGTTTTCACTTATAAAAGATGGTATCTCTTCAAATTAAGATCTGAAACATGGAAAGAAATGTATTTGGCAGTTTTATTAAATTTCTTTCAAAATTATGTAGTGCAATATAATTTTTTTTTTTCAATTTCAATTTTTTTAAATATTTGATGGATTTAAATATTCATTCCATATCTGCATACTTTAAATATTAAAGAAATATTTTATTTGTATGTGATTAAAAAGGAGAATGGATATATTAGAAATATTGGTGATAATTTAGATTACCTTAAAATATGTAAATTTGTATTAATTCAAATAAACAGTATTCACATTAAATTTGAAAGCTTGTCATAGAGTTAAGAATGTTTAGACTTTCAAAATTTAAAGTGCGTTAGCATTTGGGTCTGATTCTTTAATAGAATTATTTAAATTAAGGGTAAAGTTTACATCATGATATCCCAACAAGTAGTTACTTATCAATAATTAATCTGTCATTTACTTTAAGACTTAACCATGTATTTAAATAATGTTAAAATTAATTACAGTTTCCCTTTTAGATAGATGAATAATTTATTCATTATAAAATTTTATTTTATATAAAAAAAAAAATTATTAGTTTATAAATATCTGTGCTTAAGCGCTATTCTAAGAAAAGCTATTAATGCATGTATAAATTACTGAAGCTTTATGATTTCAAGCACTAAGCAAGCTTCAGTAAATATGCATTCGTTAATAACCTTTTTTAGAATAGTGCTTAAATACAGATATTAATAAATTACTGCGATATAAGAAAAGTTTGTTACATTCTTAATTAGTTTAATAAATTAAATCACTAAACATCATATGATCACCATTTCTTATGATTGCCCAAACTGTAAAAACAGGCAAAACTCTCCACACAGTACTCAGGGTAAGCCAGAGTAAACAATGGGTGCAAGAAGATTTTTTTATAAAATCCCTATTTAATTATTCATCCAATATCCACAAGCTGGAAACTAGTACCAGTGTCAGAAGAAACAGTAACTATAACAACACATAAAGGGTTGTAAAATCGGTTGCTGTTTGGCATAACAATTGCCCCAAATGTAGAAGTGAAGAACAACACATTATTAGAAGAATTAGAGGGAGTAATGCCTTTTTGACAACATCTTTGTAACAGCAGATTCTGAGCAAGTGCTGCATAGAAAATTTAAAAAGGTATGTGAAAGGTTAAAAACATTTGGAGCATAACTTAATCAGAAAAAATGTATTTGGAACATGGTAAAAATTAAATTTTTAGGCCACATTATTTCATGTGCCAAAATCAGACCCTACCTGGAAAAAATTAAAGCAATTATATGAATGCTCAAACTCCAAAGAATGTTAAAGAACTTCAGGCTTTTTTTGGGACTGATTAATTTTTTTGAAAATTTTCTATAAGGAAAAGCATGCATAGTCACTCCTTTGTATGATTTACTTTGGAAAAATCAATGATGGAAATGGTCAGAAACACAAGAAGGTGCTTTTCAAAAGACTAAAGTGTTGCTTACATCAACTCATTTATTGGTTCACTATAAAAATAACCTTGAAGTGATATTAACAACTGACACATCTGATTAGAGAATTGGAGTGGTGCTTAGTCATGCATCACAGAATGGGAAATGCTCTATAGCTTTTATGTCTAGAATGTTAGTGGAGGCTGAAAGAAACTACAGCCAATTGGACAAAGAGGCATTAGCTATAGTAGCAGCAGTTCAGAAATTTCACCAATACATTTATGATCATTCTTTTAAAATAATAACTTACCATCACCCTTGATTGGGAATTTTTGCCAATAAAAATGTGCTCCTGACCACTTAAGTTCATGTATGACTCACTGTTACAATTTAATATCAGCATATGATTATGAATTAATCTATCTAAAGGGTAGCCAAATAAAACATGCAGACATGTTATCTCACGTACCAGATTCAATGGAAAAAACTGAAAATGAAATAGAAATATGTTATTTAGACCATTGGAAGTCTAAAATGATAAACTGTGCAGCTGTTGCTAGGTGGACACAAGAGCCAATGAGATACCAGATGCAAATCAACTGGATTAGATGGATGCCCCAGAAAATATCCTCACTATTTAAATAAATCTTTATGGGGTGTGTGTAAACATCTATCAAACTCCAAAGGCTGTATTATACTAGATGAGAAAATATTAGTATTGCCAGTAGGTCACCCTAAAATATTGGAAATATGGCATCAAGGGCATCTGGGTATAGTTAGAGCAAAAACTTTAGTTTGAAGTTATGTATATTGGCCGGGTATGGAAGCAGATATAGAAACATATATATAAAGATGCAATGTCAATCTATTGCAAAAGCACCTAAGAAATTTTTTTACATCATAGCTTAAAACTAATAAACCATGGAGTTGTATGGACATAGACCTTGCAGGTTCAATAAATGGAAAAATGTTTTTTGTATTAATAGATGCTCGCTCCAGGTGGGCCCAATATAAATTTGCAAGAAATATTAGTGCAGCAGAAATTATCTGCATATTGCAGCAA
The DNA here is from genome assembly GCA_028023455.1 of Epiperipatus broadwayi. NCBI lineage: Eukaryota > Metazoa > Onychophora > Udeonychophora > Euonychophora > Peripatidae > Epiperipatus > Epiperipatus broadwayi. The sequence continues at coordinate 5,685,884 of JAQFVV010006215.1, forward strand.
ATATTTTCATGCCATGGTTTGCCAGAAGCCTTGGTCTTGGATAATGGAACTGGCTTTATTTTTGAAGAATTTAAATTATTCTTAGATGAGTGGGGAATGAAACATATTCATGCTCCTCCATATTGCTCAGAATCCAAATGGGATAGCTAAAAAATCAGTGCAACAATTAAAGTTGATATTAAATAAACCAAACTATATGGACATAACTGAAGCATTAACCATGGCAATGCTATATCAACACATTACACTTCCACATCTACAGGAAAATCACCTGCAGAAATTTTGATGGGCAGGAAGTTATGCAACAAACTCTCCATTTCTATACCGGACCAAGAAAAAAAATAATAAAATTGAGAAAAAGTATCTACACTGTTGGAGAAAATATACAGATACATGACAGTCTATGTAAGATATGGGTAGAATGTCAAATAACTAAAGTTATGTTGGACCAAATAGTCAAAATGCAACAACAACAGGAACATGCTACCATCGGCATGTAAACCAAGTATGGAAAAATTGGATGGAAGTAAACATAGACTGATGAAAAATTATCCAGAACTACTATGGCACCTGATGAACATGCAGAAGATCATATAGGAAAACATAATGAAGCAGTGGAAGATCCAGATAAACCTATTGCCCTACAGCCCCAAATAGAGACTACTGATTTTCAAGAAGAAAGTAGATGCTACCAATATCATTGCCCATCAGCATATTTAAGGGATTACAATGTGACTCCAGAGAAACATGCACTTCTCAGGAGTAGGAGGAGATAGTGCAATATAAGTGAAAGAATGACCAGCACTCATTAAAAATTAAGGGGAACCAGATATTATGTTATCTTAGATTGGATTGAGTATTCATCGCCATGAAGCAATATGTGTATTTTTAGATAGTACATTAGCCTTTAACTTAAATAGACCAAGAGGTGATAATGCCTGCTCATTCTGAATGTTTACAGTCTGGTTGGGGACATGGCAATAAATAGTGAGTGTACTAAAATAGAAGTTCTGTTTTTTATATTATAATGCAGAATGCATTAAATTATGAATAATAACTTTAAGATTTCTGTGCTTTGAATGTCTATTGTTTATTTCAAGATATCTATATATTATGCTACTTATACTCCTATAGGCCTCATCACAAATTATTGTATGGAGTCAGAACATAGCACTTTTAAACATTTTTATGTTATTTATCTAGATTTTATACATATATGATTATATCGCACGTCTATCTACTGTATTTAGCCTCATTTTTTTTCAATTAAAATAAAAAAAATTTGATAAAAAATATTTTCAAAGTATGAAAATTTATTGCATGTTAGAATTCTTTAAAACTTTTTTTAAAAATAGAAACATAATATTTAGTAGAAATACATATATCCTGAAAACTTTTTTTGATGTTTTTTTACATTGCTTTACTTTCATACATTTCAACTTTCATACACATTTCAAAAACCAATTAGTATAAAAGTAGAGGACTGCATGTATTACTAATGCAGAGTTTTTGGGATTAAAGCACAACTGTCATTTCCAATGCTCAACATGATTCTACTTTTTGAGTGATTAATCATCAATTATTTTTTCTTGTTTAATAATTTAATTTTATAATATTGGAGTTATTTTTATTATATTTGATTATATATCCCCCCCCCCTTCACACTCTATTTAATTGCCTGTTTTTTAAATACTATCTTCTCTAGCCTCACCTACTGTCAATCTCTTGAACTATTTTTGTTATTCTTATATATAAATAATTAATTGAATGGCTTCCCTGCTCAGGAATTTATAAGAAGTTTGAATATTGAGTTCCATGGGACTTGAGTTCCAGAATCTGATCTTATCATTACATTAAAACAGGGCATCTGATATACCCTCTAATGTGTAATTCTTATTAAATTTACTATATAGTTTTGATTTTCTTTTTAATAGTTCATGTTTTTTGTATTGTATATCTTGAGTTTTTTTATGTGTTACAAATTATGATTTTATCTATTATTGTTGTTAATAAACTTGTTTAATTGAATGAATTTTTCTTTTTCTCTTATATATATACTTGATATTTTTAATCTATTTTTAAACATTTTTTACATTGATAAATAAAATTACTAAAATATATAAAATGACATTTCATTTTATATATTTTAGTAGTTTTATTTATCAATATGAATTTGTACCATTATTGATTTATAGTATAATATATGATAAATATTACATATTCATAGAATCATAGGTACTCAAGTTTAAAAGACAAGCAACAAACAAATATGCCGAGCGATAATAGATAAATTTTAATTTATTATAAGTAGTGCTGTATAATGTATTGTAAGAGTCATAGTAATAAGGACTGAAATTACAAGGAGGCTTTGCAATGCCCCACAATCTGGGCACCAAAATTGCAACTATAAGAAAGAGGTTCAGCTTAATAATGCAACAACAAATGTAAATAAGCTAAAATTGTAATGGTATGAAAGGTAAGGGTCAAAATGGTTTAATTAAGCCCTATGAATTATAGTAGCTTAAAAGAAAATAAAAGCATAATCAGTCATTACTTTATAACTGAACTTTAAATATAAAACATTATTATGTAAATTAATGAGACTTAACTATTAGATAAATGTAATTAAGAATCAAAGGGACATTTTATTGAATCCAAATTACATTTGACAAAGAAGTAATCTGATATTTCAATTTCTTTTTAACTTAAGATAAAGTCTATCAAAATTAAATTCAAAATATATTGTGTTATTTTGAATATCTTGGTGTAAGTTAAATTTATATGAATTAGCTATTATAATCAGTGCCCAAAGTCTTTTGATAAGTGGTGTAATCTTAATTTAAAAACATTATGCTCAATTTTATAATAAATAAATAAATTTATGTTTTATTTACAATTAACAAGAGAATGACAACAATAATAATATATCAGTTTATTTCCCCTCCCCCCTTTTAAAACTTATTTCTTCTATTATTTCTTTTTTTGTGTGTGTGTGTATCAAAGCTCCCCACCCTTTTAATATGAAATGTTAAATAAGTTGAGATAACATATCTATGTTCTCCAAGGTGAATAATAACTTGTTTTTAAGCTTAAAATATTTGTTTTTCACTAACGCTATTTTTAAAATAATAACAAATTCTTAGATTGAGTGGCTAAATATATGAGCATATAAAAAATATTATATGAGTATTCACATTGACTCCACTAAATATCTCTATGTCTCAAATTGATCAAATAAATGTGTAATATCTAACACAACTGATACATAGCCACGCAAATGACTTTAAATAAACCTAGGGAAATCCACATTTATCATTTTGCTATAATAAAACTATTGTAAAATTGATTGACAAATTAAATTATCATAAGTTTAATGATCTTATATTTAAAATTCCTAAATGTCCATAACACTGTCACATGATATTCAAGTTAAATATTTTTTTGTTAGAGGGCTTACTTTTCAACAAAAAAATATTATTTGTTCTGACAGTAATAAACTGTAATCTTTTTTTTTTACAAAGTATTTTATGCAAAGGAAGTAATTTGTTAAAGCAACCGATTAAAAAAAAAAATTACAATGGCATTTCCATAGGCCAGGTACATTTATGGATTTAAAAAAAAATATGATATTGGAATAAAACTTTTTGAAGGAAAAAATGTTCAGAAAAAAATGTGATTTTGACCACAATACAAAACTGAATAGATATAGTATTTAAATCATGAACAAAATGTTATTAGTACATAAATTCATGTTTGAAAGATGATATTTAGTGAGAGGAAAAGAAATAGATTTTATAGTACCATATTTACATTTAATTATGTGTAGTTTGATATTGCATAAATTGCGGCTTCATAGTAATATCATGTCTGATTGAAATTTGTTAAAGCAACCAATTAATTATGATGGCCTTTTCATAGGCTGGGTATATATTCTGGTAACAATAATAATAGTGATTCTAATCGAGATAGCTTTTGCCAAATAAGAAAAATAATAGTTATCTTTTAGATAAATGCTGGCTTTGGGTTGGTATTTTTTGATCTAGTGTCTGAAATACCCTAGCACCCACTGAGGATTGCCTAAGCATGAAATCAGTCTGAGAATAGGGGATAATTTCTGATAGGGATTTTTAAATGCTTTCTTTTGTGGCATTTATCAATAAAACTTGTTATAACTATTAGCACTGCTCATTATTTTTTATTTACAAGCTTATAAAATTGAGTCATGTGGTGTATGACTTTGATTTATTTATTACCATAGAGAATATAAAGATTAATATATTTTTACTAATTGTTTTTGCAGAAATATATGCAAATATAAGAAATAATTGCAAGTGAGCAAGAGTTATATATGTATAGATATCAAAAGCCAAAAACCAAAACAGATAATAAAATAAATAAATTATACCAAATTCAGAATTAAACAAAGGTAGCTAAATTGAAAAAAAATTAAAATTTTATTTTGTATAGTTTGTTTAATTCTGAATTTAATATAATTTTTATATAATTATTTTCTCTTAAGTAATGGCCATTTTTTTTTAGAATATCTCACATCTAACAGTAACACAGCTTAAATACAGTTGATGGAAAAGTAAGGTTAATGCAGCATCAACTAAGAGAAATTTACAACATGCTTGTGAAGTTATGCATTATGATAACATCAGTAAAGAAATAAAACATGAAACTCAAAGTTTATGTTTAAAACAAAATATTTTATTTTTATTTACTTTTTGATAATTTAGCATAGAAACTGAAAGCAAACAACTTCAAACATTAAAATTATGAATATTGCACTTGTCTTGGAATCTAAATTTAAAATTATATTTTTTAGTTTCATCTTAAAAGAATTTTCTTAAAGAGCAATATATATATTGTAATGATACAGAAAATCGGGAGTGAATCTGGGGTCATGGAAATCATCATCAAACCTAAGTCAAATAAAGTTTAAATATATTAAATATAAAAGGATATGATGAAAATGAAGTGCATGAGAGATCAAAGAGCTACCTATATTAAATAACTATAATTAAATAACATAACAGACAAGAGTACTCATTCATCATAATAAATGATCAACAATAAAAATAAAGCAACAGTCAATCTTGTGATTGAATTTAAAATGGGTCTACTATAGACCAGGCTAATTATTTAGCCCTTGCCAGCTTGGGGCAGATTATTTAATTATTAATTTGGATGCACAAACTTAAGTGCTAATCCATAAAAATTTTAAAAAATAATTCTGTGATACTAAAACATACTGATCATTATAAATGCTCTGGCCACCTGGCCAGGTATGAGCTTAATTTCTAATAAATACTAAACTAGCTAAAATGTAATGCATGGACTTCCAGGATCATCATCAACTGGATGTCCATAAACACTAACTATAAACTCCTTTTATATAACAGATCGTTATGCATGAATCTGGCTCAGGAACAAAAGCTCTATATAATTGATACTGTGAACAGGATATATAATATAATGTATAATGATTTATGATGTTTTAGGATTAAATAAAATCACTGGAATAATTTTAACAATGAAATATCAATTTATTAATAACAATTAAAATGAAATTAAGGTCTGCTGAGTATGCCATAAATATAAATTTGACATTCTAATTCTGATTAATGTACAATTAGCTGTCACATTGTGATTTACAAATACACAATAGGTTTACATAAAACTCACATATATAAGCATACAGACATGTGGTATAATAATTTATGAACATATTTGCAGTGTTATAAACCTATAAATGAAGTTCATTTTTATAATATAATTAATGACTGATTTAACATATATGAATGTGCGCATAGAAATGTATGTGCACACTGACATTTATATCATATTTTAATTTGTCAAAATAATAAATTTATTACATATATTTTATTTTCACATTTGAATTGTCATATAATAATAACAAATATGACTAATTTTAACATAAGTGTCTACTTGACATGCATCCATATAAGTACAAAGATGTGCCATAACATATGGGATTTGTCACATAATAATAATAATAATAATAAAGAAATAAGTTATCACATTTTAATGATACATAAATGATTGTTTTCTCATATATATGTGGGTATCCATGAAATGTGTGTATACACTGATGTTTATATCATATGATATTTTAATTTTTCAAAATAATAGATTTATTAAAAACATATTTTTCACATAAATGCACATGTATGGTGTGTGTATACACAAAAATATAGATGATACAAATTAAAACTATTAATTAGTCTCTTCTTTTATAGTAAGTAAAAGTTTTTCTTTAAAAAAAGAAAAAAAAACTTATCATTTGGAAAGTTTCATTTAAAATTCAGGTCCTGTGGCCTCAAAGATATTCAGAGTTTTCCTTTCTTTTTTTTATAAACAATATTTGGAACAAATAATCTTCTAGACACAAATGTTATTTATTATTTTCTTTCCTTGTTTTATTTTCAGTTGACAAAGTCATTGCTTTTAAAATTTGTTAATTGGAAATTTTAAGTATCATTATTTCAAGAAATTATTTAAAATACTTTCGTTTTCAATAGATACAACATTACTCACCAGCTGTACTATATATGTAATGCAGTACTCCTATCTGTACCCCTCTGCATACAGATAAAACACTATATGTATAAGGTAACTCTTCAACAAACTGATGGACTCTGGGTAAGCTGATCTTTACTAAACAATAGACTGTCTTATTATCATCTTCAGGAAAGGTATAATCCAACAACATATGCATTCAATCACCTCCATTTAGTCTCATCATTTGATGAACTTCAGGAAAGCCAGCCAGCTAGTACACTATATATATATTGTGCCATTACAATTTGGTCACTAGTCAAATTTATAGTAATGTGCATGTAAGAAAGTGTAAAACAAAATCATCACATTTTTATATAATCATAAATGAAGCTGTAGGGCATCCGAGTTTAAACCCTACAAGGTCTAGTTCTAAAAGCTTTAAACAGAGAAAGAATGGGTCAACAATTACATGCTTTACTTGTTTGTGTGTTGATAGAAAGGTAATACACACATTTAAACTATTTAATATTTAATTTTTCTTTAAAAAGCAAAGTTATAATGCATACATATAGGCAATGTATGTGTAAATTATTTAATTGTTTTATATTTCAAATATTAAACATTTTAACTTTCTTTAAAACTAACCTATGCTTGATCAATTCTAATATTTTATTCTATACTTTTATTTTGCTTTTCATTAATTATAATTGGGATTTAAAAGTTACAGACTTAATTAAATAATTGGGTTATAATTATTAAGCTAGCAATCATATTATTTAAGGTTAGTTTATGAATGATTTGAAAGAATGAAGGATGTGTGTACATTACATACAAAAATTTACATTTCCTAAATATTGAAAGAAAAGGAAGTATTAAATCTGTCAAATTATTTTTTTTGTACAATTGTTTGTTAAAAGAGGAAATCTGTTTAATCAGATATCAATCTTTGTAGCAATTTTTTTTTTTGTAAATAATTGTTTTTCACTTTGGAAGCTTATAATGGGTCAGAGCTCTAATTTTGAAATTGTCTTATCTCAAGATCTAAAGAAGGAAGCTCAAAGATTTGAAATGTTACCTGGATATTAAAAAAAAAAAAAGAAAAGAAAGGAAATAAGGATTGAGTCTATTTTTTTTTAAACAAAAGTGTCTGGAAAAAGGATTAAACTTTTCAGTTGAAAAATAATTTAGTTGAAAATAAATTAGAGATCTAATTAAAACAAATTTGTCCAAAAATAGCAAGTGATGCTATCTCTGATTGGTTAAGTTAGCTAAAAATTGGATATAAAAAGCTGTCTTGAATTATTATTAAGATTATTGTTTATGATTCAGATTATTAAACTATCCAATTGAATGCTGAAAATATAAGAAATGTCTGGCTAGAAAAATTATATGTATGTCCCATCGGTTCTGGACCATCTGGGGAAGCTGCACATCACATAGGAAAGAAAAGATGTGTCTAAAATAATATTCTACACCTTTCAACTGACCAGAGAAATAAGATGTTTGTTTTTAATAGAAGGAAGAAAGCATTCACCTGCATTCAAAGAAGATGAATTAATCTACTGATAAATATTAATCATCAAGTCCAATTAATTGTTACAACAACTGATTTTAAACTCAAGAAAATTTACAAATGGGAAAACAACTGCTGTATTTCATCCACATGCTTGACAGGAAGAGAAGAAAATTTAATATAATGATTTCCAAATTATCCACTAAAGCAAATAACCTCAATAGAGTCATCATCATCAAATAGTTATACACCTCAAGAAAGAGATTGTTCCCACATAAAACGGAAATGGTAGCTGCAGAACTATAGACAATATACAAGACAAGTTTGAACCCTTGGAAATTCGCCACAAACAAAAGATCGGTAATATGACTTTTTATATCTATTTTCTTTAATATCAGTCTTAATAAACATTTTAGCAATAAAGTGGTATATTTTATTTAAAGAACTTTTAAAGACTATTCAGATCGATTAAAAACAAGAATGTCTTACTAATAATAACTTTGAGCTTCATAAATGATCTTGAATGTATGAAAATTATTTGTTTATTAATTTTACAATATTAATGTGTAAAACAATTTTTTTTATGGTGTTATGATTTTAGTTTTAACTAATATATTATTATTATTTTGGTTTTAAATAATATTTTGTTATTATGGGATAAAACATGCACATACATAATAATATTTTTATATGTGTATAATTGCGACTGAATGTGAAATAATAGGTGGTGTTAAAATATTAAATTATGTTGTCTTGAGAAAGTATAGATTTCAGCGCTTGGAAGGGAGGGGGAGATAATGATTTAAAACTCTTTTCTAAAACTTGCTCTTTCAATTCTACTAACATTTTTTTTTTACATTCTATTTACATGTTAGATTTTTAAAGTATGTGTGTTAATGAGCAGATAATATTTTTTGTCTTGAAATACTTTTCATGGTCAATGTGACGTCCAACTTAATACAAAATACATTTGAAGGGAAAGGGGGAAGAACTTAAAATTAATCTGAGGATTGTTATATAATCAATTATTATTATTATTATTCATGTCAATTTTCATATTTATCTAGAAATTTTTATGTATATGTTAGAAATGTAGTAATAAATATTAGTTTGTTTTACTAAACGAGGCGTATATATTTCATTAATTGTAGTCTTTGTTAAGTGTGATTATTCATCATCATCAATGGTTGAATATTAGTTATTTAAGATATAAGTAAATATGCTAAAATTAAGCAATAATTATGAATTTCTTTATAAAATTTAGTTTTATGTTTAGGCTTAGTCCTAGAGCTGTAGTTGAAACCATTGTCATTATCGTTATTATTATCATCATCATCATCGTCATCAACGTTTTAATTAATGAGCTGTTTAACTGTTTAAAGGCCATAAATAAATATTGATTTTATAATATTTAGTGATTTCTTAGTATTATTATAACCACATCCCATCATCTATTTCATGCAAGGATGAGTGAATTGCCATCCTAAATTAGTTATATATAATCTGAGCTAGTAAACTTATAAAAACATTGAAACACATTTGTTATGCTAAGATCTGAGAAATGATTTATGTCTAATATACTCCACTTTAGTTTATAGTTGTTTTACTTTTACCTAAATATTAGTGCGTATAGTGATATGGCTCAAAAAGCAAAATCTTCCATTTTTATTAGAAATAAAGTACCAAAAAGGGGATTCAAACCCGGTACATGTGAAAGGTTATTAGATATAACCATGTCTAGATTCAGATAATCTAGTGGCGCCCTGCTAGACCATATTCACTTAGTATTTGTTTAAACATGCACTTAACATCAAACCAAGAAATGAAAGTGGATAAGATCTACTGTCTATATACCTGAGTTATAATAATTTGCTTATAATTATATTGATATTGTTATATTTTGAGAAATCTATAATTATTGAGATAGTGTTTACTTAAGAAATCCAAGTTATTTTAAATATTATGATCTTGATATTTGGACTCCTTTACTCAGATATAATAATATCTTTTGAACTCATTTTAATTAGGTTACAATGAGTTATTTGAACCTTTACTTAATAATTTTTGATATTTGAACTCCTTCACTTATATGGTAATAGTTATATTGTAACCATCTATAATTATTTGAGCGACTCTTTAATTATGTTACAATATATATATACATACAGACTAATTAACCACAAAAAACTGACCCTGGCCTCCATGTGACCATGGTAAACTAATAGTAGCAGCTGGACTTGCATTGTCTTGCCTTCAGTTATAACTTCATGATAGTACTAATCTGGTTGTCATAATCTGTAAAACTCTTTAAAAATTATTCCGTCTAATCTTTTTTCCAACCTTTTTAAAGACAGGGTGGAAAAAAATACAGTAATTAAAAATGAGTTTTTCCTATCTTGATTAAAAAAAGTTAATGGCTCTTTTTAGTTTAACTTAATCCTTTGAAAAACAACTTTGTGGAATTTTATCAATATATGTATTATACAAACTTTAATTTAAAAAATTTGGTAGTCAAAATAGATAGTGGAATTTTATAATTACCAGTATAACTATTATATGAAATTAATCATAGAATTAAACTTGGTTGGAGTGCTTTTGGTAGAAATAACTTGATACTAAAAGGAAATATGCCTATGTGTTTGAAAAGGAAGGTTTTTAATAAATGTGTTTTATCAGTTCTTACTTATGGATCTGAAACTTGAACACTTAATAGAAGAGCAATACGGAGACTTCAGACCACTCAAAGAAGTATGGAAAGATGCATGTTGGGAGTAGCAAGAAGAGATCAAAAATGCAATATATGGGTAAAAGAACAAACAGGTGATACTGACCTCATTGAAAAAATTAAAAGACTGAAGTGGAGTTGAGATGGACATATTGCTAGAAGAGATGATAATAAATGGACAATTGAAATCTTAAAAAAGGATTCCATGAGATTTTAAAAGACCCAGAAAGAGACTACATGTGAGATGGATGGATGAAATAAGAAAGTGTGCAGGGGTGATGTGGAGAAGAGAAGCTAAAGATTGGTGAAGATGGATTGAACTTGGAGAGACCTTCATTCTGCAATGGATTGTTAATGGTTGATGATAATATCTATTATAACATAAAAACAAAATCAGAATTAACAAAATATGAATTAGACCTTTTGAAATGTTTTATAATTATTTTTTTTTAGTTAAAAGTTATTTAATACTTAACTGTTATTCCATTGTAATACAGAAAATTTCTACTAAAAATTTGTTTATGTTTATTTCTATTTTTCCTTTCAACTTTATATATATATATATAAATGCATACGCAGTACTATGTTGTTGTATGGCATGAGACACATGATGGTCTCAATATATGTATCATTAAAAATGGATATTAATGAGATCCATTATGATGCTCTTTTATATAAATTTTAATAAAGAATAATAAAAAAAATCATATGCAGCAGCTATATAAATATATATATTATAACATTTTTCGTTTTGTTAGACCTCTACACGCTAATATAAACTGCGCACGAGTTGATCAAGTTATGTCAAAAAGAAGAAAGTTGTATTTCTATTTCTAAAAACATAACTATATTTCCTGATCAAACTCGGCCTATTAATTGTTGAGAATTATGCTATTGATGAAATCAGCTTTTACTTTATTTAATATGGGCGCCAGGTCTTTTTATTCTAAAGAGACCGCTGAAATCTGTCGCCAGCACGTCTCGCAAATAAAAAAAGAAAATACTTTTAAACTAATCGGTATTGCATCATACCGTAACGAGAAATATTTTTTAAAATTATTATTCCTGGGCTTATTGAACACATTGGCAAAGGTAAATTATATATTTAAACATCACTAAAATAATATTAATAAATTTAATAATAATTAATAACTATTATTAATAACGCACAATGAAAAAGGTTGATAAAAGTAAAATCTCTTATTCCAACAAACTAAAAATATTTGTAAGTTAAATTACGAATTAACTAAACTGGAGAGAACATGAATCAATTTATAAAAAATAGTTGGATAAAGTAATTTAATAATGTTCACTTATTACAATTCACTTCCAAGATCTTGTATAAAATTATTTAAATGAAAGTCTCTTTAATAAGAAAATTACTGTCTATATCGGGATTATTTTAAGACTTGTTTGCAAACATTTAATTTTGTCACAATCAAGAATAAGTAGTCTTACCGGTAAGTTTTAGTGAATTCACGCTGGTTGTAGATAACTATGCATAGTTTTTCGGGGTTAAAATGAGCTCACAGCCTTTGATTATTAGTTGATCTTGGTGCTGGTTCCATAGGCTAGTCGCGTAAGCTTCTCTGGTGTCCATCGGTAACAATGTCAGCTAAAGCTCCGGTCTACTCTCGTATGAAGAACTTTTTCATCATAGAGTGGTGTGGATTCTTTAATCCAAAACCAACCAAAAGAATATCAGGCAAACCAAGACATTCCTCCAACCGAATCTCTCCTTTTTATACCAGAGGTCCAGTTTTCAGACTTCTGCGCATGCTATTATCATGGCATTTTTTGGTTCATAATCTTGTAGATTCTTTATAAAATTTACGTTATAAAGTCTTTATTTTTTTCAGCATAATTCTGCCATCTTTAATTAGTTGAAATATTTTTACTTTCTCTTATCTAGATTGGTAATTTGAGTCTTTTGTTCTCTCCAATTCTAACTTTTATTTCTAATTACATAAAAAAAATACGAAAGAATAATTTAACTTTCATTGTACTTTTTTTTTTTAAAAAAAAAAAAAAAAAATTAGTCAAAAAAAATCTAAATTTACTTTTATTTTTTTAGTTTTTACCAAATGCCAATATATTTGCAACGTATATAATTAAATGTTACAATATATATATATATTGTAACCTAATTTAAAGTAAACAATATTATAGATTCAGTTGTAACTTATTAAAGAGAAATATTGCAACTATTTGAAGAGAAATTCAATTGTATATTAAAATATCATTGGATTGTCAAAAATCCAAATATTATTAAAATCTCAAATATTTAAATACTATATTCATGGTAACTTAATAAAGATGATCAGACGATCCAAATGTATTAAATAATGAGGAAACGATTCAAATGTAAATATTTAGCTTAATAAAGGAAAGGCATTGTAGATTAAATTAAATTATGAGAAGAATACCTGAGTAGTGGCTATTAAACAAAAAGGTCATAAACATTAAAATGATGAGTAGGAATAAATTAAACATATTTCTATAATTAAATTTCTCAAGATATCACAATATCAATAATTATATACAAATTATTAATAATAACTATTATAACTCAGGTATATGGAAATCACGTGAGGTGAGTACACTAGTAACTCAATAAAATATCTGCTCAGGTATACAGACAGTAGATTTTATCCACTTTCATTTCTTGGTTTGATGTTAAGTGCATATCCAAACAAATACCAAGTGAATATGGTCTAGCAGAGTGCCACTAGATTATTTGAATCTAGACACAGTTATATCTAATAACCTTTCACATGTACCAGGTTTGAATCCCTTTTGGTATCTTATTTCTTACAAAATGTATGATTTTGATTTTTAGAGCCATACCACTGTATGCACTAATATCTAAGTAAACATAAAACATCTTTAAACCAAAGTGGAATTCATTAGACACAAATCATTTCTCAGATCTTAGCATAACGAATGTGTTTCAATATTTTTTTATAAGTTTTACTAGCTCAGATTACTATTAATTTAGGATGGCAATTCACTCATCCTTGCATGAAATAGATGATGGGATGATGGTTATAATAATACTAAGAAATCACTAAATACTATGAAATCAATATTTATTTATGGCCTTTAAACATTTAAACAGCTCATTAATTAAAACGTGATGGTGATGACAATGATAATGATAACGATAATGACAATGGTTTCAACCACAGCTTTAGGACTAAGCCTAAACATAAAACCTAATTGTTATAAAGAAATTCATGATTATTGTTAATCTTAGCATATTTAATCATATCTTAAACAACTAATATTCAACCATTAATGATGAATGATCACACTTGATAAAGACTACACTTAATGAAATATATACGCCTCATTTAATAATAATAAACTAATATTTATTAATGCATTTCTAACATATACATAAAATTTTTTATATTTACATGAAAATTTATATTAACAATAACAACAATAATCCTAATCGACTGTTTTAAAATCATAACATTAAATTTTCAACTCTTCCCCCTTTCCCTTAAATGTATTTCAAAAGTATATTGTATTAAATTGGGTAACTGATTTGTTAACATGTTCCATCCACAAGAAAAGTATTTCATAAAAAAAAATACTATCCACTCATAGGCACACATACCTTATAATCTAACATGTAAGCAGAATGACAAAATAACTGTTATTAAAATTGGAAAGAGCAAGTTTTAGAAACAAGTTTTAAATTATTTTCTCCCCCTCTCTTCTACCTCTGAAATGCTATACTTTAACTTGAAACAAAATAATCTAATATTTTAATACTACTTATTACTTCACATTCACTCGCAATTATACACATATAAAAATATTATTATGTATGTGCGTGTTTTATCCCATAATAACAACATATTATTTAAAACCAAAATAATAATACAAAAAATTATTTTACACATTAATATTTCATAACTGTAAATTAATAAACAAATAATTTTGATACATTCAAAATCATTTATGAAGCTCAAAGTTATTATTAGTAAGACATTCTTGTTTTTAATCGATCTGAATAGTCTTTAAAAGTTCTTTAAATAAAATATACCACTTTATTGCTAAAAGTTTATTAAGACTCTGATATCATAAAGAAAATAGATATAAAAAGTCATATTACCGATCCTTTGTTTTGTGGTGAACTTCCAAGGGTTCAAACTTGTCTTGTATAATGTCTATATTTCTGCAGCTACCATTTCCGTTTTACGTTGGAACAATCTCTTTCTTGAGGTGTATAACTATTTGATGATGATGATTCTATTGAGGTTATTTGCTTTAGTGGACAATTTGGAAATCATTATATTAATTTTTCTTCTCTTCCTGTCAAGCATGATTCTTTTAGTGGATGAAATACAGCAGTTGTTTTCACATTTATAAATTTTCTTGAGTTTAAAATCAGTTACTGGAACAATTAATTGGACTTGATGATTTAATATTTATCAGTAGCTTTTCCTGATCGCCTTTAAATGCAGGTGGATGCTTTCTTCTTTCTATTTAAAAACATCTTATTTCTCACAGTCAGTTGAAAGGTGTAGAATATTATTTTCAGACAAGACATCTTTTCTTCCCTATATGATCTGCGACTCCATGACGGTCAGGTCTTGATGGGATACATATATAATTTTTCTACCCCGTCATTTCTTATATTTTCAACATTCAAAACTTCATAAAAAAATGATTTTAAAAAAAATTATCTAGCAGAACTAAAATGTTTGTCTGCTTTAGTTTCAATAATTTTTTAAAAGTCTCTCTAACAAATAATGAATGAATGATTTCAACTGATTTTCCAGACTGCTTTTATATCCGATTTTTGAGTCAACTCACCCAATTAGAGTGCTAGTGTGACTTGCTATTTTTGACCAATTCCAAAAAAAAATCACACACCTGGTTTTCAGACACTTTTGTCTTAAAAAAAATAGACTTAATCCTTTTTCACGTATCTCTGTAATATCTAAAATTGGAGTTTTTTTCCTCTAATCTTAAGATGAGACAATTTCAAAATTAGAGTTCCCACCAAGCTTAAGCTCCCAAAATGACAAACAATCATTTACAAAAACAAAATTGCTACAAAAATAGATATCTGATTCAACAGATTTTTTTCCTTAACATAAAATTGTAAAAAAAAAAAATAATTTGACAGATTTAACCCTTCTTTCAATGAAAATAATTTGACAGATTTAACCCTTCCTTTTCTTTCAATATTTAATAAATGTAAATTTCTGTATGTAATGTACACACTTACTTTATCATTCAAATCATTCATAAACTAACATTAAATGATACAATTGCTAGCTTAGTAATTATAACCCTAATATTTAAAATTAAATCTGTAACTTTTAAATCCCAATTACAATTATAGAAAAGCAAACAGAATAAGATATTAAAATTGATCAAGCATTGGTTAGTTTTAAAGAAAGTTAAATATCTGAAATATAAAACAACTCAATAGCTACACATACACTGCCTATATGTATGCATTATAACTTTGCTTTTTAACAGAAAAATTAAAAATTGAATAGTTTAAATGTGTGTATTGCCTTTCTATCAACACACAAACAAATAAAGAATATAATTGTTGATCCTCTCTCTTTCTGTCTAAAGCTTTTAAAACTGGATCTTGTAGGGTTTAAACTTGGATGCCCTACAACTTCCTTTTATATAAAAATGTGATGATGATTTTGTTTTACATTTTCCTACATGCACATTACTATAAATTTAGCTAGTGACTAAATTGTAATGGCACAATATAAATAATTATGCATAAAAAACCTTTTTTGACACATGGTTTTAAGCCCCTTTCAAATGTTAATAACCTATTTTAATATTAACCAATTATTACATATATGGAACACTAGGGGGTGTTATATATGCAATAATTGTTTAACATCAAAATAGATGATTAGCATTTGAAAAGGGCATGAAACTATGTGCTGAAAAAGACTTAATGTTTAATTATTTTTAATATATATATTTACGTAGCTGTTGTATATCATTTTTTTATTATTTATTATAATAGAGGTATAAATTGAGAACTAGAATTTAAATCAATAATTGAGGTTTATCAATGAAAAAAGGCATGAAAAATTTTTAATATGACATTATTTCAAATCAAAGCAAATTCCAGAATATAATATTTTTTACTGATTAGGCATTAAATAATTGGAAATGCATAATAATTATTTCAATTTTTGCAAAATGTCTCAGAAATTGAAAATGAAAATCTGAGAAAAATCTGCAATTGATCTGCCCATTATGTTCATAATATTTCAATAATATGATTTTTAATAAATTATCTTTCTATCATTTTTATGCATCCTCATATATATTTTTTCTGGCTTCTTGAAAAAGGATATAGTGAGAATTCATTGTATTTTATTTAAATTTATGCACATTATTTTTTTTTCTTATTCTTTCTCCATTTTTTTAATCTTTTTATTGTCAGGTTGGCATGGGGCTTGTTTATCATGAGCTTCTCATATTACTGTCTATCTCTGCAATAATTGTAAAATGGTAGGGTTTTTGTATAATCTTGAAATCGTTTATAAGTGATTATTATTAATGTTAATAATATTTTTAACAATATAATCAATTTCATGGAAGTAAATGGTATTACTTATTGAAATTTATTGAACTGATATTAAAAACTAGTTGTAGGATTCAGTGACAGAAAGATTGTCAAATAAAATATTTATTTTTTAAAAAAAAACTTATTTAACTATTAAAAAGATTTCCAAAAAAAAAAAGAAATGAGTTTATTGTTAAATTGGTTTTTTTTTTTTTTAACTATTAGTTTAAGTTTAAGAAGTAATTTTCTAAGCTCACTGATTGAATCAAAGAACGAATAAACTGCTTCCAACTTAAATTGCTTTTTCTTAATACTACAGTTATATGCATTGTTTTAAAAATAAATGTAAAAGTAATTAATCAAAATTATGGTGGCAGAACTAAAGAAATGATTAAAAAAAAATTTTTTTTCATGTTGATGTCTCAAAAAAAAAATTGTTATATTGCTAAATAGCAATAAAAAATAAATTATTATTATAAATAGAGTGTTTTGAAATTAGAGTTTTCAATTTATATTTATCCTCCACTCCTCAAACAACCGATACACATGGCCACACACGTGATGGAACAGAGGATGAATATTAGCTGAAAATACTAAGTTCAAATTCCTTTATTTATTATAGTAAACATTCTATATACTGAATAAATAGGTTAATTAAATTATTATTATATTGAATTAATTATTTTGATTTTTATTGTTATATTAGCATTAATAATTATAATTTAAAAAATAGCGAAGACTATTATTTATTCATTACAAATTAATCGTACAATCAAACTTTGGTGGCCTAGCAGCTGGCCGGGTTCGCTTCCCGGTCACTGCTTTGACACACACATATATAAAAGACAATAGATAAATATTTCTTATGTAAATGCTGTATTTTTTTTAAATTGATACGTAAATGAATTGATTTTAATCAAATTATTTTTATAAAAATATCAACAATAAAATTGTTTATTAAAAAATTGTCGAAGGGAAGATTTCAATAATCATTTGGATAAATTTTAGTAAGGGTAAATCCTTTTTTATATAAGATTCATGTTCATGATTTTAATTTCTATTTAAATGCTTGCTTGCCATTAGTTATAGTATAGAAGATGGAGACACTTTTTTAACAAAGGGAAAAAAGCACTACTATATATCAGAGATTTCTCGCATTGTGAGACAAATAGGAATTGGACTATATATTTTGTACATTTCATTTTAAAAGTTTTTGTGCATTATATATGCTAGAAATTGTTTATATATCTATTGACTTTATATCAATAAAAAGTATCTGTACTATATATTTACATTGATATTTATACTAATTATCAAAAATCTATTTAACTTGATGTTTTCGTATAGCTATTAACCATGTTAATTGGGTTAATATATATAATGAGATAGAAATGTCACCAAGATCATATTTAATACCATAATAAAAATCAAGCTACTATTTTAATCAAGTTTTAATCTACTCTATCAGATATGTAAAATGATGAAATGATAAAATATTGAGAAAAGTAAATAGATAAAAAATATTATAGATTTAAAATTACCGTATATCATCAAAAATTGTTTAAAATATGTCTGGGTCATATCAATATTCATGACACATATATAAATTCAAAAGAATAGTTTCCCTAGATAAATACCTTTCAGTAATTACTTAGGAATAGGTTTAAAATAATTATGTAGAATTAAATATTTAAATAATATACTATTCTTATTACAAGTGCATTTAAAAATGACAAGCGTTAGTAGCCGAGAGGTCAGCGCTGTTGTTGCGGGTTCGCTTCCCGGCCGATGCTTTGATATATGGGGGGGGGGGGACGAAATGAAAAAAAATAGAAATTGTTTTTGTCTCTAAAATTAAATTTTTCAATAGCAGAAATGAGTGAAGTGGTGATAAATAAAGTCTACTAAAGTAAAACTGAATTAAAATTGTATTTTAATTAAATTTAAGAAACATATCTTAAAATATTTAAAGATATTTATATTTCGGAATATAAGTTTAAATGTAAAAATCAATTAAAAGAATTATATTTGATACTTGCTAAAAGTTAGAAAAATAGATAATTATCAAATTAGTGTAAATGATAAAATATTTACTAAATAACATGGATTGTATGGTTATTGATTTAAAATAAATAAAATGTTGAGCTTAAATCAAATTATTGCAATTCAAACATTTAGCTAGCAGATCATTCAAGTAATTCCAATATTATTTTAGGTGTTAAGCATTGGTGGCCTAGCGGTTAGCGTAGCTGCCTTTCATGCAGCTGGTCCGGGTTCATTTCCCGGTCAGTACTTTGACATATACATATATATATTATTTAGTAACTTGTAAAGAGAATTCAAAAAAGAAGAGGTCTAATTCATCAAATTTGTCAGATTGAAGTCAAACTCACTCATAAGATAACAGATTAAATTATAAGTAATATTATAATGCATGTATATTTCATTATATACTTTATTTCAACTTAACTAATAAGACTGTCAGAATAATTAGAGAATAGACATTCTTTTTTGGATTATTATTTTTTTTACAGCTGCATAAATTTATAGTTATTTTGATGGGAGAATGGTAACCTAAATCTTTGAATGCCTGGGTTAGGGTCATTTCTTAATGAATTTGAGTTTGGAGAAATCATTTATTTGTGAAAATTTATTGTCTATCACATCAATATTGAAGAGGAATGTGAAATTCCAGAATAAATGCTCAAAAACATAGCACTAAAATATGTAATATATAAAACTATCAAAAAGATAAACATTGAAAATATATATATTAAAATTGAGAGACCCCACAAAGTGAACAACTATAAAATAAACTACAGGTGAAAATTAAAATTTTATTAAATTTAAAATATATTTTCAGAAATATATATTTTAGGTTTTATAAAAATTTAATCCTCACCCACAGTCCATTCTTTAGTTGATCCACTCTCTAGGATGTCTCAAATTTAGTGTATACTTTTAATGGTGATCCTCTTGATGGTTTTATATATATTATTTTTTCACTGCTGGATTCTGCAGCATTTATTCTAGAGTTTCAAATCCTTAAATGTTGAACATATTGTGATATTAATATTCATGGCAATTATGCAAATATGAAAGAATGGTTTTTCTTAATAGCAATCTTTTGGTAAATTATGTAGAGTTTGAATTATAATAATTATACAGAGTTAAAGAACAAATTTCTTATTGGATGTATATTTAAAAATAAATTTAAAAAAAATAAAAATTGTTCTTGTGATTAAAATGAAATTTTACATTTTTCAATGTTGGAAATATGTAATACAACAACTTTGTACATGAAGTGGCAGTAAATTAATTTTATTTAAAAAAATATTGTCTTTTAATAAAATTTAAGAAATTGATAAATTATTTAAACATATAGATTTCGTAATATAAATTTAAATGTAAAAGTCATTTAAAAGAAAAATAATTGATATGCTTACCAAAAGCTAATTATAATAATCTGGTGAAGCAGTCGGATCTAAGTTCGATCCTAGCTTCATGATCTTTCACATGTAGCCAACTTCAAACCCTTGTACTAACCTTGAATTTCCGATGCAATGGGGCTTTATACGTTTAGTCCACGCTAGTTTTCTTAAAAAAAAAAACTATTACAAATGTGTGTTAAAATTAACTCATTTGAGATTTAAACTAATAATTTCTGTTAATAAATTCATGATAGAATTATTCATGAATTTATATATATTATAACTGCATGGATTGTGCATATATATTTATAAATATTTAAATGTACATATTCGTTCTAAAGTTTCATTGCGTCGGGAATGTTTATTTTACTTTTAAATAATTTGTTCAAATTTTAGTGATTAAAAGCTAGATTCTTTTGATAAGCTTTCAGATTGCCTCTTTCCAAAACAATGGGTAAAGTTTTATTAATTAAAAAAAGATAAGTATTTAAAATGTAAGGACGGTCCTAATTAAAATCATTTTCTGATTTTAAAAATTCATTTTCTAATTAGAAAATGAATTCAAGTTAATGAGTTTGAAAGCCTTATCAAAGGAATGTATCTAAAAACAACCAGTAAATCTAAAAACATTGATAATGAAAGAAGCGCTAGCCTGAAGGCATCAGAGGACAGATATATAGCACTGAAAAGTTTGGAAAAAAAGCCATCTTTGTTGTAGAGAAGTGCAGTAAACTCAGTGTATTTTAAATAGTGTTTCGATTATGGTGAAGGGATAGAACATCAGGAATCTGGCTACGGTTCCTGAAGCCCTTTGAGAATCTTCAATGAAGCTGCTGAATCTTTCCAGACCAATCATGCTGCTAAAATTGTGAAAATTCATTAAAATACTGTTCAAGTAATTGACCAAATGGTGCCTATGTTTTTTACCAACCCGGACGTGTAACCTAAGGGAACCAGCCCGGAAGAAATGAGTAATATATTTCTATAATGAACCTTAAGCTTTCTGGCCAGTTTCTGAACTTTACTTTATACTCTCTTTAAGAGCTCTTCTCATTTATAATGTATTTTAAAATAGTAATTCTCTCAATTTCTAGTCTTTAAATTTAACTTTCCTTCTCTCTATGGTGGTTCATTTACTATGCTATATATATATTTATCGTGTGATTTATTAATGTTGTTTATTTTAATTATATGCCAATAATCCTCTGACTCGATGAGCCCTTTGTTCTCTTTGCCTTACGCAGATATTAAATCTGATAATAATTCTCGTCCATTAGAACTAGATTTATACAGTTCTATCAATCATCGAGTCGAAAGAAATTATTAAATGTTGTTATTTTTATATTTGGCTAATAATAAATTATTAGCTCCATTTCTCACCTATGTCCCCAGCTCCTATCTAATTTACAAATGTTTCTATATTCATATATATAATGTTAAAATGTTTTTTTCTCTTATTCACCAATATTTATTTATTCACGTATAATCTAAAATGTTTTTGTAAAAAGGGTAGATAAAGGAATCAACTAAATACATTCTAATTCAGATTGTTTTCACTGTCTATTAATATTCAGGAGGGACACGATATTTGGGGCATGATGAATATAATTTTATAATGCGTTAAAATAGTTTTAGTTAAAAGCTCATTTGACTTTAATTAAATTGATCAAGTCATCACATAGAGCATTCTATCATTGGGTTTTAGTTCTCAAACGGTGACTAGTAAGTCATCATCTTCAATGTTGCTGACATAGGGCAATCTTCCGCTCCGTTAGGCTGGTTTGTGATAATATTTCTGCTATTTTAAATTATCAAGGAAGAAAGTACTTCCTCCCCAATTCATATTAGTCAAAGGGCATAAGACTTGTCAGATGCAAGCCACCATAGGACTTCGATTATCGACTAGCCATCGTCTTTCAATTTCACTTTATAGCTCATAATTCGTCAGCACCGTTGCCTCTCTGTTCCGGTAAAGCCTGCTCTGATGCTCATAATTCATGATGAAGTGATTTAAATTAAAGTTCAACAAATTCTCAGTAAATAAGTTTTCCAATAAAGGTTAAAGTTATGCCCTAAAATACGTATCGTGCTTTTCATGAATGGATTTGCGAATGTGAGAATAAATCTCACATTCTTCTATATAAAATAATAATCTTAATTTCCTTTACAACTGAATACCTTTATCTGCCTTTATTTTCTTGTTGGGGGCATAGACATAGACTTTCAAATATTGCATAATATTCATTGGCATATAATAAGGACCGTCACTCATATTACAATTATAAACATTGTTTAAGGACTAGAATTAATTAATATAATCATTATTTAAAACTCAAACAAAACAAACTATTATTATTAAATATTTTCTAAACACACTTGGTTTCTTAGTGCTTAATTCTTTCATAATTATTTTAATGTTAATACTCACTGTCTGTGTTGGAAACCCGAACACATACATATGATTCGATTTAAAATTATTTTAGTCATTTATTATCAGTTCAGGGGTCTCTGATCCTCACCAACCATTGAGCTAGTTTCTTGGCGCATAGCACTGTGCCGTCGATTTAGATTTCTACTAATCTGAGCTGTTGAGTTGGGTTTGAATTCAGTTTGGTTCAGCTGAGTTTGGATCCAACTTGCAGTTTAGGTGGTGGATTTTTTGACTGGTAGATGGTTATATTTTTGGCGCCCAACATGGGGCTCCAAAAACATAACCAATGTACCTGTCAAAAAGAAGCCAACACATCAACAAACTCAAACTCAAAGTCAGATTCAAACTCAGGCAGTTCAAACTGAACTCAAACCCAACTCACAAGCTCAGATCAAATCAATGGATGACATATATCGATGGTACATGACTATGCGCCAAGGAACTAGCTCAACGGATGATGATGATTAATGAGACCCTTGATTTAACTCTAATAAAGTATAATAAAATAACTAAGAATCTTTATAAGTCAACTCATATATATATATGTTCAGGTTGCCAATACAGACAGTGAGCATTAATATTAAAATAATTTGAATAAAAACAAATTTAAAA
Organism: Epiperipatus broadwayi; assembly: GCA_028023455.1. Taxonomy (NCBI): domain Eukaryota; kingdom Metazoa; phylum Onychophora; class Udeonychophora; order Euonychophora; family Peripatidae; genus Epiperipatus; species Epiperipatus broadwayi. Next base: position 5,709,692 of record JAQFVV010006215.1, read on the forward strand.
AAAACAAATGTGATAATAAAATGTTTAATAATAATTATAATGTTGTTCAACTTTTAGATTGTGATTATATAGATTACCTCTAGTCTTTAAACGGAATTTATATTTACAATAAGAATGGCAGTCCTTATTATATGCCAATACGATTACGCAGTATTCTAGGAGAAATATATATATCTATGCCCCAACGAGGAAGTAAAGGTAGATAAAGATATTTGGCTGTGACAGAAATTATGATTCAAATTCTAAAAGAAAGAAAGTGAGATTTATTTTCACATTCGTAAATCAATTCACAAAGAGCAAGGTACATGTTTAGGGCATAACTTTAATGTTTAATAGAAAACTTACTTAATTATAAATAAATATGAATTTGTTTGACTTTTATAAAATCAATTCATCACGATTTACGAGCATGAGAGCAGGCTTTACTGGAACTGAGAAATAAATGGTACTGATGACTTATGAGCTATAAGAATAAATATTAAAAATAATGGCTTGTCTGTGATTTAAGAAAATAGCAGGGCGGCTTGTATTTGACAAGTCTTTGATGCTCTATATGAAGGATCCACAGAACATGGAAAACCAGGTTGGGTCATAGCCTCGCACCTTTGGTGTTCCAAATATAAAACGAGCAAGTGAGGAAGTACTTTCTTCCTATGTAATTTAACGAACAGTAATATCACCGAGGACAAGCCTGTGAAGCAGATGGCTCGCGTCAGCAACGTTCGGAAAAATAATGACTTGGTAATCATCTTTTAATTAATAAAACCCATTTTATATAAAGAATGCTCTACGTGATGACCTGACCAAGTTGAATTAAAGTCAAATGAGCTTTAACTAAAAAGTACTTAATGCAATTATAGAATCATATCAATCATGCCCCAAACGTCATGCTCTCACTGAATATTAATACAAAAATACAAATTTAAATTAGAATATGTTCATTTTATTCCCTTTATCAACCTTTAACAAAACATTTTAATATTATTAATGTGCTTAAATGAATATAAACTCAGTAAAGTGGCCGGGAGCATAGGTTAAAAATTGAGCTAATAATTTGTTGTTATTAGCCATTAATAAAAATAGCAAAAATTTTATAAATCCTTCAACTCAATAATTAATAGAACTGTATCCAATGAGTTCTAGTAGGTAAGAATTACTATAAAAATTAATATATTATTTAACAAGGCAAACGCAACAAAGGAAATTATTATCGAGTTGAAGTTTTACTGGCATATAATTAAAAATAAACAACATTAATAAATCACACGATAAATATATATAATATAATAAATGAACTGCCATCGTAAGAAAAGAGAAAGTTAACAAATATTAAATTTAAAGACTAGAGATTAAGATAGAGAATTACTACATAATTTAAACTAGCATTAATACATTAAGGAAAGAGAAGAGCTTTTAACAGTACTTAATTTAAAGGTAGTGTAAAATAAAGTTCGAAGACCAGCCAGAAAGTAGCGGTTCATATAAGAGTGTTATTACCATTTCTTCATGGTCAGCTCCTTAAATTATACATGGCAGAGTCCAGTTGGATGAAACATAGATGCGCATTTGGGAAAATTATTTGAATGACATTTTGAAGGATTTCTCTAAGGTTCCGGCAGCTTATGATTGGTATATGAATTTTTATATTACAGCCACATTGAAGATTTTCAGGGGACTTCAGGAACTGTAGTCAGACTCCTGAAGTTAAGCCCCCCCCCACCATGGTAGAAACACTATTTTACTTCATAATTTAACTGGGTGGCTTCTTCTCTAATGAAATATATATGGCTTCTCTTAATGAGGAATAATAGCTGCTTGGAAACTTTTTCTGGGCTCTTTATACTGTATCTGATGTCTTCAGGCTAGCGTTTCTTTCCTAATCAATCTTACAAAAATTTATTAGTTGTTTTTAGATACATTCCTTCGATAAGACTTTCAATCTCATTAACTTGAATTCATTTTTTAATTAGAAAATGAATTCTTAAAATCAGAAAATGATTTTAATTAGGAAATCCTTATCTTTTTTCTAATTAATAAAACTTTAACTGTTGTTTTTGGAAAGGGAAAATCTGAAAGCTTATCGAAAGAATGTAGCTTTTAATCAATAAAACTTTAACAAATTATTTAAAAATAAAATCACACATTCCCGATGCAATGAAACTTTCAAACAATTATATATATTTAAATATTTACAAATATATATGCACAATCCACGCAGTTATAATACATATAAATTCATGAATAATTCTATCATGAATTTATTAATAAAATTAATCAATTTAAATCTGAAACTAGTTATTTGAATACACATTTATGAAATAAGTTATTCTTTATGGAAATTAACATGGATTGAATGTATAAAGCCCCATTGCATCGGAAATTTAAGGTTAGTACTAGGGTTTGAAGTGGGCTTATGGCTAGATGTCATGAAGCTAGGATCGAACTCAGATCCGACTGCTTCACTGGCAATTATCAAACTATGATCAATTACAATGCCGTTACCAAATATTAATTGTTTTAGGCTATTGATGTAGAAAAAATAAGAATATTGACTGAAATCATATTATACAGTTTAGATATCATCTATTACATTATTTATGTGATTTGAATATCATATCAAAATCTCATTGTGGAAAGAAGAATCAAATTCATAAGTATTTGACAATCTGAAGTCAAAATTATCTATAGAAGATTGAATTGTAAATTTCATTAAAATTCTTCTGTATTTCTAAATATGCTAATGCTCTACTTAGTAGATAGAACTGTTTGAATGACCATTTAATAGATGCTTTTATTCTCTCATCTATAAAATCTTCTGGTCAGTGTGAAAGAAGAACATCTAGATAAAATAAATGTAGGGACAACTCTCCATATAGTAGTGCCATCTAGTGCAAAACAGAGCAATCAATGGATGCAAGATGACTTGTGCAGAAAATCTCTATTTCCTGACTAGTTTCTAACTTGTGGCTTTCATCAGTGAGGAGCTTTGATTTGAGATCATAGGGAATGGTGATCATGTGATGTTTAGTGGTTTAATGAAATAAACTTCTGAATGCCTAAGGAAAGAATTGTCATTGCCTGCTAAATCACGAGTTTGCAAAATAATTGATCTGTCTACCACAATATGTTCCATAATAAAGAATATTTAAAACACTAGGATAAATACTAAAAATCCAGCAATCAAAATGTAGTTGATATATAAAACATCTAGTGAATCAATATTAAAAGTATTATATTATGTTTGAGAACTTTATCAAAACCCTAGACCTATAAAATAAATTATAAGTAGGAATTTGAATTTTACAAAATCTAAAGTATATATTTTAAAAAGACTTTAATATGTAAATCTCTTAAGTTTGAATTTTTTTTAATTGTAATTTATTACTTAGAAACTATTTTTATAACTGTTTATGTGAAATACATATATCTTGCTAATGTCACTTGATAAATTGAGATAATTATTCTTTCTAGTAGAACAATTCATAAGCAATGCAATATCTGTGTGTGTAGATTTTTACTTATCATTATTAACAAATATTTTTTCAAATTAATTGCTATTATTAATTATTATTATTGATAAATATCTAATCTAAACTACACATTAATTTAATTTATGAAATCAAAAAATACCACAAAAATAAAATAAATAATCCTATGGTTTTGTTACTTGGGAGTTCTAAGCAGTATCTGTTATTGCCAAGTGATAAAGTAAATTTAGTAGCTGATATTTCTAATACTTTTGACAAATTAAATACTTGCATCAAGTATAATCTTTATTTTCTAAAAATACATTATCATTGGGAATTTTTATATATGCATAATGATCATCTTAATATAAAAAATATTTTCTAAAAGATTGCACTAAACCAACTGGAAATGCAAGCTGTGGGGTGAGTCTGTCTAAGAAATGATGGTGTTATCTTCATAAAAACAACTTAATCTAAAAAGAAACATAAACCAAACTTCATTATATAACTCTTCATATATCTACACATAAATCTGGTACTCCCAAACATGAGCATCTGACTTTTGATCTATAAAAGTGAGGAGGTTTAGATTGCACACTTCGTTTCAATACATAAAATGGCATTCTAACTGCTTGTCAAGATATTTAAAAATACATTTATCAAGTACATATTTAATGTCTTCCATTGTAAGGTATTACAATTTAACCAGCTTGTAGTGTCATTAATATGTGAGCATATATATATCATATTATTATTATTATTATTATTATTATTATTATTATTATTATTATTATTATTATTATTATTTGTGGGATATTAATTAATCATGATATCAATTTTGAAAAAACAAATATTTTAGAAAAAATTGAACAATATGACCAGAGATTGCTAAGAGAAGCTATAGAGATTTTTAAAAGGCCCAAGAGTATAAATGAAAGATGTGAATTAAAAAAGATTAACAACATTTGGAAGAAGCTATTGAAAGAGAAAATAAATTTTAAAACTTCTAAACCAATAGAATTTAAATATGAGGAGAAAGAAAACAATAAAACGATTTTAAATCTCACACGCATTCTTATGATTTGAGAAAGAGGATGCTCTGAGGAAGGTACTTGATATTGTACTGAAACGTCAGCATTTAGCTATTTCACTACACGGAATATCCTGCAAATAATAATAATATGACATCTTTTATCCATGAAAATATTAGAATATATACCAAACACATTCTATTCTAATATATGTCAATTTCTAAACGCTAAATTAGTCAATCTAAAAGCTAAATTAGTCAGTGTAATAAAACAAATATGTATCCAATACTAGCCAAGATCAGATTAATGATTTCACTACCAAATCAGACTTCTCAACTAAGCCATTGAGTGTAAGCTTGAGAAACTTGTCTTGGAAGTGAAATTTTGGTGGTGAATTTTAAACTTAATTCTGAATAAATTTTATTTAATATATATTAAAGCACGAATGTTTAAAATAAAACTTTCTATATTATCTTCTGATGCTTAAAGAATTTTTGATTTTGATATTATTGTGCAACATGTAATTACCATTTAAAAAACAATTGTAAACAGTTAAAGTCATTAATTTGTTAACCAAGTTATATTAAAACAATAATAATAACTATTTAAATTAATCATATCATTTAAATTATATATATATGGCTGTGATTAAATTTAGGTCTCTGGAAACCAAACTGATCCCTGTAAATGACCCGAGTGTTGTAGTTCTGATTATTAATTCAAATGTTCACCATGAGCTAACTGGTAGTGAATATCCCACTCGTAGAAAGCAATGTGAAGAAGGAGCCAAGATATTAGGCAAAATGAGTTTAAGAGATGCAACTTTTAAAGAATTAAATGGTAAACATAGTGTTTTGTATTTATTTTCATTTAGAGTAATTTTTTATTTTATTAATAGTTATCTTTATATGTATACACTCTCTCACATTTTAGTTTCTTTTTGGGGGAGAAAAAATTTAGAAATTAAAGACTTTATTTGAGAATTTGACATATTAACATTTTATATGTTAAGTTCTAGGCCTCAAAAACAGGTAAGAATAATCAGACGATTAAATATTGTGACCAAACAATAACATTTCATCTTTATTGGTGATAGCTTGCCATAGCTTGTCATTTTTTATTCCAATTTATTCTAACATCCTAGTTTTTGAACTACATAAATTTCAATGAGCATTTAAATTATTAAGATACCATATAGAATTTTTTCTTGTAAATCAAGAGTTTTTTTCAGAAGATTAATACCAGTAGTTAATGATATTAAATAAACTTTAGATTGAAATTAAAATATTCTATTTGGAATATAGAATTAGATAATCAAAAGGTTATCTGGTAAATGGTAGTTGACAATAAAAAGTGCAAATGACAAAAGTTAATATAATTTAAAAAAAAAGTCTTGATAATTTGAATTGTTTTTTTTTCATATAGCATCGGCCGGGAGGTGAACCCGCAACAACCGTCTGCAACCAACTACTTGCTTGTAAGGCGGCTGCGCTAACCTTTTGGCTAACAATGCTTGACTACTTAACACTTTATTATTATGACAATGGGTACTAATATAGTTGGCTGTACTATATTCGATTTTCCTTCTAGTTTCTGCTTTTAAACATTGCAAGGAGTTACTGAATCCATATTGGGACAACTTGTCAATAAATTGAAAAATTTTGAGAGAAAATTGGATTCTCATAAAATTATGTCATATAAAGGTACAAACTAACTGTAAATTATATATATATATTCGGTAAATATTTTTATTAATTGTAAATTACACATATTTTTTTTTTTTTTGTAATTTTCTTATTTGTGTTTCAAATTTTTTAAATTTTATTTATCTTTTAAAATGGACAAAAAAAAGGGTTAACTAAAAATATTGAATTTTAGGAAGTACATTAATGAAACACCTATCCATTGTAAATGATATATTTTTTTATTTTTAAGAAAATGTTTCACTTAATCAATACATAGTACAGTAAAAACAATGAACTGAGTTGGTAACCAAAAATTTAAAAAGAACACTAATATGACAAATTGATTTGTTGTTGTTTTTTGATTATTAGCAACAAACAGAATGAATATCCCAAAGAAAAGTTAGAAAGAAATTCCAGTTCACCAGTTTTATTGCTGAGATAGCATACATGATCCTGATGAAACTACAGTAATTCAGGGGCATAGCTATCATTTTCAGAATTTGGTTTCAGCCCATGAGTTCAATCATCTTGAGTGTTTAATTAATCATTGGATCAACTTACTAATAGTTTAGCTAATGCCTCAATATGGGAAAATCTTTCACTTTTCAATAACAAGTACAAACCATTAAGCATCCCATGATCACATTTCCTTACTAGCACATTAATTGTTGATAAACAGAGCAAAACTCTCCATACAGTATTGCCACCTGTGCTAAACAGAGTAATCAACGGATGCCAAAAGGCTTGTGCATAAAATCCCTATCTAATGCCTACTCATCCAATATCCCCAGACTAGTTTCTGGCTTGTGGCCTTCGTCAGTGAGGAGCTTTGGATCTGAGAGCACTGCATCTAGATCTTAGGATCTAATGCAACCCTCTAGCAACCACCTTTTATCTCTACTTAACTACAAAACTATGAGAATGAAATTGAAAACACAAAAAATATTTTCAATCTAGCTCAATAGCTTATATAGTCATATGGGTCTGAACTCAGTTCAGCACCCATACATTTTGGTGTCTTTGGCTCTTTTACAACCATAGCCACCACTATTCCATTAGGCAGGATTGGTGTTAAACCATTAAGCATCCCATGATCACATTTCCTTACTAGCACATTAATTGTTGATAAACAGAGCAAAACTCTCCATACAGTATTGCCACCTGTGCTAAACAGAGTAATCAATGGATGCCAGAAGGCTTGTGCATAAAATTCCTATCTAATGCCTATGGTGGCTATGGTTGTAAAAGAGCCAAAGACACCAAAATGTATGGGTGCTGAACTGAGTTCAGACCCATATGACTATATAAGCTATTGAGCTTAGATTGAAAATATTTTTTGTGTTTTCAATTTCATTCTCATAGTTTTGTAGTTAAGTAGAGATAAAAGGTGGTTGCTAGAGGGTTGCATTAGATCCTAAGATCTAGATGCAGTGCTCTCAGATCCAAAGCTCCTCACTGACGAAGGCCACAAGCCAGAAACTAGTCTGGGGATATTGGATGAGTAGGCATTAGATAGGGATTTTATGCACAAGCCTTCTGGCATCCATTGATTACTCTGTTTAGCACAGGTGGCAATACTGTATGGAGAGTTTTGCTCTGTTTAACAAGTACAAACATATTTATTTTGAGATTTCTTTGTAAAAACCTTAAAAAAATAATTTCACATTACAGAAAAATGCGATATTTTTCAATGATTTAATTAAGAATAACACCTGTTCAATTTTTACAAACTATTTATGTTTTTAGATTATTTTATGAAAAAATTATTACAAAAAACTATTTTGATTAAATACAGAGAAATGTTGTAAAAGTACAAATCTATGTTTTATTCTTGACATATTTATTTTTGGATTATTTTATTTATATCTTTAAATATATGTCAATGACAAAAGTACACTGAATCTTCAATTTATCAATTAGTTATCCTAGTATGACTTCAGTAACTCCATGCAGAAATTAAACAGAAAATGGAATATAGTATGCTGACTACATTTATACCTGACAATGCAAAAGAATGATTATATTTATATGTTGAGCATTTCATCATCTAATACGAGTATTGAATGTCTTTAGAAAAATTTACTTTATTTAAATATTCCAAATACATTCAACTGTTAGTAACAGTGCAGGGCCGGCGGAAGCGGGCATGCGGCATGCGGGCGCTGGCAGAAGGAGGCGCCATCACTGAGAGATTAGCATCTGAAAAAGAAGGCGTCATCCCTGAGAAATTAAAACTCTACTAACAAAAATACTCACATTTGAAGAATATTATTCTCAAATGTTTATTTACAAAAATTATTGAGAGTAGATTATTGAAAATCATATGAAGTCATATTATATCTTATTAAATGACACACACAAGCAGGCCTGCACACAAGCTCTGCTTAATATTAAAAATATAATACAATCAAATCTATTATTTATCATGAACAATAAACTAAACATAAAGTTTATTATATTACAAATTTCATATTGTAATGTTTATATATATATATAGTACTGCTTATAGTAAACTATAAGTAACTTTCTGCTAGCAAATATATAAATAAACACACACTAAAAGTATTATAAATTAGAACTTATGTATGTATATGCGTATATATATATTAGATCATGTTTGTTAAAAACAGACAGTGACGCAAATAATAAATATGAAATTTAAAAAAAAAAAAAAATCTAAATTTGCCGTGTTAAATTATATATTATTTCATACAAACCGTTTGTATGAAATAATATATAATTTAACAATCAATTTTATGCTATTTTTGATATCAAAAATAGCATTACATCGTGCATTCTTTCTAAAAATCATGACTTTTTTAAAATGCCACGGGACACGGTCGGGTCACCTTAGTAAACATACATATTGACAGGGGCACCAAAATCAAATTTGCATGCGGGCGCCTAGTACCCAGCGCCGGCGCTGACAGTACACAGGTTAGTATATGCACAATGTTTCGAGAGGTATTATTCTCCTCTCTTCTTCAGGTGTTGTTGGCCTGACTAGTGACAGTACTAGCATAGGAATCAAACCTGTACCCTTATATTCTTGAGTATTGAGTTTTTAGGTAACACTCTAACCAACAGAGCCACCCAGCCAAAGGCAACAGTCAGTAAAAATTTCATATACTTATCTATGAGGTTCCTCCTGATTTCTACATTTTTTTCTAAGAGTAAAATTAATTAGTAGTTTCCATAGATTATGTGTAGTCACACTAGATTGACTTATGGGATTGTCTGCCATTGTCCTGTGAGCTTCTTCTTTAAATGTACCTCTTTATACCTTTTCTTTTTTATCCAATATTTTTGTATTTTCCCAACTAAACATATATTTATTAGTATGACTGGTCTCACCAATATACATTCTTCCATATTTGCATGGTGTTTTATAAGTGCAGTTTTTTCTTTTCAGCATTTCAAGTTTAGGCTTTATAGATGTTAGAAATTCCTCATAGGGTGGTATAGCTCTGGAAAGCTGTTCTGTTGTTATACTGTTTGCAGATTTTCCTTAATTTGTCTGCTATTTTTGGTATTGTTTTTTTTTTTTGATCATTCTTTTTGTGTCTATTTAAGGTTTTCTTAATAACACCTGATGGATAACCATTTTTCATAAGTTTGTTTTATATAGATCTTTTCTTTTTTTAAATTGTTGGTTTCTGAACAAACTTTTTTTACTCTGTTCCATGGTGATTTAAAAAAAAAAAGATCTATATAGAACAAACTCTTATGAAAAATGATTATCTATCAGCTGTTATTAAGAAAACCTTAAATACACAACAAAAAGAGCCAACAAAAGAAAAAAACTGTTATTGGTACTGTAGTTTACCCATATATACCTAAAATAGCAGACAAATTAAGAAAAATCTAACACAAACTGGTAGCAGACCATATATGTACCATTGAAGATATATTCAATTGGGAAAATACAAAAATTATTGGATAGAGAAGAAAATGTACAAAGAAGAAAATTTAAAGAAGCTGCTCACATGATAATGGAAAATAATCCTATAAGTCAACCTAGTGTGACTATACATAATGTATGGAAACCACTAATCAACTTTGCTCTTAGGAAAAAATGCAGAAATCAGGTGGAATCTCATAGATAAGTATATGAAATTTCTACTGACTGTTTCCTTTGGCAGGATGACTCGCTTTGTTAGAGTGTTACCTTAAAATTCAATACTCAAGCATCTATTCCCATGCTAGTATTGTCACTGGTCAGAGCAATACCCGAAGAAAAGAGAATAATACACCTTGAAATGTTGTGCATATTACTAACAGTTGAATGTATTTGGAGTATTTAAATAAATTTAAATATTTTTTAAAGACATTCAATAATTAATTTTATATGATGGATATAATCCAATATAAAATACAACTAAAACACCATCATCACATCACAAACCTTCAGGAAAACATAATAATGATTCATTACTGATAATATGCTATTGTTATATGAGTTAAAATGCGAAGTAATATGTGATTTAATTTTATGAATCTTTGATTGCTTTGCAAAATTTGGACTTTGCTACATCTTCACCTGAAAAATATTTAGTTTTAAACCAATATTAAGTATTCAATGCTGCATGCTGTTTAAGTAGAATGGCTTATTCATAGCTAAACTTTCCAGGATTGATTATTGGCTGAATAACAAAAATAAAAATCGATATTGTCAATTAAGTGGAACAATCGTAGTCATATTACCATTAGCCGTGCTCAAATATCATGTTTACGGGCTGAAACCTTCCCATTATTTATTTATTGTGTTTAATTTATAATAATAATAAAATATATTATTTATTATTATATATGAAAAATAATGTATATAACTTTGATTAAATGTCAGCACCAGTATTTTATATACTATTTTTTAAAACAAAAAATGAAATCTGTTAAATATATTTTTTCATTATCTTTTAAAAAGTTAGTAATATATATGTACCGTATTTATATATTATTAATTTTTGGAAAATAGTAAATAATGAAAAAGTACCTATTATTATGTGATAAGATCCAAAGTTTCTATACTCAGACTATTTGTTCAGAAACAGTCCAATTATATTTCCATCTGCTTTGTATGCTTTAGAAAGAGAGACAAGGAGAAAGATAAAGATCTCAAATCATGATAAATCAGACTTAACTTGATGATTTTGTTTTCCAGTGATGGATCAGGTTTAATCTAACTCAAGACATGTTTATTTTTAATTTTCATTGTATATATTAATTTATAAATTTTCTGCAACATTACACCTTCAAAAATTATTTAATCTCCCTTATTATTCTCTCCAGGCAATTGCTCTGATTTTTTATTAATATTTTTATACCATTTTATTGAATTGAAGAACTGGACTGCAATTATTCATCTTTCTTGTGTTTATTAAAAAGGTAATCATGTGATGTTAAAGTAATAAATATTTTAATGTAAAATGAGTTCTTTAGAGTCGATATTTATAGATTAGCTATAAATAAAAGATAATCCAAGTAGACTTTCTTAAAACAGTGACAAAATCTCCATACAGTAGTGACGCCCAGTGCAAGCCACAGTACTGAACTTATGCAAGGTTGTACATAAAATCTCTATCTAGTGCTTACTTATCCAATATTCCCAGACTAGGTTCTAGCTTGTGGCTTTCTTTGTTGAGGAGCCTTGGATCTAAAAGCATTGTACCTAGATCTTAGGTTCTGATGCAACCCTCCAGTATCTTTTTAGTTAATGATAAAACTATGATAAAATAAAAACAGATGTTTTCAATCCAAGCTCATTTGCTTGTATAGTCATATAGATCTGAACTCAACTCAGTATCTATACATGTTGGTATCTTTGGTTCAGCAATCACCATCAACACATGGATAGGAAAGATATTAAACCACTAAATATCATATGAGTACCATTTTCTATGTTTACATAGGCTGTTAAAACAGTGACAAACTCCAATACAGCAATGCCATCCAATACAAGCCACAGTAATCAATGGATACAAGAAGGTTTGTGAATAAAATCCCTACCTAGTGCCTACTCATCTAATATCCTCAGACTAGGTATAGTACTCTCAGATCCAAGACTCATCACTGATGAAAGCCACAAGCTTAGAAATTAATCTGGAAGATATTAAGCAGTAGGCACTAAGCAGCATTTTATGCTCAAATCTTCTTGCATCCATTGATTCATATGGTTTGCACTGGGTGGCACTACTGTATGAAAAGTATGTCTACTGTTTTAACAGCTTATGCAAGCATAGGAGATGGTGATTATGTGATTTTTAGTGATTTAACAGTTTTGATCAACAAAATCTTAGCTTTACCAAAATTTATAGTGTGGCCTGTATCATTTTCATGGACATACAAAGTAGAACTAAGATATATATTTTTAACTCTACTTTTATGAACCTTTGTTCTTTCATTTAAACTCAAACTACTCTGACCTATGGAGACCTTACAAAAACAAGGGATAAAATACACTACACCAGGAATAGTCCTCCTATCAAAAATTTCCTTTGCATTATTTAATAAATTATTCAAAATAATACTCCTTTTCCAAGCAATTTTATTATTTCCAAACAAATTGTTATTCTTACATACAATTTTATAAGAAGATAATTTAAATGGCAAAGAAATAAAATCATATTTTTCTTTATCCTTTACATCCTTACAAATATTACTATTAAATAAAATACTTTTAACAAATTTATCAGAATAGCCAACACTCAAATAATCTTTATAGAATTGACCTTTCTGACACAAAGTGACACCACTAGAATTATTTAATTTTTTATTCCTATAACAATAATTCTTTAAAGCAGCTACTTTATGATATACAGATACTGATAGATATCATATTTAATTATAGTCCTTAATTCTCTACTTTTAACAAAATGACTGCATGGTAAACAATTAGTCTCTACATTTCTAATCACCAAAAGATCTAAAAATTTTAACTTAACAAAATCTAACCCTCCTCCTTCTAACACATATCTTATAGAAGGATCAAAACAATTAAACTCATTTACAAATTCCTTCAATTTATCATTCTCAACTACAAATAAACAATCATCTACATATCTAACAAATAACTTCGAAATATAAACAATTCTTTTTAAATAGTCAAAATAAGAGTCATAGATCACATGACCCTATCTCTTAAGCTTGTAAGTTATAAACAATGAGGATTGCCAATTCCTCTACAAGATTTGTGATAAATACTATAACGTTTTCCATTTGGCTAGGCCTCTACATGCTAATATAAACTGCGCGCGAGTTGATCAAGCTATGTCAAAAAAGAAGAAAGTTGTATTTCTATCCTAAAAACACAGCTATATTTCCTGATCAACTCGGCCTAGTAATTATTGAGAATTATGCTATCGACGAGATCAGCTTTTAATTTATTTGATATGTGCCAGAGTTCTGCAAGAACCCATTGAACCGGCACATAGCATCTGGCAAACAAAAAAGAAAAATATGTTTTTAAACTAATCGGTATTGCATCATATGGTAATGAGAATTATTTTCTCCTTTTTGATTATTATTCCTGGGCTTGTTTAAACATATTGGCAAGGTAAATTCCATTTTAAATCTTATTAAACTAATAATAAATTTAATACTAAAAAATAATAACTATTATTAATAATGCACAATGAAATGGTTGATAAAAGTTAAATCTCTTTTATTCTAACAAACTAAAAATATTTATAAGTTAAATTACGAATTAACTAAACAGGAAAGTACACACACACTAATCCAGATAATGAATTGATTAACAAAAACAGTTAGATTAAGCAATTTAATAATGTTCCAAGATCTTGTATAAAATTCTTTATTAGACAGTCTCTTGAATACGAAAAGAAAAGTCTATATCAGGATGGTAGTCTAAGCTTAGCTAAATAATTGTTTGCAAACTTTTAAGTCACTATCAGGAAAATTTATTCTTAACTTACTGGTAAGTTCATGTAGGTTTATGGGATCCCAGATCATGAGAATTTCCATTGGTCTCTCCTGCCGGCATCTTCCATTATTGTTCCATTCTATAGCTGGAGAAAAGACACGGTTGTAGTGACCCTTTTATTGCAAAAAGCGGTCTTCACAAGTCCCGTTTCCATGCTTGCATGACAGCCTGGTACAGCAAGGGGCATACCTGTGTAGAAGTATATTTCTTGTCACAGGTTATGCTCGTGGAAACCTCCAACTTTCAGAGACGTAACTAGAAGTTAAAGAGAAGACCTAGATTGAAGTTGTCCTCTCCTTTTTATATCACGATCCAGTTTATGAAACTTCTGCGCACTCTTTTGTCTTTTTATCAGCATATAAGATAATAATCTTGTACACTCTCTCTTAAATTTAAATTACAAAGTCTTAATTTTTTTTTAGCATTATTCTTCCATCTTTAATTAGCTAAAATATTTTTCTTTTAGCTTATACTTTTGGAATTCTTTTAATTTATCTGGATTAGTAATCTGCATGTCATTTATTCTTTCCAATTTTTATTTCCAATTAGATAAAAAAAAAAATAAGAATGACAATTTTAACTTTCATTGCACGTTTTAACAAAAATTATACTAATCAAAAAAAAATCTAAATTTACTTTTTTAGCTTCTACCAAATGCCAATATATTTGCAACGTATATAAATAAATGTTACAATACCACCAGTGTCAGGAGATAAGAATAAAATAGGGGTCTACACTAATTTTATTCTTAAGTTTTCAAATTCATATTAGTTTTTTTTTGTAGTAGCATGCTGATATATTCTGTAGATTCATTCACAAGTGACGTTCAGCTTTAACACCCACTTTTAGGTCTAACACGGCGGGAATGGAAAATATTTCAACATTCATCTGTGTCCTTTCCTCTTTAGTGTAATAGTAATGATAAGCCCAAGTTATAAGCACAAACGAGCGTTGCTCATCGTTTTGAGTCTTACAGGCTCACGGCAACTTGGTTCACCTTCCCCTTAATTGGGATCCCTGCTAGAAATAGTCTGATGGGCTTATAAAGGTAGTCTTACATTAATATACTGTGTACTAGGACTCGGGGCTATGTTTTTCCCCTCTTCAGTAACTGCCTACCCGGTCAAATACTTGTGACTTACGTCTACATCAGCCACGATCGTGTTTTTTTTAGACATATCAAAAAAATATACATATATTTTTTTCTTTCTGGAAGTCATATTAAAAAATATTTTTTATATTTTAATAATCAGGGTTTAATTAGTTAGTTAGTTTTTATAATTTTTTTTTTTTAAATTACTATTTATTTTCCGGCTGTGAGTTTCTTTGGTTCATCGTTGTAACGTTCTTTATCATTACAACTTATCTCAGGTTGTAGTTGTTAAATCGAAGCCCTAGTTGGGTAAGCCATTATAACATTTTCCGTTTGGCTAGGCCTCTACACGCTAATATAAACTGCACGCAAATTGATCAAGCTATGTCAAAAAAGAAGAAAGTTGTATTTCTATCCTAAAAACACAGCTATATTTCCTGATCAACTTGGCCTAGTAATTGTTGAGAATTATGTGATCGACGAGATCAGCTTTTAATTTATAATATCAACAAATTAAAAATCATTCTCCTTTTTCTTTTTAAAAACTTTATTTTTTTATCTCAATACTGAACATATATATACATTTATATAATACAAAACTCCAACGTTTCAACTATTTTATCTCATACAGTCATTTTCAAGGAACTGCAACAATATTAAATACATATCAACAAATAAACTTCAATTACATAAAAACTTTCTCTTACATTAGCATAAACAGTAACAAACATATTAAACATATAGAAATATATTTTATTTACATCTTTCTCCCAATGTTATATTTTATTACTCTTTCTTTTACATTGTTTAATTACAAATATATCTTAAAATCATCCAAGAAACTCTCTATACAAATTTAAATACCAACTCTAATTTCCAAAAACCTCCCCCTTTCTTTAAATTTTATCTAAAACCCATCTTAAAACTATATTCCTAAACTATATATTTAAATGAATATAAAACAAATATAAACATATTTCCCTCCCTCTCTCTCTCTTTTATACAAAAAAACTTCTAACAATTTACCTAAACCCATTAAGCATTTATTTTAATTATACATTAATTTATATTCCTTATCTACTCCATTAATTCTATTTAGAGTAGGATTATATTTTTTTTATATAAAAAAATTCTTTAACCATTCTTTCCCTGTAATTTTTAACCCTTTCTAACATTTTAATACTAAATTCTTTATGACCTAAACCTTTACAATGAATGTAAATATTTGAATTTTTGTCATATAAATGTTGTCTAAGTCTAGTTTCTAATGTATTCTTAGTTTTACCAATATATGAAACCTTACCCCCCCTCCCTCTTACAATTTAAATGCTTAATGGGTTTAGGTAAATTGTTAGAAGTTTTTTTGTATAAAAGAGAGAGAGAGGGGGGGGGGGGAATGTTTATATTTGTTTTATATTCATTTAAATATATAGTTTAGGAATGTAGTTTTAAGATGGGTTTTAGATAAAATTTAAAGAAAGGGGGAGGTTTTTGGAAATTAGAGTTGGTATTTAAATTTGTATAGAAAGTTTCTTGGATGATTTTAAGATATATTTGTAATTAAACAATGTAAAAGAAAGAGTAATAAAATATAGCAGTGGGAGAAAGATGTAAGTAAAATATATTTCTATATGTTTAATATGTTTGTTACTGTTTATGCTAATGTAAGAGAAAGTTTTTATGTAATTGAAGTTTATTTGTTGATATGTATTTAATATTGTTGCAGATCCTTGAAAATGACTGTATGAGATAAAACAGTTGAAACGTTGGAGTTTTGTATTATATAAATGTATATATATATGTTCAGTATTGAGATAAAAAAATAAAGTTTTTGAAAAGAAAAAGGAGAAGGATTTTTAATTTGTTGATATTATTGTAGAACATATATATTTTAAAAGAAAAAGTGGATGTACTTTTGCTGTGTTATTATATATGCTTTTAATTTATTTGTTATGCGCCAGAGTTCTGCAAGAACCTACTGAACTGGCACATAGCATCTGGCAAACAAAAAATAAAAATATGTTTTTAAACTAATCGGTATTGCATCATACCGTAATGAGAATTATTTTCTCCTTTTTGATTATTATTCCTGGGCTTGTTTAAACATATTGGCAAGGTAAATTCCGTTTTAAATCTTATTAAACTAATAATAAATTTAATACTAGAAAAAATAATAACTATTATTAATAACGCACAATGAAATGGTTGATAAAAGTAAAATCTCTTTTATTCTAACAAACTAAAAATATTTATAAGTTAAATTATGAATTAACTAAACAGGAAAGTACACACACACTAATCCAGATAATGAATCGATTAACAAAAACAGTTAGATTAAGCAATTTAATAATGTTCCAAGATCTTGTATAAAATTCTTTATTAGAAAGTCTCTTGAATACAAAAAGAAAAGTCTATATCAGGATGGTAGTCTAAGCTTAGCTAAATAATTGTTTGCAAACTTTTAAGTCACTATCAGGAAAATTTATTCTTAACTTACCAGTAAGTTCATGTAGGTTTATGGGATCCCAGATCATGAGAATTTCCATTGGTCTCTCCTGCCGGCATCTTCCATTATTGTTCTGTTCTATAGCTGGAGAAAAGGCATGGTTGTAGTGACCCTTTTATTGCAAAAAGCGGTCTTCACAAGTCCCGTTTCCATGCTTGTGTGACAGCTTGGTACAGCAAGGGGCATACCTGTGTAGAAGTATATTTCTTGTCACAGGTTATGCTCGCGGAAACCTCCAACTTTCAGAGACATAACTAGAAGTTAAAGAGAAGACCTAGATTGAAATTGTCCTCTCCTTTTTATATCGCGATCCAGTTTATGAAACTTCTGCGCAGTCTTTTGTCTTTTTATCAGCATATAAGATAATAATCTTGTACACTCTTTTTTAAATTTAAATTACAAAGTCTTAATTTTTTTTAGCATTATTCTTCCATCTTTAATTAGCTAAAATATTTTTCTTTTAGCTTATACTTTTGGAATTCTTTTAATTTATCTGGATTAGTAATCTGCATGTCATTATTCTTTCCAATTTTTATTTCCAATTAGATAAAAAAAAAAATAAGAATGACAATTTTAACTTTCATTGCACGTTTTAACAAAAATTATACTAATCAAAAAAAAATCTAAATTTACTTTTTTAGCTTCTACCAAATGCCAATATATTTGCAACGTATATAAATAAACGTTACAATACTTAGCCAGAGCCAGCACTTAAAATGTCTCTGTCAGGAACCCATTTATCACAAAGCATGTAGAGGAATTGGCAATCCTCATTGTTTATAACTTACAAGCTTAAGAGATAGGGTCATGTGATCTATGACTCTTATTTTGACTATTTATAGTCTCTGCCATAAGTCTTATGCAATTTTATATTGCTAAGACTACTAATATATGGTATGGCTGAAGATCTAACAGCCCCATATAGCTATTTGAGTTGGATAGCTGGGTTTGAAGACATGTAGATGTCTGAAAATTTCAGATTTTCCACTCAATAGATAACTTTTAGATAAGTGCTTGGCTTAGGGTTGGTATTTTTAAATCTAGTGTCTGAACCTACCATGATACCTCTCTGAGGAGTGCCAAAGCACAAAACCATGGTCAGGGGTTTGGGGAGGGGTTCCTGACAGAGGTATTTTAAGGGCTGGCTCTGGCTAAGCATTTATCACAAAGCTTGTAGAGGAATTCTTTTTAATAATAATTTCCTCCTCCAAATAATTAATATAAACTGAATACACTAAAGGAGAAATAATATAATCTATTATCCACCCTTTCTTAATTTTATAAAAAATTAGCCTTATAAGTAAAATACATAGAATCTTCCAATAATAAAAGCAAATCTTTAATTACCCTAATTTTATTTTTTGATAAAGAACCTTGCTTAACCAACACAGACATAAGAACATCAATACTGCTTAATCTATTTTCAGACTGATACATATTCTCAATATCTAAACTGCCAAATACCCAATTATTTTGCATTTTAAAATTATTAATCTTATCAAAAGAAGAAGAAACTATGTAATGACCAAAATCAACAAATTGTTTTAAAAAATTATTCAAGAATCTAGAAATACCCTCTACAACAGTACCCATAAATCAAAAATAAAGCTCAAAGAAAAACCATCTTTATAAGTCTTAATATTCACAAACATCTTGGCTGATATGAAATCATTTGGATTACATTTTAAATAATCTACTCTATTAAAAAATTTTAAATTTAACACTTTCTTCATAATATTTATCAACTTTCTTTTAATCACATTACCTGGATCTTTATCTAAAAACATATATTTACCATTATTTAATTCTCTATCCATTTTGTTCCTGAACTCATCTCCCGTCATAATGACAAACTTACCAGCTTTGTCTTCACGAGAAATGATCACATCATTAGGAATTAACATATCCTTAAGATGTCTAACCTCAGCAAGATTAACCATAATAATTTTTTTTTTTTTAAACTTTTATTTAAAATCAATCGAATACCAACTTTCTGCTCATCACTCAAATTACTAGATTCAATAGACGAAATTGTATCAAAAACTATATTTTTTGAATGAAATGGAACAAAATTAGGGCCTTTACCAATAATCTCTAATTCTCTATCATTTAACTTAATATCAGGGAAATTCTAAAAGATGATCAAAAAACTGGTTCTGAAAGAGTACATTTAAAAGAAAATAATACTATTCACCAAATATTGGATTGAACTGATAAAATATAATCTTTTGAACAGATGTTATGCTAATATTAAAATAAAATTATTGATATTATATAGCATTTTTTTATTAATTCAATATAAATGCTTACTTTATTGTAATACCAAGGAATTTTTTAATTATGAATAAAACTTAGTCTTCTCTATTGTTTTTTGATTTTATTATTTGTTTTGCATAAATTCCCGCTCATTTTTATTTTCATATTATCTGTTTCTCAACAATATAACAAAATTAGACATTGAAAATACTGTTTGATAAATGATACTTATGATTATATTATTTTTAAGTTACAATGATCTTTTCATTGAATCCAATCACATTATATACTCTTCTTTTTAAAAAACTATTTTTTCTCATCATCTATATATATATGGTCATATCTTTACTACTTTTTTCTGTAGTCATTTTCAAGGATCTATAAAATTACATATTTATATCATTATTATTACAAATAGAATTAATATATAAAAATGTATATGCCCTTATCATAAAAAACAATAGCATTTCCCTTTCATATCCATATACCTTTTTTACATATATATTACATTATATAATCCACATTTACTTATTTTTCTCTCCAAACTTTTTTTTTTACATACACATTTTTTTATATATATAAAACCCAATAATTTTCTTTCTTTCTGCTCTTTTTATATTCTTAACCAATTACTTTAAAACAATACCTTTTTTATACCATTTTAAATTTGTTTCTATTTTAATCTATCTTTTATCTAATTTATTCTATTTAAGACAGGTTTCTCTCTCTTTATATATACATTTTCTTTTATCATTTTTTCTTTATATAATTTTACTTTTTCTAACATTTTTATCTTAAAATCTGTGTCCAAATTTTTACCACATATTTTAACATTTGAATTCCTATCATTCAAATATTGTTTTAACTTCGTCCTTAATTTATTCTTTGTTCTACCTATATATGGTCCATTCCTATTATCTTTTTTACATTCTAAACACTCAAAAAAAGATAATAGGACTGTATCATATTAGGTACACAAAAAATAAAGGACAAGTTTAAAACAACATTTGACTGATGGAAATTCAAATGTTAATTTACATGGTAAAGAATTTGGACACAGATTTTAAAATAAAAATATTAGAAAAAGTAAAATTATATAAAGAAAGAATGATAAAAGAAAGTTTATTTATAAAGAGAGAAAAACTTGGCTTAAATAGGTTGAATTATATAAAAGATAGATTAAAATAAAAACAAATTAAAAATGGTATAAAAACAAGTATTGTTTTAAAGTATAAAAAGGACAAAAGGAAAGAAAATTATTGTTATTTAAACAAATGTGTATGTGAAAAAAGGAAAAAATTTGGAGAGAAAAAAAAAGAAGTAAATGTGGATTATATAATGTAATATATATGTAAAAAAGATGTATAGATAAATGAAAGGAAATGTTATTGTTTTTTATATAAATATGTAATTTTATAGATCCTTGAAAATGTCTACAGAAAAAAATGGTCAAAATGTTTGGTGTTTAAAGATGTGAATATGTATATATGGATGATGAGAAAAAAATAAAGGTTTTTTTTAAAAAAAGAAGAAGAGTATATAATTTGATTGGATTAAATGAAAAGAACATTATAGTTTATAAGATATATATATTTTAAAGAAAAAAAAAGCTTTCTTATTTCAGTTGTTAAAAAGTTTGTTAACAGCAGTGATAATAACTTAAACTTATATTTTTTTATTTTTAAGTCCTATTGATATTTATATAATTTCAATTTTTTTTGTTACTAAGTTTATGAATAATATTTAAACTTTACATGATCATCATTTCCTATGTTTACACAACTATATTGGAGAATTTTGCCTCTGTTTAAACAGCTTGTGTAAGCATAGAAAATGTTGATCATGTGAGATTCAGTGGCTCAAGAGATGATAATGACTATGATTGTTAAAGAACAAAAGGCATCAAAATGTATAAATACTGAACTGGGTTCAGATGTATATGACTATATACATGGTTTGAAAACTATTGTGTTTTTATTTTGGATTCATAGCTTTACAGTTAACTAAAAAGGCAAAATGTGACTGCTGGAAGATTGCAATTAGATCTCAAGATCTAGGTGCAGTGCTCTCAAATCCAAGGCTCCTCACTGATGAAAGCCATAAGCCAGAAACTAGTCAGGATATTGGATGAGTAGGCACTAAATAAGGCTTTATGCATAAATTTTTTTTGTATCCATTGGTTACTCTGGCTTGTACTAGGTGGCACTGCTGTATCTAGAGTTTTGCCTCTGTTTTAATATCTTAACTTGAAGAACAGTTATTTGTTTTTATTTTTTATTGTAAACTGTGATTTTTCAGTATAGCGGGCTCCTCATAAACAAATGTAACCACGTTACTTTGTAAAGATGATCGAATAAAACTTGCAGGGGGGGGGGGGTGAAGTTAGAATCGCTGTGAGCAATTAAAAAATAAAAATGTAGTTGCACTAACATACAATCCCATTACTACAATCACTGCAGGAATTAATCATCAGGAATTAATGACCAGTTTCTGTAGTAACATGTCTCTAATCTGTGCGAATCTAACTAACAGAAACGAGCAAGATAAAGGAAAATGAAGAAGATAGAGGCCATTAATACATATTATTAACGTAGTCTGCATTTTTCAATTTCGTATTTTGACGAACTATTATCATAAATAAAATAATTATATATAATAATTTTTTTAATTCTAATTTTTAATTTCTGTTTTTCTTTTTTTCCCCCCATTTATGTGAATTTTTTTTATTATTACATTGTGTTATTTATTTCTAAGCACAACTAAATCTTCAAAGAAACAAAAATGGCAAAGTGTAATTCATTAAAAATTAACTCAAAATTTTATCTCTTTGTTTTCCCTTCATTTCTTTAATTTTCACTCCCTTTGAATTTTATTTGAAATCTATACCAATAGAAGAAACTAGTTATCATATGTAAGTAATTTTCTGGTAAGGAAAAATAATTAGATTCTCAATTGAGGTAAATTCTCAGACTGGTTATTTGATGTGGAAATGATATTCAACAATAACTACAGAACTTTACCAACTCTAACTAAGAATTATGCAGTCTAAAAAAAATTTGACCCAATAATAGTAGCGGGCAGCAGCAGCAGATCTATTAGGGAACTGAAGTTATAAATAGCTGGTATATGAGCGAAAAATTGCCTCAGAGAGATTAATTTTAGTAGTCATTCTACTACACTATGGAGTGTATAAGAAATAGTGATCATGTGATGTTTATATGGAGTGTAGACTGTTGTCAGTGCAATACCTTTTAATAGCTGTTCATGGCTAACATTGATGAAAGCATGGAAGACACCTGTCCATCAACCATTTTATCCTAATTAGCTTAAAACAGAAATAAAAATTAATCGTTTTAGAAATTTAATGACTATATGCTACATTATTGGATCTTCAAGGTCTCATGAAATATGTAAATATTAGATGCTTTTAATGTTTTAAGTATTAAAAATGTAAAAAAAAAATATTAAATTATTTTTTTATTATGTTTTATTTTTACGAACTCAATATCTAATTTAAGGGGAAAAACTAAAATATAAATCATTTGTTTCTAAGTCTTTTCTTATACTGAAAAGCATATAAAAGTGGATATCTAATTTAAGGGGAAAAACTAAAATATAAATCTTCATTTGTTTCTAAGTCTTTTCTTATACTGAAAAGCATATAAAAGTGGAAACTCCAATGTGATTGCTGTACTCGTTTTATAATTGTTTATTTAAAAAAAAAAAATTAGCATAGAATGCTGGAAATATTAATAATGAAAGAAAATGGTGACCAATAGTGAAGTAGATAGATTCCATAATTATTATAGTAAATGTACCATTGAACAGCCTGAAAAACTATTCATAGTTATATTATTCTGGAAAAAATGTCATTATTATGATCGCCTGCAATAACGGACTTTGACTTCATTATATCACCTGACTATTTGTTTTAACATCGAACTAATAAGCTATCGCTCAGTTAAGAATTATTTTAATAAGTTTTGTTTAATTAAATGTACAACAATCGTTTTATTTAGCAACTACACTTTTTTAAAATGTTATTTTTATAGCTAGCATTCATTTTTGTTACTAGGCATACACACAAAAGGCTGTAACAGGTCAAAGTATAAAACTGATAAATTGAATAAACAAATTAATTTCTAAAGTAATTAATATTCACTTTAAAAAAAGCGTTATCTTAAGTGTTTTTTATTGAATTGAATGAAAAAATATTTACATGAAGTGATTAATTTGATAAAATTTTAACTATGTATAGAAATAGTTTTCTATCTAACTCTTTCTCCTCTGCCCAAATGGTTAACACGATTAATGAGTCTATCAAATAAAGGATTTAAAGAAATGTAATAAATTAAATCTTAAACACTGAATTTTTGCATTAAAACAGTAGCAAATTCTCCGTATTGTCAAGCGTTGATGGTGGAGAGGTCAGCACAGCTGCCTTACAAGCAGTTGTCCCGTCCTGGCCAATGCTATGACACATGAAAAAAAATTCTCCGTATTGTGCAAGTCTTGGTTTTTTATCTTGAACTTATAGCTTTATAGTTAACTAAATAGATAAAAAGTGGCTGCTGGAGAATTGTATTAGATTCTAAAATCTAAGTGCAGTGCTCTCAGATCCAAATTTCCTCATTAATGAAAATCACAAGATACAAACTGGCCTGGAGCTATTGAATGAGTAGGCACTAGATAGGGATTTTATGCACAAACTTTCTTGCATCCATTGATTACTAAGGCTTGCACTGGGTGGTATTACTGTATGGAGAGTTTGATACTATTTTATCAGCTTGTGTAAGAATAAGAAATGGTGATTATGTTATGTTTTGGTGGAGTTTTTGCATTAGTAGATAGTTATGATGTGGGGGAATTGAAGTGAAGAGTGCACTGATAAAAAACTAAAAAATTTGAAAAAATATATAGTGAAATGATTATTAAACAAAATATTAAAATCATTTCCCATCTTGCATAAAAATGACATTATAAAAGTTATCAAGCTGTCAACATGCTTGTGGAGATTCAGGTATTTGATGCCTTCAGTTCAACTGAAGAACAAAGGCTTATAAAATGCATGCATTATGAGAATGGGTGTTCTAAGTTTTTGTATTGGTAGATGGCTGCAATATGTTTGAGTTGGGATGATAGAGGCACTGATAAAAATCCAAAAAATGGAAGATATATATTTACAATGCAAAGTTCTTCTATAAAGTATTAAACATGAAAAGAAAACAGTCCCTATTTGCATAAGAATAATACCGAGATTCATATGCTTGACATCTCTTGTTCATTTGAAGAGCAAAAGTTGTTCATGAAATGAATGCAAAGTGAAAGAGGGTGATCTAATTTCTACATTAGTAGATAGTTATGAAAGACATTGATAAAAACCATACCACACAAGAATTATAAGTTACTAGAAGAATATAAAGTTTGTGCATTATAGGAATAACAACAAAACAAACTAAAGAATAAATAATAACTCTTAATTCAAAGCAGTCCCTGTTACATTTATTTATATTTCAATATTGAATTTATATGTATATTTGATAACTAATGAAACATATTCCAAAATAGTAATAATAATAAAAATATATTACACAACCATATTTTACTGATCTACTTTTTGTTAATAAATCAATTTAATTGTATAATAAAATTATTTTTACATTAGTTCCTTTCTGATTTCTTTATTCTTATTGATTAGGTGCACTATTAAAATTTGAATGGTTTTTAATGTTAGTTTTTATGAATGCTGTAAGATTTTGAATATTGAAAAGAATTCTGATATTCCACTCATGAATAGGTAGAAGAATGTAGGGATTCTTTCATATTAAAAAAAAAGGAACTAGGGAGATCATGTCAGTATTTTAGTACCAGAATTGTCAGGGTTGAGTTTCGAACCAGATATCTTTTAACTCACAAATTCACCATTCTACCACCACACTAAATGATTGCAGGATAATTTTTTCATAAAATAAATGAGTATAAAATATTTAAATATAATGAAATAGTTTTATAATTAGGCTTTCATAATAATTCTCAAAGTTTTTATGGCAGAAAGTGAATTTTTTTAAAACTAGATTTGCATTTTGAAGTGAATGTAGATTGAGTCTTAAGTTTTGTCATAAACTGTTGGGGTTCTTGCTATAAATGTTCTCTTGGATCATCATTATTAAGATTTGCCTAATTTGGATGTGACACATATTTAATACTATTCTTATCCATCTCACATGAAGTTATCTTTTTCTCTGAGATTTAACAATCCAATCATCATCCTGACTGAAACCATCTAGAAGGAAGAATGGGTTAGCTTATTCCAGATACTAATATATTTTAAGATTAGATTATAAGCAGACCATAACAATATTAATAGATTAGAATGCATTTGGTAATTAATATCAAACATTTAAGAATAATAAAAATAGATTTTAATTTGGAGTTTTAAATTTAACATGCCTGTTTCAATTTAATCTAAATTATATATAAATATACAAATCAGCACGTACCCCAGGGAAAATCAGAAAATGGGTTTTCAAAAATAAAATAAATAAGACTTGAATTAAATTTTACTAGTTCTCAAAAACACCAGCATAGAAATTCTTTTTTGTTTTTCAGCCACCTGCAATTTTTCCATTATTGATTAAACATTTATTTAACTTGATATTAAAACAGGCAAAACTCTCCACACAGTAGTGCCACTCAGTGCCAACCAGAGTAATCAATGGATACCAGAAGGCTTGTGCATAAAATTCCTATCTAGTGCCTACTCATCCAATATCCACAGACTAGTTTCTGGCTTGTGGCCTTCGTCAGTGAGGAGCTTTGGATCTGAGAGTGGCACTACTGTATGGAGAGTTTTGCCTGTTTTAATGACAGTAATGTGGCTAGCATAAGAAATAGTGATCATGTGATGTTTAGTGGTTTAACGTGATATATAAATAATTTTCATTATAAGCAAAATTTTCTTTATAATTACTTATGCTACTCTACAATAATACACTCTTTGAATGTGTAGTCATCATTTTAACTATTAAAATCAATTACTAATCATGGGTAAGATCATACTGTGCTATCACCTGCTGATATATATATATATTTATTCTTGGCCATGACATATCGTTGATTCAAACTCCTAGGTTGAATTAGTAACACACTATAATAATGAAAGTTTGGTGAATAGATCAATTGAAAATGATTTATATTTGAGAATGTGAAAAAATTATTGACACATGATTTATAGATGGGGATATAAAAAAGTTATGTTTTGTTGCTTGGTAGTTCACATACAGTTTGAGTACCAGAAATTACAGAATTGACTGTAATCCATGGATCTTGTCCCCTGTAAATCAAAGTAATTTGAATTCTAAACAGTAAAGAAAATCATTATTGTCATTCACTGTAATGTTTATTGCTTATATAAATTTACATTTAAATTAAAACAATAAGAGATCAGAATTAATGTAATACAATGTAATTTATTTATAAATGTGTTCAAGTAGCTTTATATAATAATTTTAATTTTCCCTTACATATCTTAATTTTTTTTTATATTAGGCATTGATAATCTCTCTTGTTATTTTCAGCCATTTATGCCAGCAGTGATTTAGTCAACAGCTCATAGCAGAGCAATGTATTTTTGCTTTGGCCAGCAGCATCTCTGAGTTTATGTACCTATATTCAAAAATTTCTACTTCATCTAAGAAACCATTTAAAAATATATCGCATGTGATGACTACCATTTTTTCAGGCAATATGAAATGTTTCTCTATTCTTTCAGTGATCAGTTTACTTATATTTTACATTGTCCAAGCATAATATGGATAAAAGAGATTCAATATTTTATTCACCCAAATATTATTTTGTTGGATTGTTATCAAAAACATATTATTATTCATTGTTTTTTTTATATAGGACTACGAATGAAAATAGATATCATTATTTTATAGTATTTGCTAAGAATAGATTTACATAAGTAAGTAGAAAGACATATATATACACAGTAGCATTATATAGTTATATTGACTGATATATTCACTTAAAAAGTGTTACATGTTTATTGTAAAATTGTGCGTAAAGGAAATTTTTTATACAAATTGTTAAAGCAGTTTTATTAATGACTTGAATAATGATAGTTTTTAAGATATATGTGACTTTGTTAATATATATTTGCATTTAGATAATAAATCAAAATTTGATACTGATGTCTTTAACCGTATTCATCATGTAATTAAAGAAATTCGGAGAACGGAAGAGGGCGCTGTTGCCCTCATTGCTGGAAATTATAATCGGTTTGGTTCTTTAATGAATGAAAGTCATAATTCATTGCGGTAAGTTGAATGAATGAAAGTATTTAGTTTTAAATGCTGATTTGAAATATATTCTCTTTTAATACATCAATATATATTACTATATTCTGAATTGCGATCATTTGAAATGTTTTCTTCTAACCAATCATATTCATAGCTTTCAACATCTTTGAAGCAAACACTCAACACTTCTATCATAAAGTATGTGCGCGCTAGGGCTAGTTTTTAACATACTGCTTTTAATTCATTAATAAATAATCAGGAGGTTAATTGCTTGGCATGTAGGAATTGCAACACCGGGAGTGATAGAATGAAACCACAATCTATTTATAGTGCATCATTCAACCGCTACGCTAAATTTATCATGCAGTAGAATTCATTAAAATTTATTAAATTCTAGAGTGAATTTTGAATGAGAAAAACTTTCCAAATAATTTATTGGATCTAAGTAATCATTATGAAACTATAGCACGAACATTTTACAATTTTAAACTTCTGTTTGCATCTTTATTATTATTACTATTATGTTCTTAATAGATTTGACCCAATATGTAATTGTGTATTACTGAGAAATAAGATTTGTATTAATGCAAAACTAGAGAAAAGAAATCTATTAAGAAAGACAATAATAATAATTGATATTCCTAAACTTCAAAACACTCCAATGAATTTAAATTAGAATTTGAAAATTGTTTTCAGTGAATTTAAATTAGAATTTGAAAATTGTTTTAAAGTATTAACAGACTGTAAATAGTTCAGGTATGACTGAAATCAATAAAAAGATAATTGATATTCTACCAAGAATTGCAAGAAAGATATATACTATACAAAAAAACAATTTATTAGTACATTTTTTTACCGAGACAAGATTATTTTTGAAAAAAAAAAAAAGGATTATAATATATTTAAAAAATGATCCATTAAGAAAACTTTAATATTTAGAGTTTTATGCAATGGTAATCTAAAGTGAAAAGAACATTTTAGCATTAGAAGGAAAATTATTTCAGCAATAAAAGAAAAGATGAAATTATTGTTAAAAAGATAGATGACATTATGAAATTGTTAGAAGAGTTTTATAAAGAAATATAATAATAAAAAACAAAGTATCCATTATAATTAATATTTTAAATTGCCAAGTATTTTAAATGAAATAAGATATATTTAAATCTATAAAAAGAGAAAAAGATCCAGGAAGTAATGGAATTATTGATATTTTAACAAAAAGTAAGTGGAGAAATTGAAAAATTGTTGGCAAAGATATGATAAACATATACCAAATAATTAGAAGAATGCAGTAATAATATTGATATTTAAAAAAGATGATAAAGAAGATATTAGAAATTACAGATCTATTAGTTTTCCATCACTTCTATAATAAATCTTTTCCAAGATAATTACAACTGATCTACAGCAAACTTTGGATTTCAATCAAACAAAAACAACAATAACAAACTGGTTTTATATGTGGGTACATCCAAATATTGAGAAATTATAGAAAAGTTTAATGAGTATAAGCTGCATTTTACTTTGAATTTGTATATTATGAAAAATCATTTGATTCTAGAA
The DNA here is from genome assembly GCA_028023455.1 of Epiperipatus broadwayi. Lineage (NCBI taxonomy): Eukaryota > Metazoa > Onychophora > Udeonychophora > Euonychophora > Peripatidae > Epiperipatus > Epiperipatus broadwayi. The sequence continues at coordinate 5,739,535 of JAQFVV010006215.1, forward strand.
GCATTTTCATAGTGATTAAAAAATTGGATCATCAAGATGCAGATCTACTATGTCACATTCTGAAGAATATTTATCAAAATGCAATAGCAATGATTAGATTATGTGATGATAACTTTGAGATGGATGTATGACAGGATGATTTCATATTCTCAAAACCTTTTCCACCAGTTTTACAAGAAGTATTTTGGGTATTAAAATGAGAAGCTAAGACAGTAAAAGTAAATGAAAATTATATAAGTCATCTAGATTTTGAAAATGAATGCTTTAGAATTTTAGGTACTGTTGCAATAGTTATCAGATGAAAGAAGAAAATAGAACTAAAAAGAAATGCTAAAAAAAGACTAAAGTAGTGTTCAATGAATTTTTTCAAAAGAAGAAAATAAAGATTGATAATCATGAATTAGAAGAAGCCAACAACTGCACATATTTTGTCGGATTTTTAATGCAGATAGAAACATAGTGGATGAAAATAAGATAGAATTAAATTCAGATGGAATATTGAAATAAGTTAGTATTAAAAGGAACTATAAGTGTTTGAAAAGGAAAATTTTTAATAGTTTACCAATTTTTTACATATGGGCTTAAGACTTTGACTTTCAACAAAAGAACAATATAGAGACTTCAGTTTACTCAATGAAGTATGGAGAGATGTATGTTGAGAATGCAAGAAGGAATCAAAAGCAAAGGGTAAGAGAACAAACATCACCAATATCATTAAAAGAATTAAGAAATTAAAATAGAACTGGATTGACAAAAGATAATAATATATGGACAGTTAAAGTTTTAAAGTGAATCCCAAAACATTGTAAGAGACTTAAAAAGAGATTACATATTAGATGGATAGATGAAATAAGGAAGTTTGTTGATATGATGAAAAGAAGAGAGCTATGGGTTAGAGAAAGTCAATTAAATTTGGAGAGGCTTTCAGTCTGCAGGGGATTGATTATGCTTGAAAACGATAATATAAATATTTTACAGACCTCTTAGTATTGGATTTATCAGTTAAATTTAATATTTTGGAATAGGATATGTGTAATATGCTGCTGTAAAGGAAACTGTAAATTTCTATTTACAAGTAAATATAATTTTTTTTTTTTTAAAAAAAAAACTGTCACTATGTAGATAATAGTAAACAATCTTTGAATATATCACTGAAGGCAAAGATCTTTCTACTATCATCTCAGAAAGACACAATGAAGAAAAAAATCTAACTGATAATTGCTGAATGATGAGAATTTTTTTTTTTTCATTTTAACTTTATTCTCTACTTATAATAACCGACTATCCATTTACTAAATAATATTGGATAGATAATCTATCTAAAAGAAAAATATTAAATCTCTTGTAACTTGGAAAGTTTCACTCAACATGTATTCAAACCCCAGGTTTTGGGAATAATAGAATACTATTATATCACGAGAGCTTCTTATGATTATGTAAATATTTATGTGTATCTTGTCATGACTGTTTTCACAAATAAAAAATGATATTTTTTTTTCTTGAGGGGAAAAGAGTTCTTTTGTGTTGTGAATGATAATCAACATTCCTTGTCAGTCATTCAGTAAAATTTACAATTCTTTTTCAGGTTGGACTGACTGAATCACAAATAACATTCATGATTCTTTTTAAGACTAAGGATCTTTGTTCCCATATGTAAAAAAAAATCTAAGGCTGTTAGAAATGGAATGTACAAAATAGATAGTTTATGATAACGTTCATTTTTGTAACTCGTGAATTAAGAATTTTTTTAATTAAAATTATGGTCAATTTGTAAATATCATTGAATGATAGATTATGCTCAGTAAAACAGTGATGCTTTTATCGATGCTTTTGAAAATGATTTTTATCATCCTTGCTACTTTCATTTATTTGTACCATTACAACAGACACATGTAGATATGTGGAGACTAGTCATGTTGAAGGTAATTGTCTCATTTATCCTGATAGCATGTGGGGGTAGGGGCAGAAATAAGAGGTTTATTTTATTGTTGTATTTTTATTAGTTTTGTTTACTTTTTTACCAAGGATATTAAATATATAGTCAAAATAAGAATCATAGATCACATCTCTATTCTCTTAAGCTCGTAAGTTATAAACAATGAGGATTGCCAATTCCTCAACAAGCTTTGTGATAAATGCTTAGCCAGAGAAAGCATTTAAAATATCTCTGTCAGGACCCCTCCCCCCCAAACCCCTGACCATGGTTTCATGCTTTGGCACTCCTCAGAGAGGTGCCAGGGTAAGTTCAGACACTAGATCTAAAAATACCAACCCAAAGCCAGCATTTATCTAAAAGTTATCTATTGAGTTGAAAATCTGAAATTTTCAGATACCTACATGTCTTCAAACCCAGCTATCCAACTCAAATAGCTATATGGGGCTGATAGATTTTCAGCCATACCATATATTAGTAGTCTTAGCAATATAACATCGCATAAGATAAGGTAGAGACTGTAAATAGTCAAAATAAGAGTCATAGATCACATATTAAATATGTGTTTGCAATCTGATCCCCTATGTTATAGAATAGTTTTATGTATGCGATTTTATTTTGAGAGGCTACTTTTTGACAAATTAAGGCAACAAAATTATAATGAATGTAAAAGTATAGAAAAACATAATAGAATTAAAGACAAATCAATTTACTACAAGTAAGTTCAGTAATATTGTCAAGTTAAGAAATAGATGATAGCAATATGGAATGATATTAATATTGATTATTCACAATACTGTCAACAGTAGTATATTATTTAAAACTTAATGAAAGTAATTATAAATGATTCATGAATAGTAACACAAAACAGAAGGAAATACCTCTGATCTGCATGATTCAATCATTGCCAATGCTGCTATTCTAAAAGAATATCCATAATTGCAGGAAAATCTGGAGTTTGGGGATTTTATATCAAATAAAATTTAAAAAATGGATCACTTACCTATTGACATTTTAAAAGTTAATGAAGTAAAGGAAATTGTATTAGGAGATTTCATATCAAGAGATCATAATCTCTATTATTAAAAAAAAAGAAGAAAATGATGTCATTTTCAATATCACAAAGAATATTGTAAAGATTGTTATTGAATATAATCATGTAAATGATTCAATGATATCAGTTCTAGTTTAAGAATAACCAGCCATTCAACACTACTTTAATACAAATCTATGACTCAAGCATTCACACAAGTAATTAGAAGAAATTGGGGGGGGGGGGTATTGTTATAATCAGTCAGAAGTAAATAAATTTGCAATGACTTAATAAGCAATTGGATTGTCAATTTTGAAAATAGAAAGGAGATGCTGCTGGTCCTACATAGACTTGGCAGCAGAATGATTAATAAAACTTGTGAATCCAATGAACTTTTTATTACTAATATATTATTTCCTAGCCAAAGCAGTGTGTGTGAACACATCAAGAACACTGGATGGAATTCAAAGAATTTATTCAGTTTGAATGCATTCTTGGAACTTAATCGGAGATGACTTAAATTTTAATAGCAAAAACATATCCAGGAAATTTGAATTGCTCATGTATAAACTTAGGTAAAATTGGACAAGATATGCAAGCTTATTTTTTAAATAACATGCCTATTATTGTTAAGAATAACATTAAAAATAAACTTGAGGTTTAGATGTACTTGATGGTGAATTCAATGAACTGTTAATGGAAGAGTAATTTGAAAAAAATAAAATAAAATGAAATAATTAGAAAGTCAAAATTGATGTTAGTAGTTACTATATGTGGAAAAATAAATAAACCAAAATTTTAAAAAGAATACAATGTTTCAAGTGAACAGAATAGGAAATGCCAAAGAATATTCAGAAAATCATGAACCAGCATTATAACAATATTTGCAAAAAAGCCCCAACAAAATCATTGAAAATAGAAACTAATTTGGAAAAACAAGAGCTGCCTTTTAGTAAATTTATGAGGTCAAAAAAATTGTAGGTATGAGTAGGTTTACTGAAAAATATCAGTGTGTGCATTATAAACAAAATAATAAGTATTGGAGATAGAAGGAATATATAAAAACATTATGCAATCATGAGATTTTTAATGGAGTAATCTAAGTAGAGCAGAAACTCATAATGCAATGATTGAGCATTCATCTTCCATGCAGCTGATCTGGGTTTGAATCAAATAAATTTAAAATTTTTTTAGTGGGCTTGAAGTTTTTCTTAATAGTAGCCAATTCATAGCTAACTATAACAATATTGGTCAGAAAATGGATATTAAGCTATTATTAGCTAATGAGTGAATGGAAAATCACTCAAACTTTTCACAACTGGCTTGATGCAGTACTTCATCTACTATTGTACACTGAATAGTTTCTAAGCTTGAATTTTGTTTTCTATTAAAATCTGTATTGTTGGGTGATCGTTTCTCTTAATTCTTAACTGTTGCATTTTTTTTCAGTGCTTCAGTATATTAATAAGGGAGAAACTGGGTTACCTAACTTTTAAATACCTTATATTAATTATAGAAAAAACCCATTAATTAAATAATAAAGGAATTCAAATAAAATAAAATATTAATTGATAAATAGTATTCTCAACTTGGATTTGGTAGGAAGAGTAGATGAAAATCATTATTAGTAGATGAAGAATACCAGAAGATATTTTTTTAGATGATAGTAATAATTAATTGGTAGGAAATAAAAGCATACTTTTAAAAATGACCAGGGTTAATGTAATGTGACCATAAATTGTTTTAATGTCAATTGCATAATATATAATATTTTTATTTATATGAATTAAACGTTTTAATTTTTGTAATTAATGTTGTTCATGGTTATTACCACAATTATAGTAGCAAGAATTTTTAATGATGTTGATTGGTTATTTTTTAGAGACTATTATGAAGTTTCTTGTCCAGAATTAGATGAGCTAGTAGATGCTGCAAGAGAAATTCCTGGAGTTTTTGGATCACGAATGACTGGAGGAGGATTTGGAGGTTGCACTGTTACTCTTTTAAAAAAAGAAAGTGTTGAGTTGGCCGTTAAGCACGTTAAGGTATACAAAGGTTTCGAGGATAGTTTTTTTTTTGGAAAAAAAAAAAGAGACTAAGAAATGCTACTTACACACACACACACTTATATATAAATGAATCATTGACCAGCTACTTAACATGAATAAAATCTAATTTTTTATTTAATTTTTGCCACACAAGTTAATGCTTTCAAAAGTTTAATGGAGTAAAGTTTTGACAAATATGTCTATTAGATAATTATATATTTGGATATTATTAAATATCGTAAACACACAGAAATATATTATTGTAATTAGTAGCCACATATAAATTAATTCACACATGCTAATTCCAAAAGAAAGAAAAAAGTGAACAAAAAATTTGAGTTTTGTAATGGTACAAATATTCACATGAGAATCCTTTAATGTGTTTATGGGATATCTTGCATGTTTTTAAACTTTTTTGGAAGCAAACTTTTTTTCTGGAAAACGTTAAAACTATTGTGTTATCTTCTTTATCTAATTAATGCTAACACTCAATGCAACATCATTTTAGAGTTTTTTTTAAGATAATCTATAAAATGTAAGTGGAGTTTATTTCTGCAAAGAAAGCTATGTTTCAATTATTCATAAAATCCTTTTTATGACATCTTGTTATTCTTCATCTGTCTCACATGTCCACTCCAATCAAGAAATGCTTTTCAAATTTAGATTTAATATCACTTCTAATAGGCTGAGGATTATATTTTGTCCCTATGATTTTGCTATCATATTTTTAGGATACCATTAGGCATATATACAATATTATTAAGCATTTTTTAAATTTATTTTTTTACTATCTTTATACTGCATCAGTTTGTGCTTATCTTCTATACAATAAATTTTAAGACCCTATATTCATCTAATGTAATCAATTTATTTACATCACTATGATGAAATATTACTTTTTTAACTTTTAAATGCAAATATAGAACAATGTAGTCTGTGTTGAATCTCACCATCCAAATTTACCATTCTGTCCAAAAAGTTAAGTTATAATTATCCAAGGTAAAAGTTGCTGAAGATTTTACTTTCATTATAGACTGATAAAACATTTAAAAAAAAAACTGCCTTCAAAACATGAAGAATATCTGTTTATTTAGTAAAAATAACAATTATCAGTCTAGTGAAGAATAAGAAAATGAAGTTATTATTATTATTATTTTGATCAATTCAAATTAAAAATCTTATCATCAAATCTTTATGATGCCTTAATGCTTATTTTATGGAGCCACCTATAAATTACCTTAAAGATTACTAGCATAAAAATGAAAAAGAAAGTTGGGACAGTAAATATCCCTTAGTAGCAGTAGCAAACTCTCCATACAGTAGTGCCACCAAGTGCAAGCTTTAGAAAATCAATGGATGAAATTAGTCTGGGAATAGTAGGCACTAGATAGGGATTTTATACACAAACCTTTTTGCATCCATTGAATACTAAGTTTTTCACTTGGTGGCACTACTGTATGGAGAGTTTGCTATTGTTATTAATAGCCTGTGTAAGCATATGAAATGGTGATCACAAGATGTTTTGATGGTTTTATGTATATTCCTTAGCATCATTTTTATTTTAAATGCTTCCCATTTTCAACCAGCAATAGTAATGTTTCTTTTCATATTATTATGAAGTAGCTTTACAATGTGAGCTAACTTTTCTGGACAACTTGTTAGTTTTAATCATCTATATTATATTTTTATTGATTCATAAAAACTTTAATCTCTAGACATGCATTCTGAAATAAATGTGAAGATGTTTAAAACCAAAGAAATTCAAGGAATAACTCCTTTTGACTTTTATGAGTTATTACCATTATTTAATTTAAAAGATGTAGACCCTGAAGATAATTTGAAGTCGGAAAACATTTTTATATCACACATTAATTCAAAACTTTATTTAACTAATAAAAAAAACTGGAATTTTCTGGATTGGGAATAGATACTATCATTGTTATTTAATGCTGATATTAGATTAATATTAATTTAAATTCACAAAAATGCTTTTATATATATGATTTTTCATACATTTTAAATAATTACATTTTTTAATGCTGAATAAAATAAACTACATCAATTAAAAATACTATCCATAAGCCTCTAGAGCAGTGTTTCTCAACCTTTTTTGTGCTGTGCCCCACCAAAGTCTTTCTAAAATTCTTATGCCCCCCCCCCCCGACATACTCATAATTTTTAATATTCAAAAATTGAAATGTTCACTAAAAAAACTTGAATGATAGGTTTTAGGATGAAATAACTAGGAAATTATTGAGCAAACACAGTAAGTAAATTTTCAAAACATATAATGGAGAACTGAACTTCAAGTATAAAATAATTTTAATAAAAGATTTTTCTATATTATTTTAATTATTAGTAATTATTTATTATTTAAATTTAGTGAGATCTTTGTGCTTGATGCTTGCTGGAAAGAGATTTTATGTCAGGTTCCAATTTAGTTAACTTCAATCTCAAATCTCCCCATTTTTTTTATATCCAGCCTATTTTTTTTTTTTTTTTAGCAGCAAATCATTTATGGCACTAAATCTGCATTCAGCTAAATATGAAGATGGAAATGGTAGTAATAGTTCTCTTGCACATTTGGTTGCATTTGGATATTTGATTTCAGTTTCCTCACAAAGCCATGCCATCACTCCTTTTATATCAAATAAAGTTTTAAATGACTCACCATTTTGCATTTCTGCGAGTTCTTCTTGATACTGCTTATTTGAAATGTCAGACAAATCCACTAACATTGGCTGCGTCATCCAAGTTGGAAAATCAATTTGTTTCAAATCTGAAAATCTTTCTTTTAAATCAGCTGATAAAATTTTCAGATGATCGACAATAACAGTCACTTCACATTTTTGGAGCCAATGAAACTTTTCAAAATTTTTGTTATAAATATATGTTTGACATAATTCAATAAAGGTAATAAAACCAAATATCTTCGCTTTTGCATCGACAAGAGTTTTATTTGTTCCTTGAAGTTGTTTATTTAATATATTTAGTGTTTCAAAGATATCAGCTAAATAACTCACAAATGCCTTACCATCAATCGTTAACAGATTTTTCATTTCAGGTTTGTCACTTAAAAAAATCACTAAGAGTATCAAATAGTTCCATAAATCTTTTCAAGCAGTTCCCTTTCAAGAGCCATCTTCTTCAGTGTGAAGTATAAGTTTCACATGATCTTCATTTTGTTCTTCACAAAATAACTTAAAGAGACGTTCACATTTGGCACTAGCTTTAATAACATTGATACACTTTATGACTAAATTTAGCACTTCATTTAGAACAGGAGAAATGTTTTTAGCTACCAGGTTTTCCCTGTGAATAACACAATGTACAAGAAGCATTTCTGGATTCTCATCTTTCATCAATTTTAAGCAACTATTTTTCTTCCCCATCATATTAGGAGCACCATCTGCAGCACAAGATGTTATATTTTTCATTGGTATATTATTGACATCTAAGTAATTTTTTAGCTTAATATATATATTTTTAGAGGTAGTGGTGCTTTCTCATGATTTACAGAACAACATTTCTTCAGCAAAATTACCTTTATCAATATATCTTATGTAAGTTATAAATACGGCCTCACTGCCTCTCAAAGTTGATTCATCCATTTGCATTGAGAATTTTCATGTTTTCAGCTTTTCAACAAATTGTATTTCAATATCCTCACTCATTTCATCTATTCTTCTAACAGTATTGTTACTCAGTGGCATAGCTTTCACATTTTTATCATCTTTTTCCAGAACTGTTTTAAGAAATGCTGATATTGATGGTTTGATTAAATTTTCTCGTATAGTATGACTTTTCCCAGATTTAGCGATTAGCCATGAAATTTGATAGCTAGCCTCAAGAGTACGATTGACAGTTGCATTATGAGCAGTAAATAGAGACTTTACTGTTACTCTTTTTTCAAAGTTTTTCTTTAAAGTTTGAAAGTAATTCAAATCTGAATTAATATAAGCATTATGTTTTGCTTTCAAATGTGCTTCAAGACGACCTCATTTCATTGATTTGTTAGTCAAGCATTGTTGGCATAAAAGACAAAAGTGACTGTTCATCGTTGACAGCGGGTATGAAACCAAATTTTAAATATTCCTCTGAATACTGACAAGTTTTTTTCTTGCTTTCTCCACTCATTTCACTATGGGCTGAAAAAAATAAATATATAATTAATTAAAAACTAAAAAAAATAATATGAATTGGAGCAAACATAGACTAAAATTGCATATGTAAATATGTATGACACATTTACTTCACTGCAAAAAACATACTTTTTCATTTGACAAGTTTTTCTAAAAAATGATGCTTCTAAAACTGAAATTAATAAAAATTACCAATTAAATTTACATATCACTTGTATTTATACAATGTATATATGTTTTAAAACAACGAGACTTTTACAACAATTTAACGTGCGCTTATTTCAAATTACCACCAATGGTAAATGCTGAGCATTACTGCGAAACATTGCTAAAGTGCGATCCCAGCATAACCAGTAGTTCAATTTAGTGTCTAACAATGAAATCATGGCTATAAACATGATGGACAGAAGTTACTTATACTGGACGTTTACACAGCTCTAGTAGCGACAGAGAGTTGCCATACAGATAACTTAAACTCTGGACGAGTCCATTTTCAAATTGCCCCCTTGTGGGGCATAGGCCCCACATTGGGAAACACTGCTCTAGAGAATAAAAATATTTAAAAAAATTTGGGGGGAGGGCATTTTGATGCTAGTATTAAATATTGGAAATTCTTATTATTTAAAATTATATTTAAAACATTTTTACTCTTCATAAATATTTAATTATTTTTTTTAAAAACTGAGTATAGAGACTTAGCTATTTGTAAACCTGCAACAATTAAAAATATTGCATAGAGTTTAGTGCCTCTTGAATACGAAACTCAACACATAATTAAATAATTTTAATATAATTCTCCATTTCTAAATAATTCATTTACAATATTTTAAAATGAAAATAAAATCCAATTTATTTTGATTATATTGAAAACGAATGTATATGTTTGTATTTTATATATAAAGCTTGCAAAATAAGCTCTTAACAAGATTTGCAGAATATCCCCAGACCAGTTTCTGCTACTGGCATCGTCAGTTATGTGCCAGGATATTCAAGCATTAGATTAAAAATACCAGAACAAGCCCAGCACTTTATCTAATGTAGAAAATCTAAAATTTTCAGACATCCATATGTCTTCCAATCCAGCTATCTAACTTAAATAGCCATATGGGATTGAACTAAGTTCAGATACACCATATATTAATAGCTTTATCAATATAAAATCACCAAAGCCTTAATAACAAAAAATAAAATTACAAAAAAATCAAGTCAGATGTAACATGACCTAATTTAATAAGCTTGTATATACAAATGTTATATATAAAGCTCTTAACAAGTTTTGCAGAATATCCCCATACTGGTTTCTGCTACTGGCATTGTCAGTGAGGTGCCAGGATATTCAAGCATTAGATTAAAAATACCAGGACAAGCCCAGCATTTTATCTAATGTTTAATTATTAAGTACAAAATCTGAAATTTTCAGACATTCATATATCTTCCAATCTAGCTATCTAATTTAAATAGCCATATGGGACTGAACCAAATTCAGATATACCATATATTAATAACTTTAGCAATATGAAATCACCAACACCAATAACGAAAACTGGTCTGGGATTCTGGATATTCTGCAAAGCTTGTTAAGAGCTTATTTGCGAGCTCTATATATAACATTTGTAAATACAAGCTTATTAAATTAGGTCATGTGACATCTGACTTGATTTATTTGTATTTATATACATGAAGGTTTTTGTTTGAATAGTTTTAAGAAAACTCAAATATTTTCAGTCTACCTTTCCTCATTTGATACACACCATACATGATACTGGTATAATAAGTGCTCTATGCTTATTCATTTCAGTTAAACTGTACTGAAAATATTACCAATAAATCGAATAATTTCTGGAAATGTTAAAAAAATTAACATAAAATTTCAGGTCTGCTTTTATAAAAAATACTAAGTTATTTTTTTTTTTTTTTACCAATTTAATGCCTACTTTAATAAAATTAATATTAAATTACATATTTCTTATTTTTTTAAAACAAAAAAATAAAATCATCATAAAATTTGATGTTAATTATAAAAAAAGTTATGAAATTTAATGAACAAGTAGTGTAATACGAAGTTGAGTTTAAGTAAACAACAATAAAAATGATGTTAATGTAGTACAAGAGTCCTTTTTTATTATTGAAAGATTCTAACAAAAAAGAAGAGTAAAGCAAATCTTTTTTATTGACTGATGATAAGTAGTCTTAAAGAAAGAATAGAAATAAATATATTCTGTGACATTTCCCAGCATAAGTGATACAAATGAAACTGATAATTCAAGGGATGTGCCTTTCATCTTCAGAATATTGATTTCAATTCAGGAATGTCCTGCTGTGAACTCTGGTCAATGGATCAACAACATGCAGTTGATGATCGTATGTTGGATTTCCGAGCATTAAGGTTGGCATAGGGCAGACATTTGTCAGTATGAATCAGTGATTCAGGCATGCATATTTTTTCCATTGAAAGGAAGTGAAATCGTTTTGTCTTGATGTGGGACATAGAAGTATTGCCAATTGGACTCTTGTTTTTATTTGTTAGTAAAAAGACAAGTGTTAAGATCATGAGGCCTTTTTTTACTTTGGCTTGATCAGTGCTTTCAACATCATGAGGTCTTCCTCTTTTTCCATTGATGGAGTATAACAATACCTTCTGTAGATAACAATTATGTTTTCTCTTTAATCAAATAAAACATATTCCACTATATATATATATATTTATTTTAAAATATCTATACATTTTTTCTTTTCAAAATAGTTCATAATTTTCCATATATGTAAATGAATACATCAAACTTCTTTCAAAACTTGTTTTAATATGACTATAATGAAAATAAAATACATCCAACATTTTGACTATTTTATATAGTCTTTTTCAATATAACACCAAAAAAAATGAAATAAAAATATATAATAATAAATATCACATATTCCACACAAATGCAAAAAATATTAAAAAATACTAAAAATTCTCTTTATCTCAATACCTTTTTCTATTACAAACAATTTCAATTTAATCAAAGTTTTTACATTTATATACCCATCTGCAAAAAATACCTTAAAAATTTAATTAACAAACCAATTTTTTCTTTTATATTGACATCCTGTTTAATTCGGGTTTAATTTCATTAATGTAAATCCCTTCCTTTATCATTCTTTCATGATAAGATTTATACATTCTAAAGGTTTTATTTCAAAATCTTTGTTTAAATTTATTCATATGATTGTAAATAGCAGAATTTTTATCACTTAAATGCTATTTTAATCTAGTTTCCAATTTATTCTTTGTAGTCCCAACATATGACATCTCTATATTCTTTTTAAAACAATTCAAACATTTTATTATGTAAAATGAATTCATTATCTCTAAATTATTACATTCCCTATTATTATTAATTAAAAAATTTAAACTTTTTTCCTTTTTATAAAGTGGATAAATAAAAACATATTTCTTATTAATCACTTAAAATAATTTTTTAACTTTAACAAACAAACCTTTGGATATAAACTACCAATATAAACTACCTTTTTTTTCATCTTTATTGTTATTTAATCTTATTCTATTCTTTATTTTATCAATATTTTTATTAAAAAATAACTTTAATTTGTGGATTAACTAAAATTCATAAACCAGGAATTTCAATGAGGCCAATTATTAGTAGTTGTATTACTTATTATGAAAATATTTTGAAATGGATTTATAGTAATATTTTAAAAAAGTATATAGCATTTTTTGAAAAAAATTTATTAGTAAATAAAGTTTTTAAAAATTAATTTTTTGTAAAATTAGATATAGTTAATATGTATACCAACTTTGATCCAGATGTTACTATTAATAATATTATAGATTTATATATAAAATATAAAAAAGTCAAATTAAAAATAGATTTTTATGTTAGGTATGTTGATGATTATTTTAAAAGGCAGATATTTTTTTGAAATATATTAATAGTAAAAAGGGGAAAATTAAATTTACTATGGAAAAAGAAAATATTAATGTTATTGAATATATGGATGTTAAGATTTTTTTAAAAAAGGTAATAATAGTAATATTGTTATAGAAAAAGAAACATTTTCGGGATTATTAAATAATTCGTTATCAGATATTGATAATCATAGTAAAATAAATATTATTAATAATAAAATTTTCTAGAGCAATTAAATTATGTTCAAATAATAATTTGTTTAAAGGTGAGATTTATATGATAAAGCATGAGTGCTTTATAAATGATTATCTTAGAGATATTATTAAACATTTATTTTCTAATAAAAAATATTGATAGAATAAAGAATAGACTAAGATTAAATAAGAATAAGAATGAAAAAAAGGTAATTTATATTGGTTTTAATATATCCAGATTTGTTTGTTAAAGTTAGAAAATTATTTAAAATGATTAATAAGAAATATGTTTTAATTTATCCAGTTTATAAAAAGAAAAAAGTTTAAACTTTTTAATTAATAACAATAGGGAATGTAATAATTTAGAGATTATAAATTCAGTTTACATAATAAAATGTTTGATTTGTTTTAAAAAGAATATAGAGATGTCATATGTTGGGACTATAAAGAATAAATTGGAAACCAGATTAAAACAGCATTTAAGGATAAAAATTCTGCTATTTACAATCATATAAATAAATTTAAACAAAGATTTTGAAATAAAATCTTTAGAATGTATAAAGTCATACCATGAAAGAATGATAAAGAAAGGGATTTACATTAGTGAATTTAAATCTGAATTAAACAGGATGTTAATAGAAAAGAAAAAAGAAAATAATAGATTTTTTAAATTAAATTGACATTGTTTATAATAGAAAAAGGTGTTGAGAGAATTTTTAGTATTTTTTAAAAATTTTTGTATTTGTTTGGAATATTTGATATTTATTATTATATTTTTTATTCTATTATTATTATTATTTGGTGTTTTTTGAAAAAGACTATATAAAATAGTCAAAAAGTTAGATGTACTTTATTTTTATTATAGTCATATTTAAACAAGTTTTGAAAAGAAGAAATTTGTTATATTCATTGACATATATATATATATTTATTTTCAGATACAAAAATTGAACATTTAATATTTTACTATTTAAATAAGCATTTATTTTTATAGCACTATGTCTTATAAATTGTAATACATTAAAGATCAGCCTTTCCAAGCTATGGTGCATGCGCTTTTTACAAGTGTTAATAATAAATGAATACTTTCATTCCCAACACAAGATATAGTATTTATGAAAGAATAAAATGAATCCACTTATTCTTTCCAACCCAAATGCTTATATATGGGCAAATCGTAAGTACAGTACTTAAGATTTGCCCATATATAAGCATTTGGGTTGGAAAGAATAAGTGGATTCATTTTATTCTTTCATAAATACTATATCTTGTGTTGGGAATGAAAGCATTTATTATTAACACTTGTAAAAAGCGCATGCACAATAACTTGGAAAGGCTGATCTCTAATGTATTATATTTTACTATTGTAAAAGTATGCATCAAATTTTACATTGGCCGACATTCATCTTGTGAAAGTATAAGAAAGTATTCAATTTATCGATTAACATTTTTAGTATGATATTGTTAGCTTCACATGGTCTGTATAAATAGAAACAGAAATGAGGAATGAGTGTAGAGTGCATACTATATCGATATGTAGACATATTAAATCATAAGTTGACAACAGCTAACTGTCAATAATTAATTGGTTGAATATAACAATCTGTTGTCAACATAACTTTTATAGATAGAAGATGGATTACATTATTTACTTTGTTCTAAGCTCTAATTAGATAAAGTGTGAAGACTCGTGACTGTAATAAATTAAGATTTTAATTTGCCTAGAAGTTTTAAATAAACCCCATTCAACAGGCAATGAAATTGTTTGAAGGTATATTAATAAATATTTTTACAACCTTTCAAATAAACTCCTACTCAATATTCTAAATATAATAAACAACAAATTACCAATAGCTAACTAGTTTCCAAATGTAATTCACAATTTAAATGAATTCCATTTTTACCTTGGTCTAAGCTTTTAAATAAATAAAAAATGAAGATATATGTTTGTAATACATTGAGATTTTATTGTTCAAAAAATGTTAAATAAACATCATTCAACAGGCAAAAGTAAACTGTTTGAAAGTAGATTAATAAATTATCATTTTTCTATCTTTCAAAGAAATTTCCAGTCCATATTCGAGATATAAGAAACCAAAAATTGTCAATCGCTAATTGCTTTCAAATGTGATTTACAATATAAGACCCAACACTTAATAAACCAATAGAATATGATAATCTGTTGGATAAAAGATGGATTACAGCCTTTATGACTAAATTCTTAAGTAGGCAAAGTGTGAAAACATAATTGCAACAGATTGATATTTTAATCTGCCTAAAAGTTTCAAATAAACCCCATTTAATAGGAAAAGATAAACTGTTTGAAGATAGATTAATAAATAATCATTTTTACAATCTTTCAAACAAACTCCTAGTCAATAATCTAGATCTAACAAATCATAAAGTACTAATTATTAACTAGGCAATTATGGTATTCTATTAGCTTATTAAACTTTGACTGTTATGCTGAGAATTATATTGGGAAGCCAGTTAGCTATTAGCAATTTATGATTTACAATTGTATAAAGTATTGAGCAGAAGTTTATTTGAAAGATTATACAAGTGATTATTTATTAATCTATCTTTAAACATTTTATCTTTGTGTATTGAATGAGGTTTATTTAAAACTTCTAGGCATATTAAAATCTCATTCTTTTATCATCATATGTCTTCTCTCTAAGAGATAGTCTAGGATAAAAAGTGTTATTGATAATTTATGGTTTATTATATCTAGGAATATGTTTGAAAATTTATAAAAATGATTATTAATCTACTTTCCAATAGTTTGTTTTTTGTCCATTGAATGGAGTTTGTTTAAGACTTCTAAGCAGATTAAAATCTTAATATGGTACAGTCACGTGTTTTCACTCTATCTCGTTAAGAGCATAGATCAAGTAAAAATTAGCATCCTTTTTTTTATCTATAAAAGTTGCCTTGACAACAGATTGTCATATTCTAATGGTTTATTAATATTTGTTTGTTATGCCATGAATTATATTTGGAAACCAATCAGCTATTACCAATTTATGGTTTATTATACCTAGACTGTTGAGTAGAAATTTGTTTGAAAAATTGTAAAAATGATAATCTATTTTCAAACAATTTCTTTGCCTGTCAGGTGGAACTTATTTAAAATTTCAATTTGCTACAGTAAGGTGTCTTCACTCTTTGTCTATTTAAGAGTTTGAATAGGATAAAAAATGGAATCCACCTTTTATCTCTAGAGATTGCGTTGACAATAAACTATCATATTCTGTTGGTATAAGCTTTGATTTTTATATTGTGAACAGACATATATATATATTGTGCATGTGTTATGATTGCATGATAAACTCTTGACATTGTTAGTTTTCCAATCAACTCTTGACATTGTTAGTTTTCCAATCAAATTTTGTTTTGGTTTTTCTATTTTAGAACATTATAAACTTAAACGAATTAGTTACGTTATTATAAAACATATATATAAGATACAGATAAACCAGTCTTAGAACTTGAAGGTGTGTGATACCTCTTCCATTAGTTATATAACTGAATCATAATATAATATTTTGTTTTCATAGTGAGGACCAACTTTGATTATCTCTTCAATCTAAAAATGATTAAATACATATTTATTGATTAATATTGGAAAATTAGTTGGCTGAATACCAAAAAAATTCTGAACTTTCTTGGAAAGTTTGCAGCTGCTTATAAAGTTTTCCAAATTCCTTTCCAGATTTAAACACACGGTATCGTCATTAATCCACTGATCAACACAAACCCATTTTTATAGATATACTAAAGCCAAAAACAATTTTTTTTATATATAAATATTAATCTTTTCTCTAAATTACATTTAAAAATAATTTGCTTACATTTTAAAACAAAGCAATTCTTTACATTTATGCTAAATATGTAATAAATAGCATAAAATGTAATGCGAATACATTAACAATTTATGAGCCCTAGATAATACATTAACGAATACATATATATATAAGCTTTCGGGGTTGCATATAATCTTGTAAATAATGTAATAAAATTTTACATCATAAATTATTTACTTTAAGTTGTAATTTAAGTCATTCGTTATTTTTTCTACTACAATTTCAAACGGAGAGATTCAATATGCATAATTATATGTTAAATATTAAATGAATTGAAATTAATTATGCTAGAATATTGTTATTTTTAAAAGTTACGTAATGTGTTTGAAAATTTTTATATCGCGAATTTGTTTTTTAAAAATAAAATTAACTCTCATCCACATTGTTTAATTAGTAAAACAGATTTGTAATTAGAGTTTCAAATTCTGTGAGGAATTGAATAAAGTCTTTATTTGCAAAAACATTTATTTATTTTTTTGAAAGGCAATGGGATTTTGTTATGAAAATGACCAGTAATAATATTAACTATGGACTCATTTTTCGTTTGCTTTATAATTTAGACTTTGTTACTAGGAAGTGATGTATTTAATATAGCTTACTCTTGGAAGTACATTTTGCCTATATATATAGTCAATTAAACTAGGAGAGTTTTTCATATTGTGGTTGTTATATAAAAATATTTGTGGAACTATTATATTTAAAATGTATAAATTATTACATTTATTAAATTTTGTATTTCACCTTATTATGGAACTTCATTTATTATTATACCATTTTCAATCAAGAAGCAATAGGCATTGATATATATTGGGAGCGGGGTCATTCTACTCTAGAGCCATCATATAATCATGATTAATCAATGGAGAAATTTTGGTGCCCTTTAGAAAATTTATAGTCTAAATGTAATTTTTCTTATTTTGGAGGGAGTGGAGTATTGGGAGATATGTACTTAAGTATACAGAATAGTGCATGATACTATGTTTACATACTTTAAAGTGAAGATTTTCATGGGTAAACATTATGAACATATATTTCAGCTGGATCTATTATCCATTTTTCCAAGTAATAGAGGTCATTTGGAGATGTTTCTAAGATATCCAAAAGTCAGGAATGTCAGTATAATGCTAATACTTAAAAAAAGTCAAATGAGTATACAGATAATCCTAAAATACATGTATATGAACAAGATTGTTCATTATACTATTTGGCTGAATTTCGCCTGCTACCTTCTGGTTAATATGGACAGCATAAGAGTAGTTGCTGTTTGAGACATTGCAAATAGAAAATACATATTCTGGAACATTCTGACAGAGAGATACAGTCTGTTTTTTATTGCCAGTATTTTTAATAAAACCAATTGTTATAAATTTATGTATATTACTCAGGTAATGAGGTGAATTTCAGACCACATCAGTGTTTTAGTAATAAGCAATCAACTACCAAACCTAATAACTTTACATATTTTTTTCTGTGAATACTTTCATTTTAACATATAAACAAATTTACACAATATTTTCTTGTTTTTTGTTATATCAAAGAATTTTAGATACATTAACATTTTGTATAATAAATATGACTATGGAGTTTTTAATGTAAAAGAAAATGCATATACCTAAGCAAAAAAAGAGTTAAAAAGTTTAATGGCCCACTATGTACTCTTTATCACTTGGTACATATGTGAAGGATTTTTCTATGCAACAATAAGCTATTTTTTTAGTATAAAAATAAAATGAATCATTAATTCCTTGAAGGACAAAATATTTTGTGTTAAATTTGATTAGATGATGAATTTGGGAGTAACCAGAATTCAAATTTATGAAACTAAATTAAACTTACATGATTGTGCTTCTACAGTATCTGCATTTTAGGCACCTGGTAGTCATTAGCTTACAGTTTTCTCAGATCTAATTCCATCATTTTCTTTAATATTTTAACTTTTAAAATGAAGAGTGTTGTGTATTACTCTAAAAATATTGGCAAACAACTGATTGATTATTTAACATTTGTTAGACTTTATACATTTTTTTAAATCTCCACCCCAGATTCAAGATTAAATTATAGACAAATTTGTACAATTTTCATTGTCTCTTGCTTTCCTATACCTTTTCTTATTTCTGTAAAATCGGCAATATGAATTGATTCAATTTTTTCTATCATCCTCACTTTTTTACTATTCATTCTTTTAAAAGATAAGTTTTTTGTGTGTCTATGTGCATTCTTTTTTTTGGAGGGGGGATACATTGAGATTTTTTTAAACCTAGAAAAAAAAACAACTGATTGAAATAATTTCCCCACTTCTTTTTGTTTGGTGTCTCAGTTCTATTACTTCACTAAACGCTATGATTCTGGCCCTAGCAATCAAAAGCATGCCTAGCAAGTTTTAAAGATTCTAATACTGAATAATCTTTTTCAAACATTCAAAATGTTGATAAATATACATTACAACTATCCATAAATGAAGAAACTCAGACCAGCCTCACTATACATGCATTCCATGAACAACTTTCATTGTCAGGTTTAGTCAGACATATCAATCATATGAATCTCTATGTTGTGTTGGCAATTCGAATAAAAGTGGATAGAAACAAGTCCCTACTTGGCATGAGTGTAGTAATGGAAGAATACTAAGCTGTCAAGTTGGACCTGAAGATTAGTATGACTGATACCTCCAGATCATCTAATATGGAAAGGTTATTTACAAAATATATGCATAATATGAGAGAGTGGTCTAAATTACTTCGATGTTGTATGGCTGTAATATGATGAAGGGATGCATTGATAAAAACTATAAAATATCTCTGCAGTGCAATGATTATTCACTTTTCCACAAAGTGTTAGAAATGGAAAGTGGTATAATTAAGTTTTTAAAATGAGTAAAATAATGTATATATTTTTGTTTGTGTGTTTATGTATGACTGTGATAAACAGAGTTGTATAAATGTGATTAAATATTATTTTTTTCTTATATATAACATATTTACAATATATACATGAATATACTTTCGACTGATACCATTAGCTTCATATAGTGTCTAGTTTCCATGCAAGTATTGAAGCAAGAGACTTCAGATGTCTTTCTAGATTTGTCTAACACTTCCAGTTGTATTATGGCAGCATGATTCATGTGTATGTACAGTAACATTTTTGGCTGTACTGAGCTTGCCTTATGTTAGATTTATATTTTAGAAGCTTCCAGTTCAAAGTGAACTTGCCTCCGTGTTTTAATAATGTAGTGGGCAACATGCATACTGTCATTCAGCTCTGATGGTTATCTGTTATTATCTTACCTATAAAATATCTCTGCAGTGCAATGATTATTCACTTTTCCACAAAGTGTTAGAAATGGAAAGTGGTATAATTAAGTTTTTAAAATGAGTAAAATAATGTATATATTTTTGTTTGTGTGTTTATGTATGACTGTGATAAACAGAGTTGTATAAATGTGATTAAATATTATTTTTTTCTTATATATAACATATTTACAATATATACATGAATATACTTTCGACTGATACCATTAGCTTCATATAGTGTCTAGTTTCCATGCAAGTATTGAAGCAAGAGACTTCAGATGTCTTTCTAGATTTGTCTAACACTTCCAGTTGTATTATGGCAGCATGATTCATGTGTATGTACAGTAACATTTTTGGCTGTACTGAGCTTGCCTTATGTTAGATTTATATTTTAGAAGCTTCCAGTTCAAAGTGAACTTGCCTCCGTGTTTTAATAATGTAGTGGGCAACATGCATACTGTCATTCAGCTCTGATGGTTATCTGTTATTATCTTACCTTACTTCCAAATGAACTGCCAATTTATAACAGATCCTCGTCCATAATAAGAGAAATCAGGTTCACCAAACATCATCACCTTATTGGCTTTTTTTTTGCTATTGGATATAGCTTAACCTATTTATATATCCAAGGTCTATAGTGATGAGTGCTCTATCCAATCAAGATAAAATGAATTTGGACAAGTTCATTAATTAAAGATAAGCATAGCAATTGTAAAATTAGTATAATTATTATATAATATTTTTTATGTAGATATTCAAGATTAAATAAAAAAATATTACTTAAATAAATCTAACTCATGTTAAAATGGAGAAATCAGGCACTCTTGATTGTCAAGGATTAAAAGTCATTCATAATTTTGTCTGGATAATAAAAGATTTCTAATTATAGAAATTTGATTAATGGTATTCTTGAAAAATACATATTTACATCTTAGGTTATGAATTCATGCTACAACAACATACACAACAAATAATACAATAATCTTTAAATATGAGAATCTGCAGATAATCAATCAGTAATGTTTGACCAAGAGTATCCCTAATGTCTTAGCTGATGAAATATGTGATCAATGTCTATATATTACTTTCAATATAGTCTTTTGTATCTTTTCTCTTTAACTCATTTCTTTTCATATTTTTTCTTTTGTTTTATTGGGCTTGATGTATGGGTTTGATTATCATAAACTTATCTCTCTGCACAAAGTGCAATAGTGGTATGTATTTGTACAACCATATTTTTTTCCTAATACATGCCCAGCAATTGTACCTCCAATCTGTTCTTTTTTTTTCTTTATCTTTTATTTTTTTGTGGAATTAAAATAGTGATGTTTGTTTTCAAATGGCTTCTGATGATGATAATAAGGAGAAAAATATATAACTTGATAAATTATATTATCTGTGTTGATAAGATTTTTAAAATTGGCAAGGAGTAAATCTTTTCTAATGCTACAATTAAACCTAAAACAGAATGTATGCATAAATTAAATTCCATGCTCAAAAAAATTGTTATTTACATTGTGGCAAAAAGATGAACTAATATTCAAGGTCGTATAAAAGAGTTGAATATGCTTTAGTCTGTATTTCTTCATATGGGCTAACAATTGATTTATTCTAAACAGAAATTTGCATTATGCAAAAAGCCATGCAAAATAATGTTGCATAGACATTAGTATATTTGGAATTTATGTTATCATTAAAGCACTGTTTTTGGCTAGTGAATGTGGCTCTTTATTTGTTAAGTCCTGACTTTCTAAATAGAAAATGTTATTAGTAACAATTATAATATCTAAAACCCAATTATCTGGATCTGAAGTTTATTACACAATCTGATTATAAACATTCTTATGGCGCATAGTAAATTTATGCTCTTTTTTCCCTCACTTTGTCTATTTGCCTACTTATCTGTCTATCTATAATGTTGGTCAAAGTGACAGAAGCATGTGCTACCTAATTAATATGGTGTATTGTCATCATTTCCATCGAAAACTGCTTATATTCTATCTGGGATGAAAATATAATATTCAAAATGAATACTTTTTAAAAAATCATTATGGAGAAATTCTGGGTCTTCTGAGAGATGATAATAGAAATTTATCAATAGTAGTTCATAGAAATTTTATAATATTAAAATTAGAGATTGATAATACTAAGAGATATGACATCCTCATGATCTTCAAACTAGAACTTAAATGAAACGAAATGGAACAATATCATCTAGAAACATTGTTTATATTATGGAATGAATGAATATGTTATCTCTAAATATTTGAATATATTGGATTAAGAGAATATGATATAGTTTTTCAAATCAAATCATGATAATTCTACTCTCTTGTTTCATAAAGTAATTTAGTCTGGTTGATAGACTATTTTTTTTACTTATTTCTTAAAGGAGAATCTTTACAAAAATCTAAAAATTTATTTGATCATTTGACATGCTTTCAATTACTTATTCAGTTTTTATCTTTTTGATATCACAAAATGAATCATTTGCATTAAAAAACAGTGGTTTTGAAGTATTCGCTCAGTCAGAAATGATCTGTTTATTAACTGATTAATTTGGAAGAAACTAGAGGTTTCAGATGTATTAAATTCCTCAATAATTTACTCTATTCTAGTTTTACACTTTTTGGTTACAATTCTCAATACTATTCATTTGACTTTATTAACAAGTACTAATTTGTGATTAATGTTAGTTTTAAATGGTTTTTATTTCTCTATTACCACTTAAATTTTTTTATCTTGAAATATTGAATAGTTTAATTTTGCCTACAGATGCTCCAATGAATTGGATACCAATTTTGATTGCTTTTAAATTCAAATCAGACATTTCTTGTTAAATTGACGTCAATCTCCTCTTAGAGGCTTCTTGTAAACTTTGAGAATTGTTGTAAAGGTCAGAAATTATTGGAATGGTATGTATTTATATTTCTGTTCTACGGAAATGGAAATATGTATATAAAAATTATCGAGATAATATATAGTCCCCGTTTAGTTTGTGTAACCCTGAATTTTCAAAACTGCACGAATATTGATAAATTATTTTTGCAGAAAAATTGTTCGAATAACTTTAAAAATAAAAAATACCATCAAGTTTTGTTATTGTGTTGAATTCAGACTTTCACACGACTTACCACTCTCAGTGCCATCTCATATTGCTGACCCACCTGATCACACATGTTGAAAAGATAAATAATCACCAATATACGTATTTCATGCTAAACCAGCAATCATCAGTTGGTCTAGATTACTATTCTCGCACACATATATAATCAGTATTCAGCTTTATATTAAGATAGCCAATCTTCATACAAGCTCAATACTGATTATATGTATGTGTGGGGATAGTAATCTAGACCAACTGATGATTGCTGGTTTAGCATGAAATACGTATATTGGTGATTATTTATCTTTTCAACATGTGTGTGATCAGGTGGGTCAGCAATATGAGATGGCACTGAGAGTGGTAGGTCTTGTGAAAGTCTGAGTTCGAACCCCACATATATTACATATATAAAAATGCAGGTTTAAGCCTGTACAATATATTATTGTGTTGAAATAAATGATTAATTCGAATCAATTATTATTTTATTCATAGGAAAAGTTCAGTGGAAAGGCAACATTCTACATTGCTAAAGCCTCCGAAGGAGCTCGAATTTTGAAGATTGCATGATTAGAAAGAACCAATCATTATTTGGATGTAAAAAAGAATAAATTATGTAGATTGTGATTTTTTTTTAATAAAGTTTTTATTCTAAATTTCGATATATTTATTTTTTAAATGGTATTTTTATACATTTACTTTTATTTTTTAATGATAAAAACTATATTTAAATTGGGTGTTGCATTCATTATATTTTTGAATGAGTTAATTTTATAAATGATTTTCACGGCTTTGGCTTTATCAAAACAATAGAAATCACTTTTTGTTTCATTTTATAAATTGTTTTATTTCAAATGAAAAATGTGAAATATTTATAAATTATGACAAGCATGCATTAAATTTTCCGCTTCACAGAAATATTGCTTCGATGCTCATACATATATATATAAACAAATTCAATCATATATATATATGCGGTGATAATAGTAATTAAATCGTTTATTGCTTGTCAGTTCACAAGACCCTTGAGCCTTGTAAATGACAGACTGATGCTTCTATATTATGCATATATTTAAATCATATATATATGCAGCAATAATAATTGAATAATTTATTGCTTGACAGTTCCCAAGATGCTCGAGCATTATAAATGACAGACTAGTGCTTCTATGTTCATGCATATATATATAAACAAATTCAAACGCATATATATAATAATAATTGAATAATTTATTTCTTGACAGTTCACAAGACCCTCGAGCGCCGTAAATAACAGACTGGTGCTTCTATTTTCATACATATAAATAAATTCAAATATATATATATGCAATAATAATTATTGAATAGTTTATTTTTTGACGGTTCACAAGACACTCGAGCATTATAAATGTCAAATTGGGGCTTCTGTGTTCATGCATATATATAAACGAATTCAAACACTTATGTATAATGCAATAATAATTGAATAGTCTATTTCATTTTTTTTTTATGTGTCAAAGCGTCGGCCGGGAAACGAACCCGGGACAACTGCTTGTAAGACAGCTGTGCTAACCACACGGCCACCAACGCTTGATAGTTCACAAGATCCTCAAGCGCTGTAAATGATAGACTGGTGTTTCTATATTCATGCATATAAATAAATTCAAAAATATATTTATGCAATAATAATAATTGAATAGTTTATTTCTTGAAGGTTCACAAAATGCTCGAGCACCATAAATGACAGACTAGTGCTCCTACGTTCATGCATATATATAAATAAATTCAAGAACTATGTATACATATATATATGCAATAATAATAATTCAATAGTTTATTTTTTGACAGTTCACAAGATGCTTAGCACCCTAAATGACAGTGGTACTTCTATATTCAAAAACACATATACATGTATATGTAATAATAATAAATAGTTTATTGCTTACAACTCATAAGATGCTCGAGAACCATAAATGACAAACTGGTCTGCAACTCATAGTCTTTCAGTTTCAGAGTCTATTACTCTACCACTGCACCAAATCATGCAAGATTTAATCTGCAGTTAATTAATTTTATTCAGACATGACTTTTTATATCTATGACAGAAAACGTGGTCTTGTCTAAAGATTCTCTGACATATCCTGTTATTAATGATAAAATTTTCGTGCTTTGACAGCATTTTATGACAATAAAATAGTCTGATTACCATGAATAAAGACACGACAACTGTCTTTAAAATTGCAAATGATGTCAGAAGTTGCAACAAATAGTCATTAAGGATCATTTGTTAAGAACTAAAATTCATCAGTCAAAAGATTCATTGCCATTAACCAGTGGATAACAAGAAGATTGGAAAATGTCTTTAGTTGAAAAAGTATATTTTTAAAAAAGAAATTTAAAATGGTTCAAGCCATGATAATTTTTATATTTTCATTGATATGAAAGATAGACACTGATTACAAAAAGTATTAATGCTTTTGATTTGTTTCTAGAACAGGATGAAAACAAATAAAACTAACAAGTGGATATTCATCAAATTAGACTAAGATTCACTTTAAGCACAATTTAGATTATTTGAGTTACTTTAAAAATCAATTAAGAGGCTTATTGTGAAAAAAGAAGATTATAAGCAGAAAAAGATATCACCACAAAAATGAACTTGCCATTGGAAAACTTCAAAGAGGTAATTGGTCCATAACTCAAAGTAATTGGTCCATAAAAAGTTATCAACTGAATTGATGCATAAATTTTTTAGCATTATTAGAATAGTTAATCTTATTCATAATAATTAATTAGTAATGTGTGTGGACTAATGAATTTTCTAACAAAAAGATTTTTGCCTAGAATATCAGAAATAGCATGAGTTTCTCACTTAAGTAAGGAGTAGTAATCCACTATATATATGACAATATAGAGTATTTGATATAATCCCTAGATTGTAATTTCACATTCAAATTTTCAAACTAATTTCTTGATATAGATCTTTATCACTGAAAAGCATTAAAATACATGTACACAATCACAATTATTTTTATACTGTCCAAGATTATTTGAAATTCAAACAATTTAAGTTTTTGAACCCAAGCTAACGTTTTTGTTTTAACTACAGGCAGAAAGTAATTTAGAAATTTGGATGTGATATTACCATCAAATGTTTACTTACTACTCAAATATATAATAGATGGTTGTATATTAGAGAAAATACAGTGAATTATTAATACTAATGCAAATATTAAAAGCAAGCATGTATCATGATTGGTATACATCCTTAGATTTAAAAAAATGAAAATTTCTTATGGTAACAAATAATTGGGTATGAAATTTTCATGCTTTAGATTCATATCTTTATACAAACAACTTTGAGCATTTAAATCTCAGGCCATTAGTTTCATTAAAACTTTAAAAAAAATTAAAGATAGCTATTATATGTCTAGAGACAATCCAATGTTTCCCATTAATAAAAACCAACAGCCAATGAAATGTGGCAAATCTATTTAATGTTCAGCAATTACTCAAGCTTACAATAGATGTATCAAACATAAATGCATTGGATTAAGATTTATCTGTATAATATAAGTATAAGAAAATAGAAATTCATATAACACTACAATACTAAAAAAAAAAAAAAACAAATACCAAAATTCCTCCACAAAGATGGTTTCATCTATTAACAAATAGAACTTTTCAAGTTAAATTCAACTAAACATACCACATATATATGCAAAACAAAACAGCCTTCCTATCATTCACTTCAAAAACTAACTTCCTTTAATATCAAAGGATGTCTTCATGAAAGTAATGGTCTCAGATTCAAAATATTTTATCATCAGAGTTTCTTTTACTCTTCTTTTCAATTCAATTTTTTCCTAAAAGATAATCTCTGCATTGTCAAATAATATTTTATGATCTGTATTCAGTTCATGAATATACAAAGCTGAGATACCTATTTTTACTTCTACTCTTATGAACTCTAACTCTTTCATTAAAACTTAATTTACTCTGACCTGTATGAATTTTATGACAAATACAATGAATTTTATAAACTACTCCAGGAATAGATTTGCAATTACTTTACTGTTTGATCAGTGCTGGTTTTTAGGGTTTGCTCGATAAATATTTGAGACTATCACCTCCAAATTGTAATTAAGAGAGTCATTTTCCATCTCAGGCAATGATGTGAAAAAATGAATTCTACATAGTGGGCATTCATCCTCTGCAGGTCCTTGAGGGCAACCTTCAAGTGATTTTCCCTATCACTCCATTTTTCCCTATTATTGTGGGTTATCAAGTCAATCCTGGTTTATTGGATTTCCATGGTTATGTTCTTTGACATAGCTTGGACCTAATCATTACCATTCTCGGGTTGAGAGCCTCATTTAACTTGTCAATTTGGTCCTGTGTTTCAGTTGCATTATCCACCGGTTTCTCAAGAGTGGTCCTGTCTAGGATGGTTTCAGTGACTATTAAGGCTATCTTGTCCTCGAGTTGCTTAAGATGATGGTCAAGGGCTTCTAGTGTCCTATCCTGTGACTCTGCCTCAATGCTCTGTTTTGTGCAGAGTGCATATCTTAGAAATTACTTTTGGATCTTGTTTTGTAGCCTTCCCTGTTCCACACACATTTCATCTTTGAAGAGCTCTTGACTCGTGCACTTCATCATATTTGACATTTAATCACCCAATGATGCTATACTTGAATTCTTTGAACCATTGCTGACATTTTAAATCCTTTTCATAAATTTCAATTGCCCAAGGATGCTATACTTGAACTCTTTGAACCATTGCTGGCATTTTAAATCCTTTTCATAAATTTCATTCTTCAGGTTGCCAAGTGTTTGTTTTATTTCAGAGTTGTCTCTCTGAACACTCTAAGTTGATGGACAATTGCTCCATATCTGTGGACATCCTAACCTCTATATCTCATATCTGTTTTTAGGTCTGACCTAACTATCCGCATACACTTTCAATTTTTCTTCCATGTTGGTCATCCTATTACTGAATTCTTCCTTCATCTCCACTTTCATATCATTCATGTTTTCTTTCATTTTTCCTTTCATATTCTTCGTGTCTTCTTTCACATTCTTCATGTCTTCATTGTCATCTTTCCATCTAGTGTTTCTTGTGCTTGAGGTAACACCTGATTTGCAACCTGTGCCTGTGGAGAGTTGTCAACTTTAGTCATAGACCCCTTTCCCAGTTATTTGAATCTGCAAAGACCCTTCTCCCACACTACTAGAAACACCTTTCATTTCACTATCGCTAACATCTTATAATTCCTCAGTACGTTCCATATTTTTGCTTGTTAACAATTTATTACTTCTAAGTATCATTAAAAATTTTCCTCAATAGTTAAGTATAACACTATTTACTTCTTTATAAATACAAATAGAGATATGTCATAGGACTTCATGCTATTTCTGTACTATTTAGTGCATATGATTAACTTCTCTGCATTTTTATGTTGGTGTATGTATTACTTTTAATGCCTAGCCTTTAGCCTGCCTGCTTATTCGCCTAACTCATCTATTTTAATTTAATTTTATCAGTTAATTATTTATTCATGGTCTCTGTTTATCATCTCATCATTCCCATCAATCAATTCATATATGATATTTCACATGAAGTTCCCTTTCTTAGTTAGATGTATTAATCAGCTGCTACATAGGCAAATCCACAAAGGTGCATAAGCTCACAAAAAATTTTTTTTTTTAATATACCAGTCCAATGGCTGGACCTCCTTTAAAAATTATGTTTCGTGCCCCTAAAATCTGGGTTCCAAAAATGTGATGGTCCAGGTTTTCCACCAGAAGAGGGGAACACATCTAACTACAGTCAGACCT
This sequence comes from Epiperipatus broadwayi, assembly GCA_028023455.1. Classification (NCBI taxonomy): domain Eukaryota; kingdom Metazoa; phylum Onychophora; class Udeonychophora; order Euonychophora; family Peripatidae; genus Epiperipatus; species Epiperipatus broadwayi. Next base: position 5,768,875 of record JAQFVV010006215.1, read on the forward strand.
AGGGTCTTCAGGTAGGGTGCCATGACTGATGCAATGAAGTACCTAACCAATGTTCATGTCCTACCTCCAATGGACTAGCTCTAGGTTTACTCATTAAATTCAGACACAATTTAGGCTAGTTCATCCATACCTCACCCCTATTTTGGATTCTACCAAATCTTAGAATTCAAACCCAGGGAGAATGTTGCACTCATATCTCTTCAGGAGTAAATTTAACTTAGATAGCAATTACAATATCTCTATATAAATTCCAATTGAGTGGAAAATGCATCTAACCATATTATATTATAATGTAACAGAAAGAATGTCTGTACACATGTATATCCAGTTATGAATTGATGAATGAATGGATAAATAAACTTTGATAAACTAGAGACCATTTAATGAAAATCAAGTTAACAATGTTTATTGACTAACTAAAAAGAATTGTATAAGCGTGTATGCCAAGTATGTATCTACCATATTAATGATTAAATGTGTCTATTACTCCAATCCTTTCCATGGTAGATATACATAAAGACACTACATATTTACAAAGTAGATAAGAGTAATAAAAATAAAAATTATTAATTCATTGTTACAATGATTGTGAAGCTAACTATTTAACAAGAATATATGAAGGTGTGTGCAATAACCTCATAGATGAATTCAAACTACAGGTTCCATCTTCTTTGAGGACCCCTCTTGACTATGTACAGGTTTCCTATGTTGATAGAAAAGAATGTTCATACAAGAATATTAGTCATTCATACTGAATAAACAATGTAAACAATCATTAGTTAACAAAGAAAATAAACAAATGAACAACACAAACTCTGTCCTGTAGCAGGTGCATGTTCTTAATATGGAATAATATCAAATAAAATCTTACCTTATTCCATATTATGTGATAAGAGTGATAGTTAATACTTAATGTCAAATCACTATGAAGGGAGAATTGAAATAAACTTTATTTAAAAAAATGTCTAACTTAACCTTTCTTCCTGCACTTTCTTGATTTCAACTACAGTGAACTCTTCCAAGTTGTAAAGATTTAGGTTTTTAAGTGCAGAAGTGAAATAAATAAAAAAAATACAGAATTCTACAAACGTATATTTAAATGTAAAAAAAACAACAAATTAAGACTTTCTTCAAGTTAACATGAATAATGTTTATGAATTAGGCAACTAGTGTCACTGATAGATACAGTTCATTGCTATTTCGGTCATCCTTCTATGGCAAGTCACATTACTTGTGGAGACCTCTTGGCAACATATTTGGAACAATGTTATTTCTATCTTCTATTGTTTTTGTTCAGTATCCATCTGGATGTCTAAGACAGAGAATTTGCTGTTTCAGCAGGCATTATACAGTTGAAAATTAAATCATCACTCTTCCTTGGTCAGGGCTGATAATACTTTGGCCCTATGACAATATTAAATTAGCCGGAGTACATTGTTTTGCAGTTCATAAAACATTTAAATTTTCCTTCACTGTTTGGTATTCAATAATTTTTATAAGATGGGAATTATTTCATCATTTATTATGCTGATGACATTCTATTTTGTTATTTTATCCATATTTGAAGAATAGTGTGGTTCTTTTATTTTAAATGACTATTTAAATCAGTTCAATTATTTTATACAATTGCACAAAGCTATTAGAATTCCCTCTGTTTAAATATTGGCTGTAGTTTCTTGTAATTTTGTGTTACAATGATCAAATGAATAACTTGGAGTGTTTAAATAAGCCGTCCATATTCTCTTGGATTTGAACATTCGATTTTCAGATGTTGTTGTTATACAGCTTTTGTATCCTTTTAAAAATAGAGAAAGACAATGAAAATGAACTGGGCTTGTTTTTATACTGGACCCAATTTCCATTGTTTAGTATACTCACCTTTTATTTCCTTTTTCATCGCTGAATGAACCCTATTATTGTGCATATTATATTGATTGTAAGTAAAATAAAATTACGTAGTAGAATTATGCGTTTATCTTTCACATTTGGTTATCTAATGACTGGTTTGACATTAGGTTGTTACCATGTTTACTAAGTCAAAATCTTGTATAATGATGTACAATATATTGATATAGAATTCATTTGTATACATATATGTGTATTTTTTTTTATAGTGAAAAATACATGTTTATTGCATCTATATATATGTGAGTGGGTTTATTAAACTCCATAAAATGAAAATACATACTCAACCATTTATTAACTAATTTTACATTATAAATTAGTTTGATTTGGTGATGAGAGTGAACAAATGTTGGATTGTAACCCTTACAACATATTTATATTTACTTATTTATGTATTTTGTTTTAATGAGCGATTTTTTTATACATATACAGTATTTACATAGATATAATTATTTGTGTGAGGTGAATGTTTGTTTGTTTTTTCATATTTTTTTATATATTTTTTTCTTTTGTCACTAAAAATATAATTTATTGTTATAATAATCAAATTGGATATGTATCTTTTGGTTTTGTTCAACTTAATATTTTGACTAAGAGATTTTATGGAAAAATATAATATTAGGAAAGAAGTTATTGTAAATAAATTAAGATTTATTTTTGTTACTTGTTGATTCATTATCTCTTCATCTCCACACAAATACTAACCCTGAGAAATATAGTACTGATATTTGGGATATGATTTTGTTAACAATAGGATAATATATCTTGGGGATCTCTTCAGAGTATTCAAAGAAAGTGGTACTTGGATTGATCTTATTCAAGTCTTATAAAAATATTTTGAGAATGGTAAGCTTTAGTGATTTTTTATAAGGTTTGATATGAAGAATGTGATCAGGAAATTACTAGTTATTAGTTTGGTCCCTTTTTCCAATAGCATAGGGCTTATTATCTATGTGTATAAAGGCTTTTTAAGTAAGCTATTATACACCACATGTGAATCCAGAAATAGATGTGTATAGTGTTGGGAGTTCCCAGTACAATATATATATATAGTTGAAAGAATTGAAAAATAAATTATGTATATAAAAAGAGATATCAGCTATTTGAGAGGACGGTCACAGGCGATAGAATTAACAGTTACAATGAGAGCAGTTGTCATCAAAATTCGGATATCAAATCTAATCATAGAGCAAAAGAATTGGAACAATTCTGTTGGTTCCTAAAAGATGATGGATAGAAGAGAAAACTCTCTTTTACCTCGATTGCAAATGCCTCCTTCAAGTTTTCTCAATTGTGTTGAACATTATATGTGTACATTACACGTCCACCCATCAACCCACACATATATAATGAATGTCATGTGCCAAAGCTACATAAAATATTTCTACAGAAAACCAATAAAACAAGAACTGATTAATATCCAATGTTGTCCCCAAATTATTTTTATTAAGAAAAAAATGACATGTATTTGACAGCAAATAGAAAAGGAAAAATACCAATATCAACACTATTCAGTTAAAATAGAATCATAAAATTATGAATAAATTGAGCTTTTATTGCAAATTAAGTTACTGTTCATAGCTACTAGTTTATCGTTATTACAGATATCGTTAAGTGTTATTATGCATATTATTTGCTAAATATAGAGGAAGGAAATAAATAGCGCTACCAAGTAACTTGGAATCCTGCAGTTACGATATATTTCCATGCTCAAGAGATATTTTGAATATTTAAATAATTTATAAGTAACAAGTTTATGCAAAATTATTTAAAATTAACATTATTAAATTTGCATTAGTTTATTCGACTACTAAGATTGATTTAGAAAACGATAAATTATATGTTTATTCACTTATATATGTGTGTGTGTCTGCTATATGCAATTTATATAGTGAACATTGTAACATGTTCAGCTTAATTTTTGATAATTAGCATTTGGAGTGTAGGCATACGGTTTTAGTGAGGCTTTGATAATTGTAATTTAAATTCATTTAATTACTTTGTATGTTTATAATTATTGTTTTATAAATATTCAGCTCTTATATAAATATTGTTTGATTTTTTGATAATTAAATTTTTTATGATGTTAATTAATGACCTTCTTTCTTTGTTGCTCTACATTTTTAATTATTCATTGCATCACTATAATCTCATACTATTCTACTGAGTTCTGACTAGGAATTTAATTGAAATTGTTTACTACAGAGATAAAATAATATCCTGAAGAAATATTTTTTCTTCAGCTATAATTAGGAGGCTTGTTTCAATGTCATAATTAGCAAATTAATGTGTGATCACATTTGGAAGCAGATTTTCTATAATCACACAGAATTGATCATTTAATAAAATTCCGTTGTAAAATTGCAGCCAATTGTATAATTATTCATTTTTTATTATAACACACACACACACACACACACACATAAAATAAATACGCACAATGCAAAAAAAAAAAAAAATCAAAATAATTTCAATTAATTATTCCTAATTGATTTTTGATTTGGTATTTATCAAGAAAAAAAAGTATTTATTATAGTGGAAGACTAGCAGTTTCTTAAACATTGCTGAAGATGATCGTTTTTTTTTTTGTTTGTTTGTTTGTTTTGTAAAGCTTATCTGCTATGAAAGCTGATAAGCTAATTTTTTTAAATGTGATTTTTTAGTTGGAAAATTAATTGACTGGCTTCTTTAAAATTATCACATAGTTTATATATATTTTTCATATGTCAAAGCATCGGCCGGGAAGCGAACCGCGACTACTGTCTGCAAGCAACTGCATGTTTGCAAGGCGGCTGCGCTGACCTCTCGGCTACCAACGCTTGACTAGTTTATATTTTTGTAATATTTTTCTCTAATTAACGATGCTACATTGTGACTTTGTTTATACAAATGAAGCATCACATATTTTTAATATCATCAGGAATTACAGAATTCATCATTAATGTAACTAATAATCTGAAACCAAAATTTTTTATATTCTGCTATTAAATATTAAATTTTATTAAAAATCAGTTATGATTGACTTACAATTATTAAAATAAATTCCATAATAGAGAATTAATTTTAAACAAATTATATAAAATTTAATATCATTCACTTTAAAACAGTAGCAACTCTCTCTATACAGTCATGCCACCTAGTACAAGCCATAGTAATCAATGGATGCTAGTAGGTTTGTGCATCATAATCTCTATCCAAGGGCCACTCAAACAATAATCCCAGACTAGTTTCTAGCTTGCAGCCTTCCTAGTTCATGGTTGATGCACAAACCTTCTAGCATCCATTTATTATAGCTTGCATTAGATGACACTATTGTATTGAGACAGTTGCTACTGTTTTAACAGCTTGTGTAGGCATTAAAAATGGTGATCATGTGATGTTTTAACAGTTTAATTATTCACTTTATTTTGAATTAACTAACATAGATATAATCATGGATAATTTGTTGAAATGGCAGTGGCAGACTTTGAACTCAAGACCTATGGATCAGGGTTCAGCTCTGCCAATTTTAGTATCACACTTCTTATAAATTTCCTATCAATAAACCATTTGCCCATTTGTTTATTTTTTAAAAAACTAAAAAACAAACAAATATTAATATAAGTAAAACAAAAGTCATCAGTATTTGAATTCAGTACATCAATAAACAACAACAATATTTGTTAAATAATTAAATCCAGTAAGAAAGTTTATAAATTATAACGTAATCCAAGCAACCATTGTAGAACTTTAATAAAACAGTCATTCAAGATTTTGCTGAAAAAAATATAATGTACTTCTAATAGCACATTCTTTATATTTGGCTAATGTTAATTTCATGACAAATAAGCTGTTAAGTTCGAAGTCATTTGATTCCTTTATCTTGTAGAAGTTGTATTGTTAGATCACATTTTTATAAATGTTTGCACTCATGCCCCAAAATGTTGAGATTTTGAAGATCTTCATATAAAAAATTATTTATTTCATAAGTGATATCTTGAAATCAAGTTATTTAATTGTCAACAATATATATATATAGAGAGAGAGAGAAAGTGGAAAAGTTATTGAAAGACTTTGTTAGATAAATTCTAAATTACTATTGTAATAATAAGTAATCATAATTTTTAAATATTTGTAACGGAATCTGAAATAGCTACCTCCTACAGTTATGTGATGTCAAAAAACATGAAAAGAAAGGCTGATATTCTGTCTTATTACATTTATTAACACTAATATTTCTTTTAATGTTCAAAAGATTAAAAGTAAGACTCGTTTTTTATCCTCTATATTAATGGTGATCTCAAACTATTTAGTCTATACATGAAATAAAATAATAGACAAAATTCATTCTATAATTTTAAAACTATGTCAAAAACTTAGCTTATATAACAACAGAGCTTAAAGACAGAGTGGATAAATTAGTGGGAGGCAGTTACTTCCATTTCAACAAGGCAAAGCTCCATACAGTAGTGCCACCCTGTGCCAACCTGAGCAATCAATGGATGCTAGAAGGCTTGTGCATAAAATCCCTATCTAGTGTCTACTCATCCAATATCCCCAGACTAGCACAGGGTGGCACTACTGCATGGAGAGTTTTGCCTTGTTTAATAACAATTATGCGCTAGTATAGGAGATAGTGATCATGTGATGTTCAATGGTTACTTTCATTTCAATTGTAGATATTTAAAAATTATGATTTAGTTTTAATAACTTCTGAATATTAGGTATTAGTTTTAATAAATGTAATAATAGATAGACTCCTCTGTATAAATTAATGGTGATTTCAGATTATTTAGTCTCTACATAAATTAAAATAATAGGCAAAATTCACTCTATCACACATCAAGAACTTAGCTACAGAATAGTATCATTGGTTTTTGATGTCACATAACTCTGTGGGAGATAGTTCCATTTCAATTATAGCTTTTATAGCAAGAACTTAAAGACCCAATAGAATCATTCTTTTCATGATTTTTGATGTCACATAACTCCATGAAAGGTAGTCACTTTCATTTTAGTTATAACTTATATAACAAGAGCTTAAAGGCAGAATGGCATCATTCTATCTTTTCATGGTTTTTGATGTCACATAACTCCATGAGATAGTTATTTCCATTTCAATTATAGCTTATATAATAAGAGCTTAAAGACAGAATGTTTTCATTCTGTCTTTTCATGGTTTTTGATGTCATGTAGTTTAATGAGAACTAGTTACTTCCATTTCAATTACAGATATTACTATTGAAATAAATTGAGCTACTGCTGAAACTCACTGCACCCATTAAAATACTCATCCAACAGCCAATCAGATGTTATGATAGCCATCTAAATGACAATCAAACCTAAACACACAACAAAGATTGTTTAGACGGCTATCATGACATCTGATTGGCTGTTGGATGGGTATTTTAACAAGTGCAGTGAGTTTCAGCAGTAGCTCAATTTATTTCAATTTTCAACTATCTGCACTTCACAAATTAAAATATTATTTACATACTTTACTGCTTGTTATGTGTTCTAAAAACTACTACATAATAAATCACAGGATTTTGCATTGTGTGTTTATGATTTAGACTTAGTAAGTTGTTTGTGAAGATATTTAAAGCTTCAAGCTTTCAACCCTAAATACTTATGACTGGCTTAGATATATAGAAAGAAAAGTTGAGAGAAGGGTGGCTGCCCTTTTCTCATAACCCTAGTGCATAGACAAATAGTGGATTGCTATTAGTGGGAATGCTGACTGCTGTTCAGGTTAGCAGGGCTTCCCTGGGAGAATGCATACAGTCTTTTCAGGTTAGACAGACATTCTTCCCTGGTTCTCACAAAAGGCTGATTATTTATAGCTAGATCTCTGACCTTACTGAAAACACTTGGAACCGAGTCATGTGAACTTTTGTTAAATTGAATAATTACAAGTTTTATCGCTATATGACTTTTAAATTAAAAGGTTTTAAAGTGTAAAATTTTTATATTTTCTTTGTTGTTATTATTATTTGTAAAAAGAAAATTGTTTTGAACTTTTTTCTACTAATTTCAATTAACAAATTAGTTGTTCATTCAAATGCTATTGATGATTAAATAATTAATGCATCTAATCTCAAATATTTTGTTCACTTATTTCATGTATTATGTGATCAGAAAAACGAGCTTTCAGCAGTTAAATTTTCTAATGATACTAAATAAATAACTTTGTATAAATTCATAGGAAATAATGGAGTAAATTGGATCAATATTATTGATTTTATCAATTATATTACTTCTAAAACATAAAATCAATACTGTAATTACTGTGAGATAATTTTTCTAATATAATTAATTCTTATCAAATTTTAAATAAATAACTTTTTGAATGCAATAAATAAATATATAGCGTATTTAATTATCAAAGATTATTTTATTTATTAATCGAGAAATATATAATTTTATCTGAAACAGTATCTATAGAAAATTATATATACATATATGAAGTCTTTGACAAAAGTAAATCTGACTTATATAAATCTGAATTTATTTTAAATACTAACTGGCATACAGCAGTATACTTTTTCGTTTTCTCTATACAAATTACTGTAAGGTTTAGTTCGTAATGATAGATTCTGGATGACTGCTTTAATAAATCTCTATCCTTTGCTTTCCTGTCCAAAACCCCCAGACTAGTTTCAAGATTATGATAGTCATAATAAACCATAGCTACTATCATTCACCACTATGTTATCCAATTAAGCTGTCAGCCCAAACTGAAAAACATATAAATGTTTTAAATCTAATCCAGCTTGTTTGTATAGTTATATACATCTAAATCCAGTTTATTTTCTATAAAGTTATAGTTTATTGCTTGCTGGAAAGTTAACACAGCTTTGTTTATTATTCGTTTAATGATTTATGAACGTTTCTTGTAATGCATTGCAACAATTATTTTCAGTTTAACTTTTAAAAATTTCTATGCCATAACTTATGTTTAACACATATCTCAACAGTAATGTGACTTATATAAAGATTTAAGCAAGAAGCTGTAGAATGTTTCACTTATATAAGCAGAGGATTGTGTTGTAGTAGTTTACTGGTGAACAAAAAATATAGTAAAAGAATAAGTATTATATATTAATTTAAATCCCCAATTATTATATTTTAAGCTTTTATTAAATTTAGAGATATTAATAATAAGATAAATTTCTCAAAGTTTGCAACTCCATCTAGCATATGCAAAGTTCTATATTCCACAGATAGGTTACACCATTTGAATTAATTTGTATGTGAAGAAGATGACCTTATTACACTTGCATATTATATTTAAATTATTCCTCTCTCTCTCTCTCTCTCTCTCTCTCTATATATATATATATATGCATATTATATTTAAATTATTCCTCTCTCTCTCTATATATATATATATATATATATATATATTGATCACCTACTGTGTAATGTTATATACTGGTTAAATGAGTTTGAATGTTATTATTATGGTGATATATGATTTTTATAAATTAGTGTGTATAGCAATTCTTTTAAGAAAATCTAGACTTTTATATTATAATCATGTATGTTGACTAGATTTATGGTAATTATCTCTTTTATTACTAGTTATCATAATAAACCAATAAGTGTTAATTTTCCTATTTGTTCAATCGGAATTTTTACAGTTAAATTAGTTTTCAGACTTTATGAGTTCATTTAGGTTAAATGAATTCATAAGAATAAATTAAAAACTTTTATGTATTAAGATCAATTTATTTGTTATTTGGAAAGAATGTATGTATAATTTTACTTCAAAAGTATTAAAACTATATCTGATAAAAATGAAAAATTAAAATCAGGTTTGCTTATAGTTGAAAAAACCAACTCATTTTTTTTTTATTACAGTACTTAATTAAAAAAGTAATGAAATCAGTTTTAAGTATATTTTATTTCACCTATTCTTAAACCATTTACTTCATGTGTCATTGTTATTGAATTACCCTTTATAGTAGTTAATAAAATCAAGTGGAATGATTCACACTAACCAAGTTTTTGTGTTAAAATATTTCTTTTGAATATTAACATTTTTAATTAAATTAGAAAACTAAAAAACAACAATATGTTAATATTAGTAAAAATATTTTATATAATCAAAAGGAAAAAAAAATTGGTACTGATGGATTTGGGTATCTACATTCCATTTTATGTTTAGCTGATTCTTTGAAACACAGTGTCAATGTCATGAAACAATACTGGAATAACTAATCAATAAACTGAAGATTCAGCATAATTTACATACATAAAATATAAGTAAATAAATAATTGAAAAATAGAACAACTAAAAGATAAAAATGATATATTTTTATGCTTTACAATAAATAGTTTTTGTAGAAATTAATCTAAAAATAAATTTTGCTATCTTCATTTATATTGCTAGAATTTTTTTTTTTGATAAAGAAATCTAAAAATAAAACTTATATTGCTTCATTTGTCTTGTTTAAGCCTGAGCATCATTTTAAATTTTTTAAAAAATACAGCTGACATATTTTGACAATATCTTCAGTTTGAATACATTAAATGTAAAATTATATATATTGTTAGTAAGAGAAAATATTAGGAAATGTGAAAAATTACAATCATTACTTTAAAAAAGACATTTATTTTATATAGCACGATGTTTTATAAACTAATATTAATAAGCCAATAAGCTAATGCACATGTGCTTTGTAGATGCAACTATATAAATGAATACTCCCACTTTCTAAACACAAGATAAAGTCTTTGGGAAAAGATAGAATGAATCCATCTATCTTTTAATTTGGTAAGAACAATGTATCGTAAATTCTAGAGATTTTGCAAGCGTCATTCATTCACATTGTAAAAAAAAGTAATTTAAAGTGATCAATTAACATTTTCATGCTATCATTTCCAAACACTTAAGATTTGCTCATACATAAACATTCGGGTTGAAAAGATAGATGGGTTCATTCTATCTTTTCCCAAAGACTTTATCTTGTGTTTGGAAAGTGGAAGTATTCATTTATATAGTTATATCTACAAAGTGTATGTGCATTAGGTTATTGACTTATTAATCATTACTTTAAAAAAATAAAAAAAAGATTTTTAATATTTTTAAAAATGCTTATTTTTACACATGTCTGCAAATTCTAAATTTTGAAAATTAAATGTTAAAATCACATTTTTATAGATAAGCTTCTTTACATTCCTCATAAATTTATGAAAAAAATGATATAGAACATGACTGACCTGAGATGATTCTTTATTACAAAACATTGAAATATATATATATATTTGATGACTTCCATTTTTACTAGCTGCTCATAATATTATATAATGATTTAATCACTGTTAGGAAACTTTAAATGAAGAAAAGAAAAATTTTGAAATGTATTTCTTTAGAAGAGAGACCTTGTTTTGGACAGTATCTCATATGTTTCTTTATGAACTTTCAGATACAAAGTATTGTTTTATTGACAGATATGAAGATATTATATGTAAAGGAGATAGGAATGTTTTAAATAAAATAAGCTTGTTGAATGAATTACTTTGTCTGTGCATTAAAAAATCAGTTAAACAAATGTTGAATTGCTAGAATAGAATTAAATTAACATTAGCATGAGAAAAATGTGTGTAAATATATATTTATAATGCAAATTTCAATTCATTATATGGCTACTATTGGAAATAAATTGAGTTATTAATTTAAAAAATTTCTACTATCTATTATATATACATAATTTTGAAACTTTGTTTGTTAGTTACTTAATAATTCAACAAATATTGCACCAATCTTGATGAATCCTATATGATTTTCTTTCTATTTTTTTGGGAGAATTATATGATTTTCTTTCTATTTTTTTGGGAGAATTATATAGGCTATGGATTCTTGCTTTATGGCACTTAATTGTTTGAAAAAATTTGGAAATTTACTACTAACATAAAGAAAAACACAGACACAGAATTTGAAAGTTTGTACTAACAGTGATTTCTGCAGAATTTTTCACTATCTAAAAGTAATATTTTTTAGCAAATTTGAAAATTATCAATATATTATTTACCTGAAGGTTTGTGAAAATGATAGCTTATTAATATATTATTTCACAGAAAAAAAAAATTGTGTGTACTTAGATGATTGAGACAATATTTATGAAGTTATTAAATAACAAATAAACAAACAAATTTTGAAATATTATTTAAAGTAATTTTAAAAAGCACTTAATAAAAGATTATTCATTTATTATGTGCATTGCTATTATTTTTAAGAGTAAATAAATTAGAAAAACTTTATTCAAGAGATTGATCTCCTTCACTCATGTACAAAACTGAATGTTAGCAATTGGAGTTATAATACAAATCAAATATTTTAATAAGGATTAGAAGATTTGCAGTCAACAATGAGAATAAATTATAGACCTCTAAAACAAATAATTCAAGAATGCTTAAGTTACAGCTCTATCGTGCATAAAGTTTTTTTTTGTTACTTAATAGCTCAACAATTATTGCATCAATCTCAATAAATAAAGTATAATTGATTTTCTTGGGGGGGGGGTTCATTATATTACTAATTGGTAATTTTCTATTGATATGAGCATAGTCACAGGGATTGTTAGGTAGAAATAACTGCAATTGTTTATGATGCTTATTATCTAAATGAAATAAAGTTATCCAGATAGAAAGTATTGAATATACAGAATTTATTTTTATAATAATAATCATTTATGATTTAACACTGATATTATATATGATTTGGATTAATCATAGTTAAATAGTAGCAAAGTGATTTAAAGAATTAAGTGCAAAATTATATGTGTGGAGTACTATTGATTATAAGGTATTCATCTATTATTGATTTATTCATAAATATTTTTTCTGTTATCCATGTCCATTCATTTGAGTTAAGAAACAAGTTTACCATGATTTTATTTTTATTATTTGGTTTTTCATTGACAATTAAGATAGCCTTGTATCATAAACTCTAAATAGATGTTTAAGTCATTGAAGTTAAATATTATATGATGTTTTATATTTTTGCCATATATAGTTAATACAGCTCTGCAATATGTGCACCATAAAGAAATTTGAGATATTTTACATGGCATAAATTTTTGATTGATTTTAAATTGTCTTATATATTTGGTGGATATTGTTTGGTGATATGAGCCTAGGTACTTCTTAAAGAATTTTATTGTTTAATTAAGCCTATAAAGTATTTCAGATCTGATATCTTTTAATTGTGTTATGAAATATAAGCAATACTGTTATGATGATCCGAAATGAATATGAAACTGTAAAGCCATGATCAAGAAATTATGCCAATAATTAGAGACTCTATAAAACATCAGATGTAAAATTCACTTCCAAAACAGTGTACTTCAAAATCATGAACACACACCCATGTTTAAATTACAACACTATGTATAATGTACTTACAACATAGTTATAGTTACATTAGAGTCATCAATCTAATAAGTTTTAGAAATAAACTTAATATTTAAATCCAAGAGTCAATTAATTAAAGATCAGTCAGGGTTCATTTAAAATACTATTGTTGTGAATATAATAAAAAGGAAAATAACTCTTTTGGAATGTTAATATATTTGTTTATTAAATTGAAGTAAAAGATATTGACTCATCAATCAATGGAGCATTGTAAATAGTCTTGCATACAAATAAATTTGGTGCAATACTTGTTAAAATAATGTTTTTGTATATGTCTTTTATTTATTGATCTTTCATTCAATATATAGTTCAGAAAGAATGATAACATCCTCATCTATACTGCAAATAATTATGCTATGTGATGGTTATGAAATGAAATGGAAAAAGATAAAAAAAGCCTTTGAATATAATAGTTTTTTTACTTCTGGTTTATTTTAAAGTGCTGAAGGAGAATGTATTGGTTACAATATCATTTATCACACCATAAATACCCAAGATAGAAATTTAAACCCAAATCAAATCATCTTCCAGGTTCTGGAAAAAATGGGTGGTGTCTAACTGAATTATCAAGAGTTGCTAAACTATAAATAAACATTACATTTTTTAGCATTTGCTTTCCTAAATTTAAAAGTCAATCTATCTGATTATTATAATATATATGTATATTGAATTAAATATTTTCATGGATTGTTATTATAATAAAGAATAGAAATTAAAAGATAATATCCATGTAAAGAGATAACCTTTAATCTTTGATGTTTCCAGGAAATTATCACTTATTACTAGCTGACAATTTCTGAAGTTAAACAAGTTTTCTTATTAACTTTTGGAGTTTTTTTTGTTAAAGTAAAACAGGTCTTGTTTTACTTCAAACCCATGTTTTTATATGGATTTAAACCAGCAAACTATTTTTATATATGTAAGAATGTGAAAGAATAGCATTTTCTTGACATTCTGCAAATATTATTTTAAACTTCTCCAGAGAGATGCATATGTTGAATTAAATATTTATATGGATTTTTATTATAATAAAGAATGAAAATGAGGAGATAATATTCATGTAAATAGAAATAACCATTAACCTTTGATGTTTTCAAGAAATTATCAATTACTCCTAACTGACAATTCCTGCGGCTAAACAAGTTTTCTCATTAACCTAGAATAGCTCAAAAAAGATGCTATTTTTTTCACATTCCCAAACTTATAAATATAGCTTGCTGGGTTTAAATCCATATAAGAACTTGGATTTGAATGAAAATTTTGCTGATAATTCAATTAAAGCCTCTTTGTTTTGGCTTAAAGTTAATTGATAAAACACAGCTTATAATCCAACTCGTTTTTAAATAATTTTATTTTACTTATTTGAATGGTGTTAAATTAATTTCTTACATATTCAAAAGTTTATTTAAAGAAATATTGCTTAAAAATAAGTTGGATTATAACTCTGTTTTTTCTATTAATATTAAACTGATACAAAGGATACTAATAAATTACAACTAAAATTTACATTCAAATATTAATATCAAAATGAGTGTTGAAAGTCTAAATAGAAATTAAGTTATTATGTTTGATAAGGTCTCTTGAGCAGATGATAACATCAAATTTGATTCATGGAAACTATTTTTCAAGGGAATAGTTGATTTTTCATCAAATATTGCCACATATAAGACAGTAAATTTCTATAAATATCTATAGAAAGTGAACGTAAAACATTGTTAAATATTACATATTTAAAATATGTTTGATTAATTAATAATTATATACATATATATGTAAAGAGTTATTGTATATAGTTACAGTTATAAGATATACAGAATGTATATAAATCATAGAGAATATTTTGATTATTGTACAAATATATTACTTTCTTATTCTTGTTAATGCTAGATTAGAGAGCATTTAAAAATATTGTATGGTATTATGAGTTTTAAAATCAAACATTATATATATATAGTAATCTTACACTATCACCGTAAATTGGCTATTATAAATTTAAAACTGTAAAATGTTATTGGCTTGAATTTTTATAGTTAGGCAAGTATATTCATCACTGCCATTGGTTATATAGCATAGAATATAATTAATATCATATTTAATAGTCTCTCATACAGTATTTATGAGAAAATATAATTTTATAAAGCATTTCTTGAATGGCTGTCCAAGCAGATTTTATTATCAATGCTTACATAAAATGTGTCCAGCATATTAAAGTTGTCTTAATTCTTGTTAAAGAACAAAGATATCAAATGATATAAGCAGATAGAACTGTTCACACACATAAAACAACTAATTACAAACAGAAATAAAGAATAGAATTATACATTTAACATTAACGCACTAAAATATTTAGAAGTAAGGCAATTATATTTAGATTATATTTATTTTATTTATGTGCAGAATAAACAACTCTTATATTTAGATCTTGTGTGCATGTGAGTGGATGTTTAGATTATTATTTAGAAAACAATTGATTTAGTTGTTAGAATATTTATTTAACAATGAAATAATTATTAAAGGTCAATTTAAAATTAATTGCAATAAATATCTGTAAACTTTAAAGTTTATAATTTATTTATTTTGAATAAGTGTTTCACAATATTATTTTAAAATCTGGAAATGAAAATGAAGTGATTGTTGTAAAAGACTGAAATTATTTTCTTTTTTCTTCATTTTTAAACACTGTTTCTAAAGTTTTATCACATGCTGATTAAAAAAATCTTAACCAATATTTGTTTGACAATAGCTATGATGACTTCTTTCAATATTTTATGAACAAAAAACCCCAATGCATGATGAAGAATATTCTGTAATCCAGACATCATGTGATACCTGGTATAAAAGCTGAAAATTGGAAAATTTAGAGTCTTTAAAAAAATTTATTGCATTCAGGACTTAAACAGGTTCAAATTTTTAAATAGCCATTTTCTTTGCCATCTACATGATGATCAGCTAGATTAACTAGTCTAGGCATTTGTCTTTGCTATGCAAAATGACATCATTCTAGGAGGATGAATAACAATAAATAAAACAGAAACCATAATTGATTAATATTTCAAAAATTTCATTTATTACAGTCAACTGTTAGTGGAAAAATGGATAAATTGACTTTTGGAATGCTGTCTCACAACTTCAACAATAAATCATTGAACTTTTTTAATTTGGAAGTAATGGTAAATAGCTGATACACTTTGAAAAATTATATTTTTTAATTTCAAATAAGTTGCTGATGTTTATTTTCAAAAATATGATAAAATAATTGTTCTTTCACTTTAAGAAATGTGCATTTACATCTTTATGTTGTGAATTTATTTAATCTATAATTAGAAAAGGAAAAAAAATAAATAATTTTTCAATTCAAATATGCCTCTATAAAATGATCCTTGAAGAAACGCGGAACTTTGATTCAAACATGAATGAAAATCACTTTATTATGAATGATAAACTCTTTCCTTGAGCAGATATATGATCAGAGCCATTAGAAACATAGATTAAATACCTATAAGTGAATAGAGTAATTATATATTTCAAATTAAAGAAGTAATGGATGCTAATCCTTTGGATAAAATTATAACATGTTCAAATGAAATTAAGTAGCTGCATGTAACAAACTATGAATTTGTATCCATTGCTTAAAAAATGCAATACGGATTTTTCAGTGCTAAATATTTGTATACCATTCAATGGATAATGGATTAGGACAGCTACATATTAAAATTCCACTCATAAATTTATGGTTTATCAAGGCAAATCTTAAATATGATACATGTTGAAGTTATAAGCAATCTTAAAAACTGATTAATGTGTTAAATATACATTACCTTGGATTAACAAGTATGTAAAGTGAAATTTATTAATTTTTATGTTCCTTTCCAAATGAAATTATTTGTGCTTTATCTCATCTGTGATGCTGTTATTTTAAAAGTGTTTGTAAATTCACAAGAACTCTGAAATATTTTTCAAGTATTTTCTCATAATTGTTTTTTTCTTAGTTAGCTGCTGCTACTACTACTGCTACTACTACTACTAGTAGTAGTATTAGTACTACTACTACTAGTAGTAATACTACTACGACCAGTACTAGTAGTAGTAATACTACTACGACCAGTACTAGTACTACTACTAGTAGTACTACTACTAGTACTAGTATTACTACTACTACTACTAGTACTACTACTGGTACTACTACTACTGCTACTACTACTGCTGCTACTGCTACTACTGCAACTGCTGCTACTACTGCTACTGCTGTTGCTACAGCTGCTACTGTTACTACTATTACTACTGCTGCTACTACTGTGATTGTTGCTGCTACTGCTATTACTACTAGTACTATTACTACTAGTACTACTATTAGAACTATTACTACTACTAATAGAACTACTACTACTAGTACAACTACTAGTACTACTACTACTACAACTACTAGTACTACTACTACTACTAGAACTACTACTACTAGTACTACTGCTAGTACTACTACTATTAGTACTACTACTAGTAGTAGTACTACTACTACTATGACAACTACTGCTACTAGTACTACTACTACTGCTAATACTACTACTACTACTGCTACTACTGCTGCTACTGCTACTACTACTGCTACTGCTGCTACTACTGCTACTGCTTTTGCTACAGCTGCTACTGCTGCTACTGATACTACTACTACTACTACTGCTGCTGCTGCTACTCCTGTCACTGCTGCTACTGCTACTGCTGCTACTACTATTACTACTAGTAATATTACTAGTACTACTAGTACTAATACTACTAGTAATAGTAGTACTACTATGACTGGAACTACTACTAGTAGTAGTACTACTACTAGTACTACTGCTACTACTAGTAGTAGTATTACTACTAGTAGTAGTAATACTACTACTACTACTGCTACTACTACTGCTACTGCTGCTATTACTGCTGCTACTACTACTTCTACTACTGCTATTGCTGCTGCTACTACTCCTGCTGCTGCTTCTACTACTACTGCTACAGCTATTCCTGCTGCTGCTACAACTGCTGCTGCAGCTACTGCTATTGCTGCTGCTACTACTTCTATTTCTACTTCTCCTGCTGCTGCTACTACTGCTGTTGCTACTATTACTACTATGACTATGCTATCACTACCACTAATGCTATGACTATGACCACTATTGCTACCACTACTGCTACCACCACCATCACCACCACTTCTACCACCACCACTACTACTACCACTACTATGACTACTACCACTATTACTACTAGTACTACTATTACTACTACCACCACCACCGCTACTACTAATGTCATAAAGTTTTTCAGATATTACTGTGTCATGTGCAAGTAATATTTTATTTAATATTATTATTAATGATATTGAATGAGGTTAAATGTGATTTATTTTAGGTTTAGGTTGTATAAATGTAAGTAACTATTAAATTTATATATAAAAAAAAGTGCTATATTGCAATTACTATATGTTTTATGGGTTCTTAGGTTCAACTTCAAAGCTAAAATACAGTTAATCATCCTTATTTAGATGAGTAAATCTGTAAGGAATATTTTATGCATCACTCTTTCATGAAAATATGTAACATATATGATAGTATATAGTATGTAACAAGACATCCTAATAATCTAGTTATATTTTGTTAGTGGAATAGCACTTCTAATGTTTAAACATGCAAATGAATTCAGTTAAGGATCTCAAGACAAAATAAACAAGCCCAATGTGGTAAATATCATCTAGGTATGCTAAGCCAAACTTAAAATCAAAGGTACAATCTATCACAATTCATAAACATGATGGTATGCTCTAATAACATGAATCAAAATTTGCCTAGCAGCAGTTTTTATCTAATTCATATTGTAGAATTACATGTTAATATGAATGACTTAAAGTGAAGTGTATCATAAAATGTAGTCTATAGGTTCAACTCTGTCCATTGTGTGAAAACATGCAACAACACACTTCAATGCTCTATTACTATCACTGTTTCTAAGTACCAAAATTTAAAAAAGAAAAAAATACTTTGATATCATCTGCTAAAATATTTTAATAAAATATAATTTTTTTAATTAAAAAAATAAACTTAAAATCTTAAGTCCAAAATGTCAACAACTTATGCTGATATACAAACTATCATAATAAGTTAATATAATATCACAATACATTGACAGACCAAATTTTTGGCAGTTATCACTATATTGTATTAGAAAAACATCACTCTAATTTAGTGGGATCCCAAACAATGTATGATTTATCAACATACAAATCATACAATATATGCCTTTTTCACTAAGTTTTATTCAACAATCCAAATGCATATAATAAATGTTATCGACTGACATAGCATATGAAAAAATATTTTGAAGACTTTGTGCTTTGGCTAGAACATCATATATGCTATATTTTAAAATTCAGTTACTAATTTAGTTTAATTAATGATAATATTCATTTTGCTTTTCAAAGCCTCCTAACTCTAGATATCAACATACTATAATTATTTTATCAAAGGTCAAAAAATGATTCTTTATATTTGAACCACTTTTCTGTATTAAATTTATTTTCTTAATGATTTAGTGTACACTTTGATATAAACTAAAGATGAAATATACTGTATAACATTTCTAATTTTATTTGATTAATTCAAATTACTGAATTTATTTGTTTTCTCAAAGCCCTCCGATTTTTAAATATTACAATAAAGTTATTGATTTTTATTTATCATTGTTTATACACAGCACACACGCACATATATATATAATGTAAAGAACTGGATTTAGGACAGCAAGTTTTTTTAAAAATAATTGCATGCATATGCATACCTATTTAGGGGTTCGTCTTCTTTTTTATTTCGTCAATAAAAGTTATAATTTAGGTGTTGCTTTTTTTATTCACAGTAGTTTTTACAAGATTTTGTGAAATTTGACTTTATACTCTCATAATTTTTTTGGTACTTACGTATTATTAGTGTTTCCCTGAAGGTTTGTGATGATGGTGTTCTAGTTGTATTTTTATATTGGACTATTTCCATCACCTAATATGCATGTTGAATGTCTTTACAAAAGTTTAATTTTATTTAAATATTCCAAATACATTCAACTGTTAGTAATATCACAGCAAACAAGTTAGTATATGCACCAATTGTTAGTAATATCACAGCAAACGGGTTAGTATATGCACAACATTTCGAGAGGTATTTTTCTCCTCTCTTCAGGTATTGCTGGCCTGACCAGTGACAGTACTAGCATGGGATTCGAACCCGGGTCTTTAGATTCTTGATTATTGAATTTTAAGGTAACGCTCTAACCAACTGAGTCATCCTGCCAAAGGCAACAGCATGTAGTAATTTTATATACTTATTTATGAGATTCCTCCTGATTTCTCCACTTTTTCCTAAGAGCAAAGTTGATTAGTGGATTGGCTTATGGGATTTTTTGCCATTGTCATGTGAGCAGCTTCTTTAAATTTTCTTCTTTGTACCTTTTCTTCTCTATCCAATATTAGCTTGGACACCAAGATTAATTACAGATGATTCCGGAAAATGAAATTTATTACATATCACATTAATGCAATAATTATATACATTTTTTTAAAAATTACACTTGCTATAAGATTTTTTAAATATATAATCCTGTCTAATAATTTATTTATTAATAAAAAATAAATAACTTAAGATTTAATTGCTTATGAAACTTTTGTCTTTCAATTATTGCTAAGAAAAAAAAATCCATTTTTTTTAAAAAAAAAAAACATAAAAACTTAACTCCCTCCCTCCATCTTTTCTCATTTTCCTACAAATTTTAATAAAAAGTTGTAAGGCGGAAACAATTCTTTTTAAACTTATAGGAAAAGAACAAAAAGTGGAGGGAGGAGATTAAGTTTTAATGTTAAAAAAAAAAGGGGGGGGGGATGGATGGATGATGGTTTCCTAGCAATAATTGAAAGACAAAAGTGTTATAAGCAATTAAATGTCAATTTATTTATTTTTTATTAATAAATTAATTATTAAACAGGATTATATATTTTTAAAAAATCTGATAAGTATAATTTTAATATATGTATAATTATTGCATTAATCAACTTTTGGTGTTCAAACTAATCCGTAAGCACCATTTTTTTTAATTAAAAACATCAAGTGCTAATTATCTGATTGTGGCCATGACAATGATCAATAGTACAACAAATAAGGGATATTTAAATTGTATATTTAAATATGAATATTTATTATGTTAGAAAGTAATCAGATTTTTCCACCAATAGCTTTATGTTATTATATATTAAAAAGATTAAGTTAATTAAGAAAAATGACTGAATGGCAGTATCATACCTAAAATCATGTTCTATATCTGAATTTAAATATGACAAAAACGATTCCAGTTTGTAAGCAATCTGTATATTGTTATAATATATATTTAGTGTTTGTCTGAAGGTTTGGGTTGATGATATTTCAGTAATAATTTATAAGTTGGACATTTTCATCATCGAATATTTATTGTTAAATGTCTTCCAAAAATCTAACTTTATTTAAACTCCTGAAATATATTCAGCTGTTAGTAATGGCACACAAGTTAGTATATAATACAATGGTTCAAGTGGTTTTATTCTACTCACTTCATCAAGTATTAGTTGCCTAATCGGTGACAGTACTGGCATGAACACCAAACCTGGATCTTTTGATTCATAAATATTAATTTAAGATGATTCTCTAATTAATTAAATTATTCTGTCAAAGGAAGTTTCACATATGTATTTGTGAGATTCTCTTGATTTCTCCACTTTTTCCTAAGGATAAGGTTAATAAATGGTTTCTAAACATTATAGATTATCTCTCTATGTTGAGATATGGAGTTGTTTGCTCTTATCATATGAGCAGATTTTTTTTTTTACTTTTTCTCTTCATCCAATATTTTTGCCTTTTCCCAATTAAATATATGTTCACTGATCCATAATCACTTTTCCAGTGGAGTAATTTGTCTCACTAATATACATTTCCCCCACATTCCCATGATATTTCATAGATGCAGTTATTGTTTTTCAGTATTTTAGGTTTAGGGTTTAGAGATTATGATTCCTCATAGTGTGTTATGGCTTTAGAAGGCTGTTCTGATGTTATATTGATTGCAGGTTTTTTGAGAGTTAGTCTGCTATTTCTGATGTGTAAGGATACATTGCAGGACCAATAATTGTTTTTTCTTTTAATATTTATTTTCTGTTAATGTTATTTATTTCCAGTTTTTATTTTAATTTTAAATTAATGTAACACCGTTACAATATATATTTATTGTTTATAACAAATAATTAAAAGAATATATCTGTTTATTTGTCTATTTATTTAACATAACATAAAATTTAAAGTTGATAGAGTTTTAGAGATAGCAATTGATCCAGAAATTTTATATTTTGACCCTATACAGATAACAAAACAAATTAAACAATTTTAAGATTATTATCATTGACAATAACAACTAAATTCAAAGAATGTTAGCAATCGTTTTATTTTACTGAATATATTTAAAATAGAATCATCTTATTGCTATTAATATTTGCATATAAATATAGTGTATATACTTAAGCTAGATGTAATTAAAGAGAATTTGAACATCACTTTCAAGCTCCTTTTAGTTATCCACTCTATCCTACATAACAGATACACATAACTAATCACTGATTTACATATGTGTGGGAGATGATGATCCAAACCAACTGATGAGTGCTAGTTCAGCCTGAAATACATATATTGGAAATCATATATATATGGTCATGTTTATCAGTTATATAGAATAGACTGGATGACTGAAGGGAGCTTGAAAATCGGTATTTAAATCCTCATTAATTATTGCTATTAAATAAGTAAGAGATTATGAGTGTTAATCCCATTGTTTTAATACTTTGAAAAAATAAATCCATAATATCTCCTTACTCTTTTCTGATAGCATTTATGATTTCTATATTGCAATTCAAAATATTATTAAATAAAAAAAATTGAAATTAATAATAGAAATAATTTCTACATTTTTTTTTTTTTTTTTAGCAACTGCATTATTATATATATTAGATTTTAATCTAAAGGGTCAAACTTTATTGATTGGTAATGATTAAAAATAATTATTAAGTTATTTCTCTGGAGAGGACAGTATAATAACTATGAGTGCATTAAAACCTGGCACATTTAGATTAAATTGTGATAATTTGATATTCCATAAATACTAAAATATCACAGAGATTGGGTCAACTGAAGCATGCTAGTTCTGACATGATATCCATCTTGGTTGTCATTTGCCTTTTTCAGATGTCTTTATTCTTATGATTGAAGTGTATGAGATGAAATGTAATGTTATTAGTAGACCTGTATGTTTTTTTAATGTATGTTATTGTTTATGAATTTTGACATCTAAATTAAAACTTTATCATGGTGAAGAAGGAAACTACCATAGAAAACCCAAATTCTGAAATGATAATCGGGCTATTTAACTTGTTAGATTTCAAATTGGCTTAGTATTTGTTTATGAACACCCATGTTTTAAAGATTTTTAATTATACATATATGTAATGATAAATAATAATAATGACATATGAAATTTACCAAGTTATTTTATGTTGCTGTTTAACTGCTATTGTTCTGAATAACTCTAAATAAAAGATCTAAAATACTATAAGTCCATGGCCCATTTTCTTACTGCAAAAAGTTATTGAACATGGAAGCTAGTGGACAATTCAATTGTTATTTAAAATATTACTTAAATAATAAGTGTAATAATGCTCAAGGCAAAAATGAGTTTGTATTAATCATATTAGACCATTAATAAAGGTGGGATTCCACCTTTATTGTTAAAAGAAAGTTGCCTTGACAAAATTGTTGATTGTTATTGATATTGGGATTATCTAAGTATTGACTAGTATTTAATGATATATAAATCATAGATATAATAAAATATCTTTACTAACAACAAAATGATATATAACAATAGCTATAATATAGTCATATAATCATCACAAATAAAACATATAAAAGCTCTTTTTTCAATATGGCTTAATTACAAAAATAACCTATACTGCATACACAGTGACATCTACTGGTTCTATATAAAATTAACACAAGCCCATAATTATACTTAAATACAACAACACATACAACAACACATATGTGTTGTAGTATTTAAGTATAGTTATGGGCTTGTATTAATATGTGTTGTTGTATTTAAGTATAATTATGGGCTTGTGTTAATTTTATATAGAACCAGTAGATGTCACTGTGTATGCAGTATAGGTTATTTTTGTAATTAAGCCATATTGAAAAGGGCAAAAATTTAAAATTTGCTGAAAAGAGCTTTTATATGTTTTATTTGTGATGATTATATGACTATATTACAGCTATTGTTATATATCATTTTGTTGTTAGTAAAGATATTTTATTATATCTATGATTTATTTTTAATTTGAATAAGCAACATAAAGGATTTATTCCTTGTATTTTAGATGTTTTAATGGTATATATATAATAAAAATTACCCAAATTCATAATTCAACCATACTATCCAAAAAATAAACTTAAAAGTACAATGAATGATTTCACTGCTACAAACAGACTTTTCAAGTATAAAGAACTTCAACATAACAACTTATATAAACTAAACATTACCCACACTTCCATTTACCTCCCATACACCTTTAATATTAAAAGAACTTTTAAATAAGTTAATTACTTCAGAATCATAAATTTTTAATAATAAAGATTCTTTAATTCTTCTTTTTATTTCATTTCTCTCAAAGAAGACAACCTTAAATTCATAAAAATTAATAGTAAGGTCTGTATTATTTTCATGGATATATAAAGCAGAACTAAGATATTTATTTCTAACTCTATTTTTATGTATATTTCTTCTTTCATTTAAGCTCAAAATACTCTCACATATATATATATACCTTCTTACAAAAACAAGGGATAATATACACTACTCAAGGAATAGTCTTTCTATCAAAAATTTCCTTTGTATTATTTAATAAATTATTCAAAGTAGTACCCCTTTTCCAAGCAATTTTCTTATTTCCAAACAAATTACTATTTTTACATACAATTCTATAAGAAAACAATTTAAATGGCAAAGAAATAAAATCATATTTTTCTTTATCCTTTACATCATTACAAATATTAAATGAAATACTTTTAACAAATGTATCAGAGTAGCCAACACTCAAATAATCTTTATAAAACTGACGTTTTTGAAACAAAGCTACCCCACTAGAATTATTTAATTTCCTATTCCTATAACAATTATTTTTTTAAAGCAGCTACTTTATGAGATCCAGATTGATTGCTATCATGTTTAATTATATACCTTAACTCTTTACTCTTAACATAATGACTACATATCTAGCAATTATTTTTTTACATTTCTAATCACCAATGGATTTAAAAAATTTAATTGAACATAATCTAACCCCCTTGTTTCTACCATATATTTTATAGAAGGATCAAAACAATTAAACTCATTTAACAACTCTTATTGGAAGAGGAAATTATTATTAATAATGATTGTTTATATTTAAAGATATTTGTTAAATATGTGAAGGATTGTTTGTTTGTAGTTGAAAATGATAAATTGAAAGAGTTGGTAAATGAGCTTGTTTTTGATTCTTCTATAAAATATGTTGTAGAAGAATGGAGGTTAGACTTTGTTAAATTAAATTTTTTTTGGATCTATTGGTGATAAATGTGAAGAATAATTGTTTGGTATGTAATCATTATATTAAGAATAAAGAGTTAAGGTTTATAATTAAACCTGATAGCTATCAATCAGTACCTCATAAATTAGTTGCTTTAAGAAATTGTTAGAGAAATAAGAGATTTAAATCATTCTAATGGGATAGCTTTGTTTCAAAAAGATCAATTTTATAAAGATTATTTGATTGCTGACTACTCTGATAAATTTGTTAAAAGTATTTTATTTAATAGTAATAATATTTGTAATGATGTAAACATAAAGAAAAATATGATTTTATTTCTTTGCCATTAAATTGTCTTCTTATAGAACTGTATATAAAAATAGTAATTTGTTTGGAAATAAGAAAAGTGCTTGAAAAAGAGGTATATTTTGAATAATTTATTAAATAATACAAAGGAAATTTTTGATAGAACGATTATTTCTTGAGTAGTGTATATTATCCCTTGGTTTTTGTAAGAAGGTGTATATAGGTCAGAGTAGTTTGAGCTTAAATGAAAGAATAAAGGTACATAAAAGGAGGGTTAGAAATAAATATCTTAGTTCTGCTTTATATATCCATGAAAAAGATTACAGGCCGCACTTAATTTTGATGAAGCTAAGGTTGTCTTTTTTGATTGAAATGAAATAAAAAGAATTAAAGAATCTTTATTATTAAAAATTTGATTCTGAAGCAATTAACTTATTTAAAAATTATTTTAATATTAAGGATATATGGGAGGTAAGTGAAATTGTAGGTAATGTTTAGTTTAAATATGTTCTTATTTTGAAGTTTCTTTACACTTGAGAAGTCTGATTATAGCACTTAAACCATTGGTTATGCTTTAGATTTTATTTTTTAACTAGTGTGGTTGAATAGTGAATTTGAGGTAATTTTGATTATTTATTGACTAGTTTAGCTTTATGCTTTTAATGTTTATATATACACACCTTTAAGATTAAAAGGAGTTTGCCTTGGCAACAGTTTAAATTGTTGATTGTTATGGATATTAGGATTATCAAAGTGTTGATGTCTTTTAATTATATATATATGTAAATTTATAAATAAATATTAGAAAATACAGTACTTAAAAGTTTATAAAAAATATATCTATAAACATCATTTAGGAGCGCTTTCAACTATCCTTATAGTTTTTGTCAACTAATACTTTGAAAGGTCAACTTTTCTATAATTCCATGATGTCAACATTTCCATAATTCCATGATCTTAACATTTGCTGGCTACCTATTGATTAAATCTTGTTTGTATTTATATATTAACATAGCTTTCTTAATTTTTATTTTTTTTAATTTTTTTTATTTTTATTTTATACTGGAAACTGAAAGAAATAATAATAAAAGAAAAATTAAGGAAGCTATGTTAATATATAAATACAAGCAAGATTTAATCAATAGGCAGGCAGCAAATGTTAAGATCACATAATTATGGGAAAGTTGACTTTTCAAAGTATTAGTTGACAAAAACTATAAGGATAGTTGAAAGCGCTGCTAAATGACATTTATAGATATATTTTTTATAAACTTTTAAGTACTGTATTTTCTAATATTTATTTATAAATTTACGTAAATTATTTTGAAGAAATACAGACATCAATTTGTAATATTATATATATGTAATACAAATGCAAATTTTAATAAAAGTACTACCAAATAAAAAAAATATATGAAGAACTGTTGGCAATGATGCACTTTCATTAAAATTTAAGTTAAAGTCATAGTTGTCAATTTGTTATTTTTAATGGCTTTAATATTATTTTTGTTCACAGAATCATATATATGCATCTATATTTAAATATTGTATTGATTATCAAACTGCCAATATTTATAGAAATCTGAGTGGACAATGGAGATACATGCACGTGTCTAAATTTTAAGGAAAATAAAGATGAACTGAATTCTATAATTTAAAACAAAAATTGTGAAATATGATTTATGGTTTGTGGTTGTCTATGCCTTAGTTGATATGTGGAGTAATGATTATTAATTTATTATCTTGACACCAACTATATTACGTGTATACATAAAAACACCAGCAAGTGTAAATACATGATACAATAACCTTATGGCTTTTTTTTTTTTGCAGAGAATTATTTTTCATACTAGTATTAGTTTTCTTATAGATAGTAAGTGATAGAGTATAAAAAATACTCAGCTTTATGATTATAAGATATCTATTGGGTCATTTTTATTATTCAAATAAATAAATAAAAATAGCACTCTATTTGTGATATTAAAAGATTTTGGAAAATATGTCTACATACCTTGCCTTCAAATAAAAAAATAAAATAAAAATTACCTCATTGTGTTTCTAACATCTAGCAATGACCTAATTGTATGTATATTGAATCAGATAAATTGCATCTGAAAAGTTAGAAGGAATGAAATCAGAAATAACAAAGATTACTATTTTGCTATCTTCTTTGACTCATTGTTCCTGCATGGTTTAGTAGTAGAGTAGCAGTTTCTGGAGCCCAAGGTCTATGGATCATGGTTCTAACCTATGACTTCCAGTTCTCTAAGCATGACCTATCAATAATCCTTTGAGTAAAATAATTTCAAGGAAGAGTTGTCAAAAAAGTTACCACTGGAATAACTGGCTCATAGTGCGTAAGTATCCATAGCAATACCACTTTTTGATTCTTCTATGCTAATTTTTATAAATTTCCAAATAATAACCATTCAATTATTAATCTCAACATCTAAATGCTATTATATTTACTAATTATTAACTTAAATTTTCATAACAATTTGGGATTATTTTTTATAAAGAAGTAATGTATTTAAGTGATTAGTAAAATCCTGCTTACAAAGATACTTTCTAAACCTGAATTTATGTAAGACAATGTTTAGTCTATTTCATCAACAATCTATATTGTTACTCCAAAGACAAATTATACATTATTTTAAAAATAAAATATCACAATTAAGTTTGAGACTGCATGTGTGCATAGGTAATATGGTTATGTATATGTGATTGTTACTTGTGTTAGGTATATCTTACACAATTTCTACCTAAATTTATGCTTAATATCTTGTAGTGTAATGTGAACTGACAATGTGTACTGAAAATGTTTTACATTTTTCTTTTGTTATATGTACATTTTTCATTATATATAAATAAACCTGCTTTAAATAAATAAAAATGCTTGTTTACATTCTTGTTTTCTCCTTAACTTTTTCAATCATGCTTAATATTTTTTCAATTACCAATAAGTTATGGGTCAAGAGCATGGACCTCACAATTGTTTAAAAAAGCATAAACAAATGATGAAGCAGAATCTCAGCCATATTCAAGAAATTCAGCTTATTTAAATATCCATTGGAAAAAAAGTCAATGGCTATTGCAAGATATATTTTTAAAGTCTTTATATAATCTAACATCTATATAATCTAATATGATTTAAACTTTTGAATATTCACTGAAACTCTTTAAAATGCATTATTTCAGAAATTGACAAAATTTTGTAAAGACTTTCCAAAAAGTAAATATTTCAGGTTTTATAGATCAAAATAATGTGAAAAAACTAACAATAATCTCATAGGACTTAATCATGCTTGTAAGAGCTGATCTTTTTAGTGCCATCTACAATAAGTTTGAGTAATCAGTGTACCAGCTTGGATCCTAATTCTCACAAATAAAGTCAAAATCTAAAAACTAATCTGAATATGGGAATATTAAAGCACAATACTATATGATATCCAGTGATTATTCAAGTTTGCAGTATATGTCTCCAGAGTAAGCTAAAGAGATTTGCTCTTACATCCTATCTTTATGAACTTCTTAAACTTACTTAAAGTTTTTGCTTAATTTCTTATATTACACCAATTCTAAAAAAGTATTTTTACTGGGAAATTTAAACTTTTTAATTTAGTTATGACTGCTTATGTCAACTATATCAAAAAAAAAGTATATGACAGCCATCTTTATAAATTCACTTCATAAATCTTTTACCTCACTAAACTATTGCCCACTAAGCAGAACAATACAATTTTTGAATATCATAATTAATTCATATATTAAAAACTGTTGTGGCTACACTATTATGATTGTATATTTGATCAAATTGAATAAAACATACAAAACAATAGGGTCAAAAACTTATACATAGATACATTTCCAATATTATTAAATAACAATTAAATTAATAAATAAACCATATAAATGATTGCAATATCATATAATACTAAATCATCCATGCACTTTACTACTGTTACACAATACTTTATTTACCACCCTCTTTTATAGTTTTAATCTTCAGAACTTTTATATCTCTTAAAGTTCTGAAGAAGATTGTTGACACAATTAAAACTGTAAACTGTAAAAGAGGGTGGTAAATAAAGCATTGTGTAACAGTAGTAAAATGCATGGATGATTTAGTATTATATGGTATACATTTTGCAATACAATAAGAAAGAATAGTTATTATACATCTTGAAGATGATTGCAATATCCTAGTAAAATTATAAGACTTTTCATAAGTCATTTAAAATAAAAATATATTGAAATAGAAATATCCATTTCAAGTTTAGTTAGACGGTTGACTATAAAAAGAGTAATTTAGGTTTCAAACATTAGGTTGCATTTTAGTGAAATAGAAGACCAAATAAATATCATGCAATAGATTACATTTTAAATTTAGCTTCCATATATGCATACATACCTATTAATATAGAAAATGTCATTTGTGTTTAAGTCTTAATTTTAAATGAAAATGCTGTTAGTTTAATTTTAGACAGGTAATAAAAAAAATCTGTATTTTTATAAGTTTAATTCTTTTTTGGGATAAAAAATTACTTAAACAAAGTTTTTAATTAATGATGTCCAAATAAAAAGAAAAATGATAGTATATTTAGGTTTTTACATAAAATCAATTGAAATCAGAGGTAAAAATTTTTATCCTATGTTCTATTATCAAAATTAAATGGTCTGTTGTCTTAGATTTGTAATTAAGTTTTGTTAAGTATTTTATTTTCTTGTCTTAAAATTTTTAGTTTCTTTAATGAAAGTATTTTTATAATAAGGCTATTTTTATTTTTAATTATGAGATTAAAAATTCTTTTGAAAAATTATAGTATAAATAGCAGATGGTAAAAATCAACTTGTGTTGTATTTTGTAAAAGTTTTATACAAGTTTGTGCACTCCAGAAAAACTAGAATTTATTAAGAATACCTTTTAAAATATTTTAGATTTTGTACAGATTTGCTAAAAGAATTAACAAAAAGGATTTCTCATAATTTGAATTAAAATTTATACTTTTAATTAGCGAAACTAATCTGGGATAAAGACAATAGACTACTTGTACTTAGTAACAATTCTAAAAGCATTTCGAACCTTTTTAATCCCAAAATATAATTAATAATATATAAAAAAAAAACATATATAATTTTTCAGTAATAATCTTACTAAGATTATTGCTTCGTTTATATATATATCACGCACACTACTGTTTTACTTTACTAAATATTTTATAGCTTTTTTTGATTATTATGCATAGTGTGTGAGTGAAATGGCATATATCTACGGCGAGGTCTGAATTGCGGGCCCCGCAGGAGGTTAATATGGATGGCAAAGCATGAAGCTCAATGTGATTAGACATCGACTGTTTCAATACTTGCAGCTGTACTGCAACAGCTTGGCTCATATGATTTAATTTCTACCAGCTTTCAGTTCTAATATTAACTTGCTTCACTGTTTTAATCATATGGTGGACACCATGTGTCTCTTCATTCAGGTCTGATAGTAAATTTTTGTTTGTCTCTCTTTACCTTCAATTGGACTATTTATAGCCAGATCCCCTTCCAAATTGAAAACAATCAGTTTGCTGAGCATAATCACCCATTAGCTTATGTCTTATATTGAATATATATTATCTATTCTATTGGTTCATAGTAATGAATGCTCAATCTAATCAAGTTAAGATGAAATCTGGACTAGTTTATAAATTAAAGGTAAAGGGAAATATAACAGTCCTTTATCATTTATTACTATTCCGTGTGTCTAAGTGCATTTGAGATATATTTATGTGATTGTCTGGTTATTAAAATCTAGACTATGTTAGAAGTCCAGGAGTATAAAAAAGCAGTAAAGCTAGTTCATTTAGAAGACTTTGTTACTCATGAGATTGAGATTATTCCTTGATTTATAAATAAAGTTTGCTTTTCATCAATTAACCCTTCTTTATCATTACAAAAATGGTGTCTCAAATAGGCCTTCCATATATACCTTATTTGCATTTTATTTTGATATATATATTGTAACAGAACAAATCTAATAGCAGCTTGAATTAGTTATTTTACAAAGCTGCATTAGAAAAAGTATTTAATAAAAAACTTATATATTTATTGTTAAAGGTATAAATTGTCATATGTGTATGCATGCATATTGTAATAGTCAGATTCGTCTATCTCACTAACACACTGCAGAATTCAAACCCCAAATATGAAACTGAATACTCTAGGAGGAGTTGCCTTCTAGATATCCTAGGTTCAAATCTAAAGTCTAAAATTCCACAGTGTCACCTATGTGATAACACACCTGATGCTACTAATAATATATCCCTTTACTGGTGCCTGGTGGTCAGGGAAAAAGAAAGAGACTCTATGCTAAGATATAAGCTTGGGTTTGCTAACTAACATCTATGGATGGTACAAAAGAAATTATAAAGATAGACCGAGACAGTGATATGGATCAATAAACAAAGGATCAAAATTGGTTTTAAAAGATTTATTAATATATCAAACATATATAATGCCCACTGTCTGCATAGGTTAGGCAGTGACACTTAAAATGGTAGTTAAAACAACATTCCAGGCAATTTACATTTGGAGGTTATTAAATACATTGTCTATACCTCGGGCTAATATAATATTACAATAATGTGCCTAAAAGAGCTTGTGAAGATGTGCAAGGTGCTTTGAGTAAATTATAAAGAGTTTAATAAAATATTTTGCAACATTAAAGTTTAATATAACATTTCTTGACTTCGAGAATAGAATGGACTAATGCTTGTTAAGCTATAAGGTGGGAACGTGACCAAGGCATTTACATTTATAAACATATAGTTAAGTTAGATTGGGAGGTCGGTGTTGCTAGTGAGGAATTTTTGTACAGGATGGAGAGTGTGATACTTTTAAATCACTGGAACTTTGCAAATAATAAATAAGTAAAATTTATATAATGGATATGTGAGATAAATATGGAGGGCATCTCACCATTAATCTGTAGGAATGTGGTGTCACAAGCAGCCGAAGTCTGGACTTGTCCAAATCTTAGCGACTGGGTGACAGCTACATAGCATTCCCAGGTGTGACATTTGAGTATATACTCTGACTGGGAACCTCAGAAAGTGAAAGGAGAAACAGTCTTAGCCATTCAAAGCCCTTTAGGAGAAGCAAAGCAGTCTCAAAACACCCAGTACACCTACTAGCAACACTCGAATAAAGTATATAAAGTATACTAAAAAGGGATTTATTTAGATTAAGAAAATGCCCAATCAATTCCCCAAATAATTATTTAAAGAAAGTCCTCCCATTCTCGACCTCAAATTACAAGCTTTGAAGTTAAAGCAAAACAATATACATTTTAAAATGGAAGAATGCATATTTGCGGGGTTTTAAAAGAAAGCATAAATTTATTTACGCAATCATGCATTTATTAAGTATTTATTCATTGACCTTGCACATATTCTAATATTAGGTTAAAATCGATAACATGTGGATTTTAAACTAGAAAATATTATATACATTGACTAAGAGTAGAATAGCCTTCGAATGAGCGATTCACAAGATAACAAACTGGGGAACAATTTATAATTTAAAATGCCTTAATGGTGACATCTTACTTTAAATAAAAGGGAAAAGTTCGCTTGGTCAAAGACTATTCTGGCACACTATCATAATAAAAAAAAAAAACAAATTAATAAATATAAAATATTAACCCAAGGATAGAGAGCGAAAAATACTGATTACATTATAACATTTTAAAGAAAGAAACAATGGTAAGGTAAAGTAAAATGGAAAATAATTTAAATAGCTATAGCTTATTAATTAGAGGAAATAATCACAAGACCTCTTGGGTTAAATTTTGGGGTTACCTTGTTAGAAGCATTTGCAGGTGGTTTCAGATAGATACTTTTCCAAATTGATTGTCGGCAGCATTCATATGATTCGGCAGCAAACTCTGGTTATAGTTCATATTTTAGCAGCAGCAGCAGTTTTAGGGTTTCCTATGTAACAGCACGAGATGGTATGGAGAAGCGGTCGACCATTTCCGAGGGGAAAATAGCCTTCTTGCCAGCTCTACTCTGTCATTTTGAAAATTACAATTTTAAAGGCTGGGTGCTTCATGGATATTTAAAGCAATATTTTAGAACATGGTAAATCTATTTGAAGATGAAAACTCAGCTTCAAATATTTAAGTTTGCAGGTAAGTAGCAATTAGGATGTCAGAAAGTCTCAGAAAGCTCAGCAACAATTCAAATAAAAAATGCTTAGAAAATAGAATGCTAGAAAAATCTTAGAATAATAATGGCAGAATGCTAGAAAATTCTTAGAAAAAAATAGCAGAAAAATAGAATGCTAGCATTCCTAGAATAATATCAAATAAAAGAAAACCCTTCTATATATAGCAGAATTACACAATAAAACTGCCCTGGAGCATTACAAAAATATTCCAAAATTTGCTATCTTATCAGCTGCAACAAAATCTATCCCGAATGTCCAAAGGAATTCAACCAAATTTTAATTGATTTCTATTGTTAATTTCCCTGTTGACATTCGGATTAAAACTTTGATTTAATAAAAAAAAACTTTTGCTAATTAAAAAGAAACGACCTTAAGTGGACATTTGCTGTCTTTCTTCATAAGCTCCTAGAACATTAATTAATTAAAGCTATTGTTTCTTACCAGCCCTCATTTATTTTAAAACAGAAAATATGTGGCGTGATTTTAAAATCTAAAAGACAATTATTTTACTTTTAATTTTCAATGTTTAAATCTATTTATGGGACGAATATAATTTTATTTTAAATCAAAAACAAATATCACGAATGTAATATCTTTTATAAATAGATTTAAACAAAATAATTTTAAATAACAAAGATTATTATTTTGAGGTTTTGAAATTAATATATCACAGTGTGTGCACAATTACGACCTATATAACCTACTTTTAAATAAATCTCTTTTATGTGTACATACACATAATTTATAACATTTTATTTATACTGGGCATAAGTTATACAAATATATATAACATGAGTGTTGTACTCGTGGATTAAAATTGGATGGGACTTTCAGCATATAAGCACATTGCAGACACACTATGATACACTGGGGTTTAAACTAAAGTATGAGGATAGGAAGGAGGTGAGAAAAGGTGAAATGAAGATCTGCAAAGCAGAGCTTACTGTTTCAATATGTATGTGTTATTTAGGTTACATTGGTTTAATAAATTAAAGAAAAGATTAGTTTATATATCATATCATTAATTATTTGATAATGGAAAGTTATTTTGTAATAAATGAGCAACAATGTTGTACGATAAAGGGATAAAGAAAAATAGTTTTGATGATTGTAAGGATTTGAATTGCATAGTTTGTACAAATATAAACCATTTTATGCTCCTATGTGATTTGCATGCTAAATGGAATTTTAAATAAATAAAAACTTGTCAATTCCTAAAGTACATTTGATGACAAATCTAAATATGTTATTTAAAATATTGGGTTAATAAAAATATGTAGGTTACAGATCAATTTTTAAAAGTCTGTAATGATTTTTTTTCTTCATATCACTAACATAAATAAATAAAAAAAAACTATTTCTTTTTCATTTAATTATACAATAATAATGTAATTTAAAATATCTGTAAAATTGTTTGTTTTCACAATTGTATAAAAAAATATATGTCAAATCTTATAACTAACTGGTGATAAATCTATGTTTGAAAAGCAGAAAGTGGGTGTAAGCATATCTGAAACAAGCAACTAGGACTAGTCCACTTTATTCTAGTTTATCTGAAGACTGAGCTAAAAAAAACAAAGTATGATTCCACCCAGAGGAGAGAGACTACTGGTTAAAGCAACAGTTTTTCATTATGTGGATAGTTATATCTTGCTAACTGTTTTGAAGTATTTTCTAATATTCCATTTATAAAAGGAAATATAATGATTTTATCTAAAAGAATACCATAAGACATGTGTAGCTAGATGACCAGAAAAACATACTAGCTGAAAAACTGGAAATGTAAACAGATCCAGAAACAAATGCCAAAGTTTGCTAAAACCAGACATTTCCTGCTTTGATAATGCCATGAAAAAAGAAATGGACAATGCTGTAAGAATGACCCAAGACCTACTGATACTAATCTCTATCTAACACCACTAATGCTTCCATAATTCCTATCTAAAATCACTGATGCACCAGGAGAATAACTTCCATCTAATGAAGATATCTGTAAATATATTAAAGGAATGATATTTGCAGAAAACCATGGTTTGAAATACAGTATTTTAAATATTTCATGTGTTAAGATTTTATCATTATAGATACTGTAAGACCTCAAGTTTAAAATATTTCTTATAATATCTTTAATAATTCATAAATCTAGTAATAGTTGCAAATATATAAGCAAAAGTTTTGATAATAATAATTTTTTATTATAAATAATCCAGTTAGATTGTGCTTGCTGATCAAACTCAATTCAAATATTATGCTTTTAATATCCAATATGCTAGTAATATCCACAACTCTGAGAAATCATGCAATCCACCAGGAGACATGCAGGGATGGCATAATAATTTATAAATGATGATAATCAGGCATTAATAAGTTTTCCAAAAATAAACTTTCTGAAACTTTGAGATGCCTTCTTTTTTTTTTTTTGTTAAAACTTAAAAAAAAATTTTTTTTTTAAATACTTTTGGGAGGACTTGTACTTAGGTTATAAATCATCATTAACATCACCACCTTAAATATTTGGTTAGAATTATTATATAATATTTGAATGGAATTATTTTTATTTGAAATTTATTAATCATTCAACTGTCACCTAGTATAAATATTTATTTGAATCAAAATTTATTGTTACATATTTATATAACTTTGATTCACACGAATTATCATTATAATATATATACATTTGAATAGATATATAAAAATCAATGAATAGATAAATAAGTTGATAGATGAAAAAATAGTTAAGCAGAAAATAGATAGCAAATATTTATATAGAAAAGATAGGGGAAAAGCTAAACAGATGTTGAAATTTTCTTATTTTAGCTCTAAATACTAAGCTGCTATTTTAGACTCTAATTGCATAATATATATATATATATGTTGGAGATGAAATTCAGAATAAAATACTATCATTGATGGCTAAAAAATAATAAACATAAAATAATAAATTAATTAAAAGTTATATTTATAAAACGCTAGATTGATTGCCAACAATTTGTGAGTTTCATTGAAATATTCTAGAATAAGGTTAAATCTGGGAACCTTGGAATAAATTTAAATGTTATACTGATCGACATTTGAACTATGATAACTCTACAAACATAAATAAAAAAATAAAAATATATATCTTTATCCTATACCTATATTATGATTATGAAGTGATCCAGACATTAAATTTAATGACTTAAAAGAAATATTCTAAAATGAGTCTCATTTTTTAATTAAATCAATCTGTTGCATATATAGCAGTACATCTATGAATAAACAAAACGTTGATTATATATACCGCACGACTTCGAAACTTTTGGAAATTTTGCATTAAAAGAAGGGGGAGGTCAATTTAATATCATATGGATAAATTATATGACTGGAAGTTTGTAATAGAGATATAAATAGCCGATTTAAATGAATCAGTCGTGTAGTATACAAATAAATTTAAACATGTTCACTAACAAACTATATCTAAAAATGTAAGTTTATAGTATTTGCAAACAAATTTAAAAGCCAATATTAATTTTATTTTTTTTAAAAAATAGATGTTACAAAATTTATGAAAAAATACAGGGGGGGGGGGGAGCAGATAAAATTAATGATTCAAACATGTAAATATTTCCCAAATACCTACAAATGCAGCGCTAATTGGAACGTAATCGTAAAAATGCAATAAAAGGAAGGGGAGGGGGATTCGTTTACGAAAGACAAGACGAATCTTTGTTGGTAAAGAATTTACTAGATTAGAAAAGCTGAATGGAAAATTAAAAAAGCAAAAACTAATCTTTAATTTCTTTCAATTCGTAAAAGAAACTGTCTTTGGCAACAGTAACAAATTATGGTAAAAATTTAAAAGAATTTATTAAATAAAATATAATCATTTATTTACATGCAAACTAAATTTTATTTTTTAAATATAACAATCACTGTCTAAATATTTATTTAAGCTAGGAACTGAATGTCAAGATGCTTTAATTCTTTTTTTAAATCGACATTTAACTGAATTATCGTTTAAATCTTTACAAAATGGAAAAAAAAATTTATTAAAGCCCAACTCTCATTTGTTATTTTTCAATGTAGACATATCACTATCTATCTCACAGAATTTATTAGAAAAATTATAATATTGTTTTTTCTTTTTGGTATTATATTATACTTGAAAGTTTTAACTGGAGTTCAAATCCAAGATTATCTTCTTGGATTTGTAACTGTCAATCAATAAAGACGGGGTTTTAGCAATTTTTTTTAGTAACAGCGATATATCTATTTTACATAATAGGCAATTCAGTTTACAAAATAAAGTGTTAATTTCATAAATCTCTGAAGGTCTCCAGGCAATGTGTCTTAATTTATATCAGATTCATCTGGTCAGTTAGGGACCAGTAGTCCCATAAAAAAGCAACACATAATGAAGGAAAATATAAATACACATGTCTTGCTAGAAATTTGACTGTTACCTTACTAATTTCTGCTGATCAGTCTTATAATCTTTCACTCTTACAGTTGCAAAAATAGAAATAAATATAAGAAGATGAATTTTTTAACGATAATTCTTAAAATTTCCAACCTACCACATATTCTTAAAACATATGACTAAAGACATCCGGAAAAAAAGAAATTAATATTTCACTAGTCAGGTCAGCAACACTTGAAGAAAAATGGAGAATACTACTACTCGAAACATTGGATAATTATTAACCTGTGTTGGCAAATGCATATGTTTCAATCATAAGCGTAGTGGAAATATACCTTAAGCGAATTGTTTTCCTAGCGTTTTATATTTTTAAATTATGTGTGTGGGTTTATACTTTTATTTAATACAATAATCAATCTAAATAAAATTGAAACAAACAACTAATTATATTTACAATTATTTAATTATCATCTTTTATTGAGAGCTTTTCAAGATATAAAGTTTTATACATCACATGTGATGTGATGTGATGTATTATGGCTTCTCCTTAAACGAAGTCAAGAATCTCTCAGCAATTAAGCCCAGATAAACCTGTTAGCCACTTTCTTTTACATTCCCCACTCTAAATTTACCCATAATCTGCTCTATCCCATTTCCACAACATAATTTTTGTCAACTCTATAACCTTTATATCTAAATCCCCCTTATCTTTTCCCAAACCTAGCATAAAAACCAATAATTCACCTATTAGACATTATTTTACTTTCAACAATATAATTAACATTACACATATAAATACATAAACAAATGTCATAAAATAAAAAATAAAATTACGTAAAAAAAAATAACAATAATAATAATAATATTTACTAAGGCAATAAACCTCAAGAATGTACGCTTGAAAATGCATTTTCAAGCGTACATTTTTGAGGTTTATTGCCTTAGTAAATATTAATTACGTAATCAACAATGTGCGCTAAATAAAATTTATAATTACAATAATAATAATAACAACTTAAAACTATATAAATACATATATTTTAATATACCTATACCAATAAATAAATAAATATTCAACTTATTTTATGTCATTTGTTTATGTATTTATATGAGTAATGTTAATTATATTGTTGAAGGTAAGGTCTCAATAAAAGATGAAAGCCGGGTTGATAATTAAATAATTGTAAATATAATTAATTATTTGTTTCAATTACATTTAGATTGATTATTGTATTAAGTATATATCAATAACAACATTGTGGATAAATAATTATTTTTATATTGGATATTTGACCATTGTATATACTTTTATTTATATATACTTTAATGTTTTAGAACCAATGTAGTATAATTTAAAATATGGGTTCAATCTTGAATCTAGACAGTGAAATGTCTATTTTAATTTTTTATAATATCAAAACTTTCCAGCTTATTATTTCTCCTAAAATAAAATATTACTTAACTAGAAAGAAACTATTTCTTCATTTTGGACAAGTTTAAACTTGTGTTGCACATTCACTATTATAGCAAAAATACATACATCATTTAATTTTTTTGTACTTTAAATTTATTAAATAAATATATGTTTTAAGTATATTTTCTTAATTTTCTAAAATATAGCCATGAGAATTAATCAGTAAAGAGGGATAAAATGATTGTCTGCTACAGCAATAGCTCTCTTTAT
The DNA here is from genome assembly GCA_028023455.1 of Epiperipatus broadwayi. NCBI lineage: Eukaryota > Metazoa > Onychophora > Udeonychophora > Euonychophora > Peripatidae > Epiperipatus > Epiperipatus broadwayi. The sequence continues at coordinate 5,809,432 of JAQFVV010006215.1, forward strand.
TTTATTCACGACCTTTTTTTTTTTCACTTTCCTCTTATCACAGAATCTTTTTAATTAACATTTCTTGAATTAACCTTTTATTGATAAATCTTATCTAAAAATATGTATACCATTTCACTTAAGTATAGTAATTTAGTGTATTTTTATTAGGTATACCCTTACTAATATTATTTATTTGAAGGGTTAGTTTGTCAAACAATCTTTTAATAATATTTGAAATACTATTGAAATATGTGGAACACTTGGTCAGAACAATACATTAGTTTGACTGTTGCTTATATATGTAAATTCTTCTTAGTAAGTTTGAATTTTCCTAAAGCTAAGCAAACAATCTATTATCATACACACTATAAGGAAACTCCATTTTTAAAGCTTCAATCCTGATGACAAGGTGTGGTCATTTCTTCCTTTCAGATTGCTTCATTTCTGATCAAGCCCTGACGGTACATGTTTCCTATGCAATTTGACATCTCTGAATTATGAGCCTGTTATTGCAATACTAGTCATGCACACACACATGTCAGCTAAAAAACTATATGGGGCTATAAATTATACATTTGGTGAGTTTAATAATATGTGATAATAATTTAAACTATTACTTAATTGTTGTAGCATCTGATGATTATACAAGTTCTTTGGGGCAACTGAATTAATATAAATCAAATTTCTATGACCAATCCCCTTGGAAACTCCCCCAACAAAGCACAATCCTTGGTTCTCTATCCAGTCCTCAAAGTATTTATAAAATATCCTCTTTTTATTTCTCCAAGTTCCAATCTCCCCTCTCTCACTTTCTCATTCTCTCTTTTTTAAATAGTCATTTCCTAAGAAAGATTTTAAATGGCATGTATTGTAGAGCTTTTTAACTCCTTTCTCATTTTACGTGATTACTTTTTTGCTGCTTCACAGTTTTTTTATGGGATTTGATAATGAATATTCTGCACTGGAAGAATTACTTGTGATATTTTAATAAAAGTTTTGGCACAAGAGAATTCTTTCTTTATTTTTTTTTTTTACTTTCTCGCTTCTGTGGACTAAACTAGTGTGGGTGTCTATATTTTCCTGGATAACTAGTAAGATAGTTGTTATCAACATTGAGTTATATTTTGCTAAGTGCAATCAGATAGATATGAGTTCTATGCATTCATTATTGTCCAGTTAATATATTCTATTATCTGTTGAACTAAACAACCCACTTTCTATGATTTGATCTTTTATAATGTATTTACATAGTTAGACTGGTGGTTTCTGATAATGTTAGTATGTAGCAAATCTCCAACTTAGATTCCCTAACTTGTCATTCAGACCTATGCTTCACAAACACATTATTTGTCATGAATAGGATGTTTTTATTTGAAAAGAAGATAACCATTTATAATGATTTATACTCAGTATTTCATTGGGTCTTGTGGGAATAATTGGATGCAAAGATCCAAAATAATACTTACTTGTAGATGTTGAGTTAATCAAATATGGAATTATGCACAGATATATTCCAGACCTGTAAAACAGCTATAATAACTACCCTATCTTTCTAGACCCACAGTTCACATGCAAGCAATGTATATAGATCACTAATATTTTTCACAAGATCTAAGGGACTACTATTTTCTTCATATTTTTTTTTGCACTCACAGATGGTAACAATATTATTTTGTTTCCATTCAGTATTGGTGGGCTATTTTTGATATATATTTTATTCATTTTCTATTGGTAGACAATGAATTTTGAATCTGAATAATTATAAATCTCTAGAAATGTTTTTGCTTATGCAATTCTAGAGATTATTCTAACATCTTTTTATTGACTTGTTCACTGATAAATTTATGATCACAATATATATTTGTTTTTATAAGACTTTAAAGATTGATAGGGAACATCATTTTATGCAATGGTTGGTTGACCATAATAATCTAATTAGCATCATGTCTTATAGCTAGACCACCATTTTATGTATAGCTCAAAGATATGGCCATAATTGCATCCATGTTGGTGGCATTGACATAGCAATATGTGAATGAAGTGTACAAAAAAAATGATATTTAATAACATAGAAGAGTTAATTGTTAGCTTTATTTTTAGATCTCAGAAATTATTTCAGTCTCCTAAGTGAATTGGTTTTTCTAGGAGACTACGTCTTCATATTTACACATCTATAATCCTAGATTTTTGAGAAACTCCCTCAGAAAATAGTCTAGACTGTAATGACAAGGCAGTCACAAATACATCAAAAGTGAAATATATAATAAAAAAAAACAACTCAGAAATCATAGTTAAATTTTACAATATTTATTAAAATAATACAACTGAAAATAAATTCTCAATATGATAATAATACAAAAATATGAATACATAAAAAATTCTGTATTTATGATATATCTTAATACAAACCCATCAACCATATGTTATTTATTTATATTAGTTAAAAAAATAATTTAAATTTTATTGTACTTTGTTAATAGACAGATTTAAAAAAAAGGTAGGTAAGTAAATTCACAATGCATAGATACATGTAATTTATGAGAATACTCTCCATGTAATTATTTGATAAATAGTTGATTGTTCCTCTAGTTATAGCATTTGACAAATTTTTACAATGTAGGAATGGTGTCATATATTGTAATCTCTATTGTTTGTGTAGAATATTATCATTAATATCCCTTATACACACACACAATATATATATATAAAAAAATCAAGTCAGATGTCACATGACCTAATTTAATAAGCTTGTATTTACAAATGTTATATATAGAGCTTGCAAAATAAGCTCTTAATAAGTTTTGTAGAATATCCTCAACTCCAGTCCAGTCCCATATGGTTATTTAAGTTAGATAGCTGGATTGAAAGACATATGGATGCCTGAAAATTTCAGATTTTTTACTTAATAGTTATACATTAGATAAAATGCTGGGCTTGTCCCAGTATTTTTGATCTAGTGCTTCAATATCCTGGCACCTCACTGATGATGCCAGTAGCAGAAACTGGTCTGAGGTTGAAAATATTCTGCAAAGCTTGTTAAGAGCTTATTGTGTGAGCTCTATATATAACATATATATATATATATATAATTTTACATATTTGTAAGTGCAAGCTATATATAAGTCATGTGACATCTGATTTGTTATTATTACTATTATTATTTTGCTGTTGTGGCTTTAACTAAATTAAAGAGCTAAGCCTACTAATATATGGAGTATCTGAATTAAGTTCAGGCCCATATGATTTTTTCAGTTGGAGAGCTGACTTTAAAGACATGTAGATGTCTAAAAGTTTCAGATCTTCTTCTAACAATTATCTTTTAGATAAATGCTTTGCTTGAGTTGGTTTTTTAGATCTAATGTCCCAACTCCTCACTGAAGAGACCCATAGGTCGAAACCGGTCTGGGGATGGGGACAATCCAAGATAAAAATGATTTGAATGCCTTCTCTTGTAGTAGCATTTATCATAAATAAAAAAAAAAAAGCTTGTTTAGAGCTATTAGCACACTCTTAATTTTACATATTTGTAAGTGCAAGCTATATATAAGTCATGTGACATCTGACTTGTTATTATTACTATTATTATTTTGCTGTTGTGGCTTTAGCTAAATTAAAGAGCTAAGCCTACTAATATATGGAGTATCTGAATTAAGTTCAGGCCCATATGATTTTTTCAGTTGGAGAGCTGACTTTAAAGATATGTAGATGTCTAAAAGTTTCAGATCTTCTTCTAACAATTATCTTCTAGATAAATGCTTTGCTTGAGTTGGTTTTTTAGATCTAATGTCCCAACTCCTCACTGAAGAGACCCATAGGTCGAAACCGGTCTGGGGATGGGGACAATCCAAGATAAAAATGATTTGAATGCCTTCTCTTGTAGTAGCATTAATCATAAATAATAATAAAAAAAGCTTGTTTAGAGCTATTAGCACGCTCTTAATTTTATATATATATATATGTTAGAAATGGTAAATGAAAATAAAAATAAATTACATTAATTGGGTATTTGCAGACAAAAACATAAGGAATGAAAAATCAATTTATATTATCAAAATCCATCTTTCACCTTCTTATTTTCAATGACTATGTACATATCATTATATATCTCTACATGTAGACTTTGTCAATAAAATTAAAACATTGCTTTTTTCTTCCTTATATCCTATGTAGTTTTAAAGGCAATTATCTTTTTGGCTTCTGATAATTTATATGTCTTAATAAGAATATCTCTTCAAATGGGTTTCATTCTCTAATCTTTGACAACAATGATATATCTATTCTTTTAATGGGCAAATGAAAATGATAAGTACTTATACTAGTCTCCAATAGTCTTCAGGCAATTACCTCAAATAGATGTATCTAATTTATGTCAAGCCTACCTGGACAGATAGAAGACCATAGTCTTAAGAAATGACAGTTACTATACAATGCAAGGAGAATTTAATCTCCATCAGATATTGTCATCATCATCACTAGAAAAAATGTATAATTTTATTTACATATTTTGATTATTTCTGTAATAATTGCCCTCTTGGCTGTTTTTTTCTCGTTGTTAGTTCTCTTTCCTTCAGGTAAAATTTTTCTCATAAACTTTCAATACTTTTTTTTGCTATGTTCTTTGTAGAAACAAATGTAGAAGTAGGTATAAGAATAATGGAATCTGAAAAAACACTTTAAATATCTATTGCCTTACTTTGCATCACATCTGATTTGGTGAATAACATAGTAGCTCATGAACACTACTAACTACTAATCTTTCTAATTATTCAAACAATATAAAATTAAAATAGGCAAAACTCTCTATATGTATTGCCACTCAGTGCAAAACAGAAAGCTTGTGCATAAAATCCCCATCTAGTACCTACTCATCCAATATCCCCAGACTAGTTTCTGGCTTGTGGCCTTCATCAGTGAGGAGCCTTGGATCTGAGAGCACTGCACCTAGATCTTAGGATCTAATGCAACGCTCCAGCAGCCATAAGCCAGAAACTAGTCTGGGGATATTGGATGAGTAGGCACTAGATGGGGATTTTATGCACAAGCCTTCTGGCATCCAGTGATTACTCTGGTTTGCACTGAGTGGCAATACATATTGAGAGTTTAGCCTGTTTTAATAACAGTTATTAAGCAAGCATAAGAAATAGTAATCATGTGAAGTTTATTGGCTTAAAACATAGAATTAACTTTAAGCAGATACCTCCATCTTTAATTATATTTTTCACTACATATATTTTTAATTCCAGATTATGTATATTTTATTCATACTTCTAATTATATAATTTCAATGCTTAGAATCAATATAATATAACTAGAATTACAAGTTTCAATTCTGAATCTATATAATAATAAGACTATTTTAGTTTTTTTTGCAAAATTAAAACAAATTGCAACCCAAAAATTTCAATATGGTGAAATATTTTTTTCTCTTCACCTTGCGCAGCACCATTGCCCTGCTTAAATAAAATATTAATTTATTTTAATTTTGATTCATTACTCCAATACTACTTGGAAGCAAAAGAAAAATCATTTTGGCATGTTTAAATGTAATTATTCTTTATAAACAAAATATACATCATTTAATGTTTTACTTTATCCATATTATGCCATTCACACTTTAATAAATAATATCCGATTTAAACATTATTATCTTTCTTTAATTTTCTTTAATGTACCCATAGACCTAATTTCTCTTCATGCATATATAATCCATTATAAAATATAAAAACTAGCACTAATATTAATAAAGTGTAAATATAATATTAATTATATATGCAATTTTAGCAGTATAATAGTTTTAAATGCTTTGCTTCCAAGACTGTAATTTAGGTAAAAGATACAAACAATGTATTAAGAGCAAAGCTTTATTAGTGCAGACAATTATAAAGGGCTGAACATGCATGCTTTCAACTGGATTCAGAGTACTCTCCCATCTCTGTTACGTTCATCACTATGTCTATGATTGAATCCAGTCTAAAGCATGCTCAGCATTTCATAATTGTCTGCATTAATAAAGCGTTTCTCTTAATACATTGTATGTATCTTTCATCTATATGCAATTTTAGTAATATGCTTTCAGCTAGATTGCTTGTGACAGTCATCTTCTCTGACTAACTAAAGATGACTGTCACAAATAATTTAGTTACTAAAATTATATGTATAGTTATTATTACCATTATATATATATTAATTCTAATATTTTCACAGATAAATGATGATTTCATATTATTATTATTATTATTATTGAGATATTCCGTGTGGTAAAATAGCTAAATAGCTGATGCTTTGGTAAAATAACAAGTACCTTCCTCAAAGCGTTCTCTTTCTCAAATCATAGGAATGCATGTGATTTAAAATCATTTTTATCTTTTTGTTTCTCCTCATACTTAAATTCTATTGGTTGAGAAGTTTTAAATTTTATTTTGTCTTTAGCTTCTTTTAAATATTGTTAATCTTCTTTAATTCACATCTTTCATTTATGCTCTTGGGCCTTTTAAAAATCTCTATAGCTTCTCTTCAATTTTTTCTAGAATATTTGTTTTATCAAAATTGATATCATGATTAGTTAATTTTATATGAGAATAAATAGACAATGAATTGGATTTTTCTCTGACTGCCAAAATGTGTTCTTTCTTTCTAATATTTATTCTACGATTAGTCTGTCCAGGTCTGCTTTGCAGATCTTCGTTTCACCTTTTCTCACCTATTTTCTACCCTCATACCTTAGTTTGAACCCCAATCTATCATAGTGTGTCTGCAATGCACTTATATACCGAAAATCCCGCCCAATTTTAAACCACGAGTACAACACTCATATTATATATATAAGTATAATTCATTCCCAAATAAATAAAATATTATGGATTATGTATATGTTCACATAATTTAGATTTATTTAAAAAGTAGGTTATATAAGTTGTAATTGCGCACACACTATAATATGCATTTTAAAACATATCAAAATTATAAATTGTTAATTAAAGTTATTTTGTTTGAATCTATTTACAAAAATATTACAGTCGTAATATATTTTTGATTTAAAATAAAATTCATATTCATTTAGTAGATAGATTCAAATATTGCAATTGAAAAAGTAAAATCATTTTCTTTAATTTAATAAAAGTCATTCCAAATATTTCTGTTAAAATAAATGAGGGACAATAGTTTAATTATTTCATGTTGTAATTATTATCTAAGAAAACAGCAGATGTCCACTTAAGGTTTTCTTTAATTAGTAAAAGTAATTTTTAATTAAATCTAGTTTGTAATTCGAATGTCGACAAGGAAATTAACAATAGAAATTAATTAAAATTTTGTTAAATTCCTTTAGACATTCGGATAGATTTAATTACAGCTGATAAGTCCGATATATTTTTGTAACGCTCCAGGGCAGTTCTATTGTTCAATTCTACTATAAAAGGAAGGGTTTTCTTTTGCTCTCCATTCTGGTCATTTTCTAATGAAATGTTTCTGGTCTTTTGCTGATGAAATGTTCTAGTAAAACATTCTTCAAAATATATTTTCCTGAGATTTTAGCTACGTGCCTGTGAACTTATATTTGAAGCCGAGTTTTCATCTCCAAATTAATTCACCATGTTGACCACACAAATTGCTAACGTTGACATGTTGGAGTAGGGCCGGAATGGAGGCTATTTCCCTTAGGAATGGCCGGCTGCTGCTCTAGACCATCGGAAGCTATCACGTAAGGAACCCCGGAACTGCTGCTGCTACCAAAATATGAACATTCCAGATTTTGCTGCTGAATTATAAAACCTGCCAAACATCAATCTACCTGCAAATGCTTCTCCAGAGGTAACCCCAAATTAACCCAAGAGCTCTTGTGATTCCTAACTAAGATGCTATAGCCATTTTAAATTGTTTTATTTTATTTCACATAACTTTATTATGTACTTCTTTAAAGTGTTCAAATATAATCAACAGTTTTACTCTATCCTTGGGTTAATATTTTCTATTTATAAAGCTTTCTTTTATTTTATTACGATAATGTGTCAGAATCGTCTTTGACCGAGTGAATTATTCCTTTTGTTGAAAGTAAGACGCCGCAATTAAGGCATATTTTAAATTTATAATAATTCCCATTTTTATTATCTCACAAATCACTCATTCGAGGGCGATTCTAATCTTCTTTAATATATATATAATCAAATAGTTTAAAATCTACATTTTATTGATTTTAACCTAATATGAGAGTATGTGCGAGGTCAATGATTAAATGTGTCCCCAAATGCATGATTGTGTAAATAAACCTATGCTTTCATTTCAAACCCGGAAGCATGCATTTTCCTATGTTAAATACTGCATTCTACTTTAATTACAAAGTTCATCATTGACGTTGAGAATGTGCGGACCCTTTTAAATGAATTTCTGGTAATTTGATTGGGCATTTTTCCTAATCTAAGTGAGTCCATTTCACATGTTTTATGTATATTAGTCTAGTATTGCTGGTAAATGAATTGGTTGTTGAGACCGCTTTGTTTTTCTTTCCAAGGATTTAAAATGGCCAAGTCCATTCTCTTTTCGCTTCCTGCGATTCCCAGGCAGAGTGTGTACTCAAATGTCACACCTGGGAATTAAACACAGTCATCACCCAGTCACTAAGTTTCGGCTGTCCGTGGCACCACCTTCCTACGAGTCAGTGGTGAGATGCCCACCGTAGTCATTTCCAATATTCACTATTGTTTTATTTAGGTATTTATTTTTACAAAGCATCTGTGACTTAAATGTGTCACACTCTCCAACTTTAATAAATTCATTATTAGCAATACTGACCTTCCATCTGCTGTAATTATTATTATAAAATAAATGCCTTGATCACATCCCCACTTTATTGCTTAGTAAGCTTTTGTCCATGCCATTCTCAAAATCAATAAATATTATATCACCCGTAATATCAAATATTTTATTAAACTGTTATAATTACTCAAAGCACCTTGCACATGTTCCCATCTCTTTAAGCACATTATCGTAATGCTATTAGCCAAGGGATAGAATATATAATTTTGCTTTAAAACCCTTTTGTCATTTATTGGAATGTAATGCCAACAATTATTTAATATGCATCCCTGTCTCATATAAGCAGACAGTGGCGTTATATATATATTTCTATATAAATAAATTTTGAAATCATTTAAAACTAATTTTGATTTTATTTTATTGATTCCTATCACTATCTCGGTCTATATATTTATTTTATACATTTCCTTTGTACATCCATAGATGTTAATTAGCAACCCAAACTTATATTAGTATAGAGTCTTTTTGTTTCTCCCTGACCACCAGGCACCAGTAAAAGGTTATACTAATAGTAGCATCAGATGCGTTATCACGGAGGAGGTGCTGTGAAATTTGGACTTTAGATTCGAACTTAGTATATCTAGAAGGCAACCCCTCCTAGAATGTTCAGTTTCATATCTGGGGTTTGAATTCTGCAGTGTGTTAGCGAGATAGACTATTCTGACTGTTACAATATATATATATGTGAACAAACCCTACATGGAATTTCATATACACCATGACACTCCAAAAAAATTTTGTGTTTAGGGAGTGAAATATCCCGAAAATAATAATAACATAAAAGCACATATATATAAACATTGAAAGTGTATATGTAAGTATTATGTAATTATATAATCGACTAAAACTCTGCAATTAATATGTGTAATACAAAATATTGTAACATAATATATAACTTAATCTCTATTTTACTAAATCTATTACTTTCAGGACATTAGTATCTTGCTCATGATTATCAAATAATAACACTTGAACATTAAACATTTAAAAAGTTTGATGTTTATTTATTTGAATGCTATGGATTTCATATATATTGATGGGTAATAAAAATAATCTTCAGAAATAACAGCTAATTGTGAATAATCAGTAAACTGTTCTCTATCCAAAAATAACTTCAGCGGCCTTGCAGGATATGATGTCATTCATTAAAGCATTAGTACTTGTCTAACACAAATATAATTTTTTGTTTCTTTTTCTCATTGTTTTCTTTTTTTATTTACTGTTATCTTGTTGTCTTCAGTTACTCAAGTTATTAAGGATGTGATTTTCATAAACGTTTTGTGCCAATCTCATAATTTTCTGTCATAATGGAACTATATATTTATGCTGTCTTAGTCTCACTCTTTATATTGTTACATTTTGAATTACAAGTGTCAAACTCACTCCACTCACAACTTTGACACTATTCACTTCAGATAAATACAGTAATGATTATTACTAATCATTTACTAAATTAGAGATTATCTTTAACACAGATATAAACTTTAAATCTAAGTTAAAGATTAAAATATGATTTTTTTAAAAAAATTAAGCACATACACATGTAATTATTCACATTTCACTTTATTGTACATACTGCAATTCTGAGTTCAGTTATTTTATTTTTTGTTAATAAATAACACCTAAGAAAAAAATTTTGAAGCTAGGAGATGATCTTGTATGAAATGACATACTAAAAATGAGTCATTTGGAATTCTCTATTTTTTTCTGCTTGCATTGATTGTCATATAAATAAAAATATTTACATATGTCCATTAAAGTATGAGGATTGGCTATTTTAATATATATCTGAGCACTTATGGCATATATATAGAGATTGTAATCTGGATCAACTGATGATTGCTGTTTTAGCATGAAATACGTATATTGGTGATTATTTATCTTTTCAACATGTGTTCAAGTGTTATGAGATAGTGTGGAGAGTGGTGGGTTGTGTGAAAGTCTATGCTCATATACCCTATATTTTACATATATAGACACAGCTATATAATAAGCCTGTGTGTTTCAGTTATTACATATGTTTAAGTTTTCATCTAATAATAACGTATTATAAATTGTAAAAATTTTGCAAGCGTCATTAACAAAAATCATATGGTAAGTAATTTAAAGTGATTAATTAAATCTTCACCTCTTGATACACATAGCTTAGGGGAATTTTCTTGTTTATTTGAGCTAGCTGTGGAATCAAGTGCTAGAAGGATTTAAAATATTCTTTGATGAATATTTCAGTTAATTCTGGATGGTGCCCCAGGGTTTTATCCCCGGTATAAGTAAAAAGTATTCACAGGAGAGATATTTGCTTATAGAGTGGGTGTAAGAGTCTTGAAAAGGGACATTGTCTATGTATTTATATATAATCATGGTCTGACCATTAGCATAGGTAATATGTAAATATTGGCTATATGTTTCCCTCTGCTTGAGTAATGATTCAGATATAAATTTATTGAAAAATAAAAAAGTGACATTCAGTTATAATATAAATACATATTTTAAGTAATCACGTATATAACATTACAAATATTATGATTCCAGAAAAATAAATTTTTTTATATTACACACTAGTTTTGTCACCCACTAATCCAATAATAAAACTCATGAAAAATAAATAATTATGATATCTTTCATTAAGTTTGACATTAACTTTTTTTATATATAATCCTACCATCTCTACGTCTGCAATAATAGCTGTTCTCTCAATAGTAAAAACAACACTTCTCCACAGTCTTCCTGATCTTCTTGATGTTAAAATACCGTTAAACTATGTAGTAGATTCTTCTGTGTGAAAACAATATTCTAAATCTTGCATTTAAATCTTTCATATAGAATTGGATTTGCAATGGTTACTTATACTTTTTCTGACAAAACCCTACAGAATTATTCAACAATGTTATACTTATTGGTTCTTTTACAAACAAACATTTTGATGTATGATAAATCCTTAATTTTACTATTCCATATGTTGTTGGCCAAAGAATGGCTAACCCATTTCCTGAATATAAAGTCTTCATTTCATCTTAAGATATTTTTTTACATGAAGAATAAAAGTCTTTTGTTTTTACATATATATATAAATTTCACACCAGTTAATATTATATATCAAAATAATGTTATTCTTTCATTGTGCTGTGATAAAACTTGGGTCAATTTAAAGGACTTGTTTTTTTGTTTTTATTTTTTATACTAATTATCAGCAAACTAAATTGCAATTTTTTCTCTCTTAACTATACTTCTATTTAAATCCAGATTCAATATATACATACTGAATATAGTGAGGTTTTTCAATTTATGAAATAATTTTTAAGCTAATAAATCCAAAATTTTTATTAACCAGGTTAAAGATTGTGCTACACAAAACAGTGAATGTGCAACCTTAAGATTGTGTGTGTGTATATATATATACACACTTAAAGCATAAAGAATTAATATAGATTAAGTCAGACAAAAAGTTACCTATATAAATATTTAAAATAAATTTGCAATGATTAGAATTGATATTTTGAAATATTACAAATTATTTAAAGCTAAATATAAAAAGATCTTTGGTACAAACATTTTATTTGATTTATTTCTGATTTTGACAAAAATTTAAATTTTTAATAAAATAAGAAAACTATTTTTATATAAAACAAAATGTGTGCATTTAATTGTGAAATTAATTCCAATATACTTTTACTTAAATGATTAAGAAAACTTTTAGGTTAAGAATCTATTTTGGAATCTATTTGGTTTTGATATATGTAAGTTTAAAAAATATCTATTGTTATGTTTTTATTAATTAAAAAGAAAAATAGTCAAGCATTGGTGGTCGAGGGGTCAGCGACAGCTGCTTTACAAGCAGTTGTTCTGGGTTAGCGGGTTCGCTTCCTAGCTGATGCTATGACACATGGGGAGGGGGGAAGAAAAAATACGTATTTTCTTATTTGTAAAGTTTTATATATATTTTAATATAAGTATATATGTTGAGATGAGTTTGACCAAAAGTAGGCACTTTCAAAAAGGCAGTTGCTACTTGTCTACATGCTGTTTGAGTATGGTTCTTCTAAGATATATCACAGGCCAATATGTGTAGTAAGCATATTTGCTCTAAGTTAAATTCAGAAATTATAGAAGCTGAATCTGAGCTGATGACCACCAGCTTAACTTCATCTATCAGTTAACCAATCTATATGAAAAACCACATAATCATGAAATATTCCAATAGTGTACATTAATGTATTATTTATACATATAGAAATACAAACAAAAGCTGATTATATAAAATTCCTTATAATGCAACTGATATTTTATATATCTATGGAACACTGATGAAACAGATTGTCTGGTAAAATCAATATATCGATATTGACATACTATTACAAACACTATTTGTGATGTTAACACAAATCTATCTCTATTTATTGTCCAAAAAAAAAAAAGAATAGTTAATCTGTATTGTGCTAATATACTATAAAAGTAAACAACTTATCAATGAAGTGAATAAATTAGCCAGCTAAAAAATATTTAAATAAGAAGTGACTGACTAATAAAGTACTGGACAAGTTTAAAAGCCTCCAGTGAAAAGAAACTCTAGTTATGAACTTTTTTTTTAAATTTTAGCAATATTATTTATAAAATATTGTATCAATTTATTTTTTAAAAATATAAAAAAGTGACTTAGTATAGATATTTGTTTTAATTTAAAATTAAAACAAGTTAACTTTATAAGTTTAATTATAAATTTATTAAACACACATTGATTACGTAAGTAATATTTACTGAGGCTATAACCTCGATAATATGCGTGTGAAATGCGATAGTAGGGACTTCTACCCCTCTTTTCTTCTATAGCGTAAGCTTGTGCTTAAAACACCTGTAGAGGTCCCTACTATCGCATTTTACACGCATATTATCGAGGTTATAGCCTCAGTAAATATTATTTATAAATTTAAACAAGTTAAGAGTTATCAATGCATTTATTTTTGTATGTACCATTTAAATATAACAGAAAAAGTTAGCTTTATTTACTTTGAAAGCAACTTTCACAATTTTTAATTGAAGTATGTTATATTTACAAAGCATCCGTAATGTGTATCTATTATTTTAATCAACGTAAATCTTAAATTTAAACCAAATCGCATTGCATACAATGAAAATAATTTTGCTTATAAGTAATTTGAATGTTATTCATTAATCATATAAGTATGTTTATATATCTAATTTAGAAGGAATTTGATCTCAGACTTTCAAGCTCCTAGCTATCCACTCCATCTTATATAACCAATACTTATGGTCACACACATGTGAAAAAGATAAATGGTTTCCAACTTACATATTTTATGCTGAACCAGTATTTATCAGTTGGTCCAATCATCATCTGCCATACATATATATATTCGGTACTTGGTTTATATTAGTATAGAATATCTTCAAACTTTAATAGACAAGCTTCAATCTTTCCCACCCTACAATTCTTCAGCCATCCATATCATTGAAAATAAGATGATAAAATGCTTAAAATCTTGTTGATGCTAATATTATTGTCATATCCATGTTGACTTTATATATCTATAAACTAAAATTTAAATCATGTATTTTTGGTTTTATTTTCAACCTAGGTAACAATTATTTTCAATATATAAGTCAGAATTGCCATATGTATTTATATAATATGTGCCTTTGCTCTTTTCATGCATAGTCACTAGAAATCTGGCAAACGAGAAGCTAGTTCTAGTTCTAATGGAATTTAGATTACAATTATATGTATGTGGCAACTATATAATCATCTTTATAACTATTTAGATCAGGGGTAGTCAACCTTTTTATACCCACCAACCACTATTGTATCTCTGTTAGAGTAAAATTTTCTAACCAACCATCAGTTCCACAGTAATGGTGATTTCAAAGTAGGAAAGTAATTTTGTAATATATAATATCACATTCCACTTTTCTTACACTTAAAGAAAAATAGATTTACAGTTTTGACTGTTCCTAGCAGTCTTCATCAGATCTTATTATCTACTTTTAGATCTGATGAAGACTGCTAGGAATAGTCAAAACTGTAAATATATTTTGCTTTAAAGTACAAGAAGAGTGGAATGTTGTTATTATGTTATATATAAAAAAAGCAAAAATAAAGAAGGAAAGAGGAAGAGAAAGTACTGAAATAACTTTATAAAATTTATAAAGCAGAGTTACAGCAAGCTAAAGCACATAATAATAATTACTTACCAAATACTTTATGTTGGACTTTCACTAAGTTTGGCAGAAAAAATCTTTATAAAACAACTTATTGTAGTTAAATCTATCTTTTTATTTATACTTTGTATACATAGAAGCATGAAGTCTGATGAAATTACATTTAATTAATTAAATTATTAATGAGATCCCTGAGGCTGATGCTGAAAAACTAAAAACTGTATATCTGGCTCAATTTTTGTAAAGAACAAATAAAAGTCTCCTCTTTTGGAAATATTCAGGTGGCATCTTTCTTTGGTCATAATGTGATTAACAACACTAAAGCATGATTCCACAAGATATGAGGTAGGGAAAGGTATCAATAAACTGAATATCATTTTCCACATATTTGGATATAAGATAGGCATTTTTCTATTTTACCATAGGTTTTCAATCCATCACTATCAAATTTATGTTTACTTTCTTCATCATATCTAATTTCTAACAGTTCTTCTTGGCAAGTTGTAGCAGACTCTTCAATATTTGCAGTAAAAGGATTTTTCATCTAGTCATACACCTTTAATTTCAAAATATCTTCAAATCATTTTTCCATGTCCAATTTAAATTTGTTAAGGTGGCTACTGAATCTGTCAATACCCTTTGGAGTTACATCATTTTTTATAGATGATAATTCAGGAAATTGATGAAATTCTGTCTTCAATAGATTATAATGAAATAATTCAAGTTTATCAATAAATAATGACAAAATACTTTGGCAACCTATAAGAGTTTTATTAGCTCCTTGAAGCTGCAAATTGACATCATTAAATCTCTTGAAAATATCTGCCAAATAAAAGGCATTATTTTTTGCTTTTTTAACTGTTGACGCAGATTGGTCTCATAATTACTTTCAAAAAATTGCATGAGACTATCATGTAATGCTACAAAACAAGCCAAAGATATGCCCTTTGACAGCCACCAAACTTTTGTGTGCAAAATTAATGTATTAAAATCATTATTATTATCCTGGCAAAGCTGTCAAAACATTCTATCTTTTTTTGCATTGGTTTGATTTTGTTTACGACACGAATTATTATAGTTAATGATGAATGGAGACTTGTACTTAGATGTTTTCCTATAAGATGTTGTCTGTGCACCACACAATGAATACATAAAATATTTGGCACTTCTTCCTTCAAATAAACAATAAATCCATAATAGCGGCCTATCCTTGATGATGCTCCATCAGTAGCACATGCAATAATAAAGGAATATTATTTTTTGTAAAGTATGATTTCATAGTATTAAATATAGATAATCCTTTTGTATCTGTAATGATATTTATTGTGAATAGCATTTCTTCTCATAATGTATTGTTTTCATCAAAATAATGTAAATATCCATCAATAAAGCATTATTATCTTCAATAGTAGACTCATCCAATTGGATGGAAATTGAACAGTTTTTTCAACATTAACTGCCATTTCTTCAATTCATCACTTTACTGTGCTATCACTTAGGGGCAACATTTCTAAAATTTCATGTATATCTTGATGCATTACTGTCGAGATAAATTCTTTTATAGAGGGTATTATTACAGTTTCTCCAATATTATAGCTTTTACCACTTTTTGCAATTAATTGTGAAATGCAATGAGGCAATTAATTGAACTTTGTTCACTGCATGTTGTTTCTTAAATGATGTAATGATTGTTGAATGATTTTGAAATTTTTTGTATATTTCCTGGAAATATTCAATGGGCTTATCCTTATCATTTGGATGCTTTGTAACAAGATATTCTCACAATTGACATGGCTTCATTGGATAATTATTTATGACCCAATAAACACATTGGACATTGTTTATTTACAACAGATTCTAGGAAACCCATCTTTAGATACTCTGGTGAATAGCCACGAGCATATTTCTTTTTTTGAGACATGGCCTCACAATATTTTGTTTGAAGCTGTAGGCACATGCTCACTCTCACAAATCTAACTGTGGACTGACCAATGTGATCACAACAAGAACCTGCGCCGTAAATCATCATCTGTGCATGCTTCTTGTGCATCATGGATTGGATTTGGGGGGGAGGGGGAAATATGTGAGCTATTCTGGAACAAGGCTCTTTTGTTAGCGGTCACACTATAGCTCATTTAGTTTCACTTACATAATGTGAACTAAACTTATACGCAGGAGATACAAATAGTATATTTTCAGAAATTTAAATTGTCATGGGGATTTTATGAAAACCTAATGAAAATGTTTTTAAATAATACTGTGAAATTGTTTTAGAAAGTCAATTAAATTTTTAAAAAAAGAAAGTGCTTCAAAATCAGATAAAACCCTTACTGCCCACCATGAAGGCTGGAACGCCCACTAGTGGGCGGTAGGGACCAGGTTGACTACCACTGATTTAGATGGTGCTAAGATATTAACAGTCACCATTAAAGTCTATAAACTATGTATTTCATACTGACGATTACTAGGTTATTTATGGTCTGTATACTTATTATACTAAATGACCCTGAATGGTGATGATCGGCATTAATATAATGATGCCAACACTTTTTGATATATGCTTAGTTTTCTAGTTATTCATTTATAATACTATGTCTCATGATTGTCATTGGATTGATTTATAATATATTTTAAGATATGCCTTTCTCAAATCTAGTCACAAAAAGATAGCTATTAATTTACTTCTGATTCTATGCTTATTTTTCATTGCTCTCATTGTCTTCATTACAACAACAACTATTGATTATTCTTATTCCTACACATACTCCCACTCCATACATTACAAATATTAAAAGTATAAATTATTTATTATTTTCATAAGCCCTCATAAACTTTTTTTATTCTGATACAAAATATTTATATATGCACACATTAAAGTCATGGTATCCACTACATTTTATCCCAAGGTCACCCTCACATATATTGTATAGCTCACACTTTGTTTATAGGGTTTAATTACAATATAAGTATTGTTTACAGTTTTTCTGTATCTCTTTAGCAAACTAAATTATTAATTTCTTTCTAATTATGTATATAACTCTTGGAATCTGGTTTAAGATTCCAGTTTTCTAATTGTTGTAATCACCTCTACGAAACTGTTTAAGACTATAGTATAAATAAATTTTAAAAAATAATATCATTATTAACAATGAATTGAGAGAGCGTATATATTTATTGCACATTCTTTAAAAAATAATGATAAAAAATTACATATCTTTAATTTTTTAAAAAATAAAATGGACAATAAAATATGCTATTTTCTTACAGACTCAATATAATAATGTCTGACCCAATATAATATTTACCAGAAATATTTTATTGGTTTACATTTTCTATCTATAAATTCAATGTCTTACCAAAAAAATATTTTTTAATTTATTTAAAGTTCAACTTCTCCAACTCTTATTTGAAAGATCCTAGTGATAATTTCAATCACATGTGCTATTTTCATATTGGATTATAATCTTTCCTTTTCATACAAATTAGTGAAAGAAATGTTTCTTATTTGAATTCCTTTTTTAAATTGAAAATAAATTTTAGTTGAGACATTATGAAAGAATAAAAATGTCTTAAAATTCAAAATTAAACTTATTATCATAATATTTCACAATAAATTTCTTTACTAATGTTTATGAGAGCAGTTCTTGTTAACTAGTAAATAAGAGCTTATTCCTTTATCAAAATTAAATGATTATGACTTATCTTCTTAAAAACAAACATTTTCAAATAAAGTCTAATTGAAATCATATATAGTTTTGATTTAAAATAAATATATTAGAAATATGTTACTTAAAAATAAAAAATAATTAACAATTTTTTTTTCTGAAATATGAAAAGAATAAAGCATGCTCTGAAAAGCCTGGATTCAAACAGTCTACTAATTAGATGCTGCTATTAGTATCTTTATATTATGATACAACCAATCAAGGCATTGTCACCTTGTTTTGAGATTAAAATTTGCATGATATTTGCATATGTATAATGACCAGATTTTTTAAAAACTAATAATTTTAGTCATAATTTCTATCGCAAAAGAATATGAAAATGACAAGCTATTATTATAGATAACTGCAAAATAATGAAGATTAGCTGAAGTAATAACAGTACTATCATAATGTTCCAAAAGCCTCAACATTTACAATAAAGTTGTCTACTTTCTTTGAATCACTAAGGTGGACATAACTTTAGCCATTTCAAGAATATAAATAATATGGCATGAATTTGCTTTTCTCTTTTTATTATTTCCTAATAGAAGATTCATTCTTTTTGAACGTATAACTAATTTCTGAATATTATTTTTTTATTTTACTATAAATCAATAACTTTCACTTTTTCGTATACTAAAGAAAATAAGAATTCTCTTAATTAAATTGCATTTCGAAGAAGGAAAAAAAATCGTGTTTCATTGCAAGGTAAAATAATAGCTGCTGACATAAAATTTATTTTTTGTTTGTTCATACATGTATATTGTTTGTTCATATATGTATATTGAATAGCAATATCGTTGTAGCATATATTGATATGACAAATACCATAGTACGTGTGTGTATACACTGTATATATAAATAGCTTTATTACTGTTTTTTAAATTTATGCTTAGTTTAATTGATTACCACTGTGTCGATATATATATATAGAAAAAGAGAGAGAATAACAGAGATATTTGCTTCTTTGAATTTTGCTCTTATTCATTGTCATTAGTCATATAGTGACGACTGATGCAAAACTCCCCATACAGAAATAATCATGTGATGTTTAGTAGTCATATAGTGTTTATAATTCTATGAATCATTTGTATTAGTTGACAGTATCAGGATTCTTTTTAGATATTATGTTTAGAATTTTAATTCTTAAAGAAAATTAATATTTGGTAAATATAAGAATATATATGATCGAGATATTTTCTAAAGTTCTTTCATCAAAAATCTGTGAAACAAACCTCTTCATCGATATAAATTTAACACTTCTCATTGAGTTAATAAAATTAATAATTGATTATACACTCTATTGAGTCTAAATCAATATGATTATCAGTTGTTAAAAAGATTGCTCAATTTAAGTATCACATTATTCTAAAGAAGTTTAGATAGTTTTCTATTTTTTACTTATATTTGTCTCTATCGATTAATTGATTGGGTACTAAACATATTTATTATGCTTGTAGAGTTATTTACATTATTAATATATTTTCATAGCAAAAAAAAAAAAAAGTTAGACTATTTCCAGAAGCTGTGTGCATATAGAAAAACGACAGCAAGCAAAAAATTAAAGAGGCGTATTTCATTACTGGTAATAAAAACTACATCAACAGACGTGACACCTGCTTCGATATGTCCAAACGCTGTGCTACGTAGAGAATTTGCATGTATTTTGCATACTGTCATTAACACTCTTTTCTGCACTATTTCATTATTATTGCTATGAATATGTTGTACTCATTATAGTTTCTCTCTCCAGCGCTTCACACGCTCCTGATTTTATTTTATTATTATACATTGAAATAAATAAATATTTAGATGAATTTAGAAGATTTGCAGAGCAAGACTGAGATTACATTAAAAATCATAATTGTAACAATTACCATTTTTCGGATGTGAACGTTCCTTTTTTTATTAGTGATGGAACAGGATATTTGTAATCTAAATAAAAATAACAAATTTTTAATTAAAGTAAGTATAAACTTTAATAACTGAAATACAGGCTTATTATATACCTGTGTCTATATATGTAATATAGGGTATATAAAATACAAGGGAACACACGTTGAAATAATCTATTTTACATTATATGTTGATCTTGTTTACTGAAAAGGTTAAAAAGAAATCATTCAGAAATAAGGTGGATAGATATAATTATAATTACAAAAGAGTTATTAAAATAATTAAACAGTAAATAAAAGTATTTCTGAAAAAATATTATTTAAATCGGTCTCTAAGAATTTTTGACTTCATTCTAATCTACTATACAAAGTCGCGAACAAAATTGCAAAACTATTTTAAACCTCTAATAGCTTGTAACTTTCGCCTTTTGTAATTGGCAAACTAGTATTCTTAACAATGTGATCTCAAGAGGTTTACCTACAATGACATTCTTTGAAAATTTACCTTAACAGCAGAATACACCTGCTGCCAGTCATTTTGTATTCTTTTAAAATAAGAGAGGGAGAGAGCGCGAGAGAGATGGACTACAATGTATATACATTCATATATAAGTATATTTCTTTCATAAGATCATCTAACTTCCATAAGAAAAATTTGTGTAAATAGTATGTAACAGTCTCTGCGCGTGGGTGCTGAAATATGCGATGCACTATAATTTGTCGACATAATATCAAAAGGAATCCCCCCCCAACACACACATATTTATATATATCTTAAAAGCGCATTGAATTTGTTATTTAAATAATTGCTTCATAATGCGGTAAGCACACAGATTACAAAATATAATGTGCAATTTATCATCTTTTACTTGGTTGGGCCAATTGTAAAAGGAAAATCACAACAAGCTGTATGTAATCAATTACGATAACCAAAACTAAAATGTTGAGAAAATCTTATATATATATATAAGCCACGAATCGAAATAAACAACTGTTTTTTTAAGCATGTATAGAGATGAATGTTTTTATATGAATTGTTAAAAATCTTGCCAGTTTGGAAAAGTTGAGATATCCTACCTTTGTCTCGTGAATATTAGCATAATTGTGTTAATATACAATATTATGTAAATATTCTCGAATCAACAGTAGTTTTATAATCTTGAATCCTAAAATAATAATAAAAAAATACAATATTAGTTATTAAAAACAAGTATAGTATATATACTTAAGCTAGATGTAATTAAAGAGGATTTGAACCCATACTTTCAAGCTTCCTTCAGTCATTCATTCTATCCAATATAACCAATACATAGAGTGAATGACTGATGGGAGCTTGAAAATCTGGGTTCAAATACCTTTAATATTAGTTATTGCTATGTTTGAAATTTTAAAAAAGTCAGTTTAAATTGATTTTTAAAAATAATTAAAAAAATTAATTAAAGATTTTATTAATTAAAGATTCAAATATAGATAATTTAATAATAGAAAGAGAATTACTGTTTTGATCTAATAAAAATAGATTTTGGACAATAACTGTAAAATTAATTAATGTAATATTTAATTTTATTTGCTAGCGGAGAGATATGCAATTTAATCAATAAAAACATCCTAACACATGCACTGTACTATTTTTAGAATATCTCAATGATGTCTTGTTAAGTATTGCGAAAACTCTCAAACTAAAACGCAAAATAGAGACCTTTGAAAGATAAGAACAACCATCTTATCTTTAAACCTACTTTCTAGTTATATAGGCCAATCTAAAGAATCTCAGTTTAAGAGCATGAAAATGTTACTTCCATTATTATTTTTCTGCATATTAATTCTCATGAAATCTTTAAATTTAGTTTGTGTTAGTATTCGGAAATATTAGAAATTATGTAATATTTAACTTATTTACTAGCACAGAGATAGTATGCATTTTAAACAGTAAGGATTTTTCATCCTAACATATGTCCTATACTGTTTTTATAATATCTCAATGATGTCTTGTTGAGTATTGAGGAAATTCTCAAACTAAGACATAAGATAGAGACTTTTGAAAAATAAAAGCAAGCAAAATTTACTGGGTCAGAGATAGTATGTAATTTAAACAGTAAGGATTTTTCATTTTAACACATGCACTACACTGTGTCTTAGTTCGAGAGATTCCTCAATATTCAACAAGACATTGTTGAGATATTATAAAAACAGTACAGTGCATGTGTTAAGATAGAAAATGCTTACTGTTTAAAAATCATTAATTAGTGAAAAAATACAGAAGTAAAAAAAAAACATAGCAATTACCTAAATGTAAGGCAGTACAAAAAGTAGAGAATATTTTAGTGAGCACTTCAGTTTAGCAGAAGAAGAATTTCCATCTCCAGTACATCTAATTTGAAATGTGGATTATGTATATTGGTGATTATTTATTTTTTTGACAGCTATGTGTTCAATTTTACGAGTGTTATGAGATAGAGTGGAGAGTCGTGTGAAAGTCTGTACTCATATATCCTATATATTTGATCTTAATGTTATTTTTTGTGCCATGGAATTTATATCTTATGTAATTTAATTTACTAAATAAGTGTATTTTATGATAAATATTGTAAATATGTTCCCTAATAATTAAAATAGAAAATATTGTTTTGATGTGAGCTGCCTACTTAATTTTTCAAGATTAGTTATTGAGAGTCACGATAACAAAAATTTAGCTCAAGTGTTTTATATATATGTGCATAGTTTTTTGTTGCATAATTCTCTAAATTTTTCTTCCCACATTGAAATTATAAAATGGGGAGAAAAATTTAAGTTATAAATGGAATTGAATTTGATTAATCATTGGATACAGTCAAGACTACATTATTTAATGATACAATAACAAAATGTCTAATGAATGTATTGGTTTAAACACCTAGAATTTATATAAATATAACCATATTACAGGGAATTTGAACCAAGACTTTCAATTTTCCATCAGTCATCCACTTCATCTTATACAACTGATAGATTATGACCACATATATCTGAAAAAGATAAATGATCTCTAAATATGTATTTCATGTTGAACTAGCACTCATCAATTGGTCCGGATCATCATCTCCCATATATATATAAAAATTCATCAAATTTTAATGGATGGGCTTCAATCTTCTCCACTCTCCAACCCTTCAGTATCATTGAAAATGTTCAAAGTCCTGTTTGCCAATTTTGT
Organism: Epiperipatus broadwayi; assembly: GCA_028023455.1. Taxonomy (NCBI): domain Eukaryota; kingdom Metazoa; phylum Onychophora; class Udeonychophora; order Euonychophora; family Peripatidae; genus Epiperipatus; species Epiperipatus broadwayi. The sequence continues at coordinate 5,833,191 of JAQFVV010006215.1, forward strand.
TTTCATACTCTTGTTGATTGTAAGTCATTCTGATGCCTCATACATAGAACCTTAAGGCCATTTAAATACACAGAAGAGGGATGGACAGAATAGAGGCTAAATCTGTAATAATTAGATAAAAGTGTAGTATATATACTTAAGATAAATGTAGTTAGAGAGAATTTGAACCCAGACTTTCAAACTCCTGTCAGATATTCATGCCAAATTGTACAAGTGATACACATAACCACAAACACGTGAAAAAGATAAATGCTCTCCAATATACATATTTTGTGGTGAACCATCATTTATTAATTGGTTGAGATCATCATCTCCCACACACACATATAATCAGTGCTCAGTCTTATTAAGATAGCAAAACTTCAAACTTAATGTCCATTAACATTTGAAGATTTGCTATCTTAATATAAATTGAGCATTGATTATATATGTGTGTGGAGATGATGATCTGAACTAACTGACGAGTGCTGGTTCAGCATGAAATATAAAATTGGAGATTATCTTTTTTATATATATATGTGATCATGTGTACCAGTTGTATAAGATAGAGTAGATGACTGAAGAGAGATTGAAAGTCTGGGTTCAAATCCTCTCTAATTACATCTAATTTAAGTATATATACTATACTTGTATTTAATTATTAATGAATCAGCCTGTATTCTGCCTACACCTCTTCTGTGTATTTATATTGTCTTAAGATCCTACATATGAGGGGTCAAAATGACTTACAATCAACATGAGTATAACAACAAAATTGACCAACAGGGCATTGAACATGCCATCAACAGATTTTCAATGATAGGGATAGCTGAAGGGTTGATGAGTGGCAAAAGATGAAACCTGTCCATTAAATTTTGAAGATTTGTTATCTTAATATAAACTGAATACTCTATATATGTGTGGGAGATGATGATCCAGACCAATTGATGAGTCCTGATTCAGCATGAAATACATATATTGGAGATCATTTATTTTTTTCACATGTATGTGGTCATGTGTATTTGTTGTTTAAGATGGAGTGGATGACTGAAGGGATCTTAAAAGTCTGGGTTTTAATGCCCTCTAATTACATCTAGTTTAAGTATGCATACTATACTTGCATTTAAATATGAGATACAACCATAATAAGTTTATATTGGTACTCTTTATCCTATTCTGGAATTTTAGTCATATTCTTGCATACATACTTTTTTTTCACATGTTGAATTTCCTTCTTATCATCTGTGCTATCTTCAAGCTAGAAAATAAAAAAATATGGAAGAACTTGAACTAAGAATAGGAGAATATCCCTTCATTAGAAAGTGATGTTTATTATTATGGCCTGTACTATGAGTCATTACAAATAAAAGTTATCTTTCACATATTATACGTTTGCTCCAATATTTTTAATGAGAATATTCTATCATCAGTAATATGAAAACTAAATACATGACACAATGCATCATAACTAAACATTTTTGTTATGGCTAGAAAAGCATTTATATATATAAACCCATTTATTTTTATTGAACCAAGAAGTGGTAAAATGTACATTTAGAGGAGTATTATTTAACCTGACTATTTAGAGTCTGACAAGTTCATGAGTGTTTCACATCAGCATAAAAAAATAATCTACATTGAATTTAGAATATGCAATTTTCTTCTTCTTCCTCCTTTTCTTATGTATTGATTTATTATACATTATTGAAGTGTATAAGAACGTTGGAAATGGTATGATGTGTAAATTTGGAATATGCTGTGCAAATATAATTTAACCAAGTAAATATTGTTATATATGGTAAACTAAACTGAGGTAATTTCATAACTAAGTTATATTTTACTTTACTCAAATTATGTGTATATGTCCTTTTTATTCTCATTACATTTGAATGCTAACTTCATCTTTATTTAAATATATTTACATTTGAATGCATAAACAGGCAAGATCATGATATAACTTCACCACTGAGGGAAAACATGTTTATTTATTTTATTTTTATACACTTATTTTCTTTCCCTTATTTATTTATTTTTATTTTCTTTCATCTATTACAATATATATATATATATAAAATAAATTAAGCTTGATGTCCATTTTCTTTCCAAAATATATGTAATATTCAAATCCATATATATATTAAAATACAGTAAAATTCACATAAATTAAAGTTATTTTATTAGAAGTACTTTCAACTATACATCTTGTAATCTTTATCAACTATAACATTGAATAATCAAAATGAGACATCCTTTCACAATATCCATAGTTCAATTTAGTTTAGTTCTCTTACAATTCAGTTATTTTAACATTTGATGATTGCCAATTCATTAACATTTGACAATTTCTTGAAATTAATATAGCCTCTTTTATTTTACATTATTGTGGAAATGTTCAATTTGCATAATTTTTATATTTTTATAATCAAATTTAAATCCATATTGACAAGATTTATTATGATCAAATATAAAAAACGATTAAGGTTTATTTACATCTTTTCCTGATTGTTTCTCTTTTTGAATTCTATTATATAAAAGCACATGCTCTTTTATTCTCTTCTCCAATGTACATTTAGATTTACTAATATATTGTAAACCACATTTACATATCAATTTATATATAATACAATTTTGATTAAAATTTGACTTTTGAATTTTAGAGTTATTAAGTAATCTATTTGTATTATTTGTTGAGAATCTAAATGTACATAGGAGAAGAGAATAAAAGAGCATATGCTTTTATATAATAGAATTCAAACAGAGAAACAATCAGGAAAAAGATGTAAATAAACCGTGATCATCTGTTATATTTGATCATAATAAATCTTGTCAATATGGACTTAAATTTGATTAAAAAAATATAAAAATTATGCAAATTGAACGTTGCCACAATAAACGCAAAATAAAAGAGGCTATGTTGATTTCAAGAAATTGTCAAATATTAATGAATCGGCAATCATCAAATGTTAAAATAACAGAATTGTGGGAGAACTAAATAGTTGATAAAGACTACAACATGTGTAGTCGAAAGAACTTCTAATAAAATAACTACAATTTATATGAATTTTATTGTATTTTAATATATATATATATATGGAAAAACAAATGTAAACAATCAAATTAATTCACAGTATATCTGATACAGACTTTTAATGATCAGAGAATTGTTCTAAGAAATACATGTATAGTAAAAGAAGATTATGTGGTATCTCTTAAGTTGATAGCTAGCTTACAGTTAGTTATCAGAATATTGAACTTACACTTGAAATGCTGAAACTTAATTTGACTGATTAATAGTTTATGCTATTTTATCTTCCCACAATTCAAACACCAAATCTAACATTTAAAAAAAAATTGAGCAAATTAACAGTTACAGATACATAAAACTTTTATTAAAAGAAATTCTCTAATTTTTCTCTTCTTTTCACTTTTCTTATAGAAGACAATCTTAGTGTGCCCAAACAAAAATCTTATAGTGTATATTGTGTAAGACAGTTTATTTGACTGACAATCTTAATTTATATTTGGGGTAGAATTTATATTATCAACACCCTAAAAAAACATGTCTTAATTTCTGATAAGGTTTTATTTTCAGAAAAACATAACAGCAATTTGTTTCTTTTATCTGATGTTTAATAGTCAATAGTGGGATCTTGATTATATATATATATATATCACATAATACATTGCATTATCTTTTGATACTAAACAATTTCAATAAAGTAAAATCCATTCAATGTTCAAATGAACCAACTATTCAAAATTGCACAAATCAATTTTTATGACATTTTTTAATGAACACCATATTTAGTTAGAACAACTACTAGTCATTGTTTGCTTAAACTTCTATCAATAATTCATTATATATAAGTTTTGTTTTGAAGATTTAAAGTAGGGGTAGTGATGGATATGTCCCAAATATGATGCATTGTGGGATTAAATATGTGTTGAATCTCTGATTATAAAGATAAAAAAGTAAGCCTAGATCTTATAAAATAATTTTATAAACAAAACACAATTTTTATTAATATGCAGAAAATTTTTTTAAACAGAACTTCAAATTCAGTTAATCAAATATTTAAAAAGTAATTTTTATTGCATATTCACCATTCTGTAAGTACACACAATGCCTAATGCAGAGGAGTTCATAAAAGTTTTCAAATTTCATTTTGCTATTAGTAGTTTTATATTAGTGATTTGTGTTTTGTATGTACTTTATAAGTCTTATAGTTTATTAGTTGTAAACATTATTTTCATCCATGAAAGTAATCAAAAACAAAATGACGTCATAACTGTGCGATTCCAATTTGAAATATGCTTCTATTGCTATCATTAACAAGCTTAACTCTCAATACCATATGACTACAAAACATTGGTCACCTATAATTTAAAGTGCTAAACAATTGTTGCATAATCATATGTAGAATGTTAAGATTCAGTTTCATTGCTAAATATAAACTCAGTATAGCGCAAACTGTCAGCAGATAGAGACATCTTATAGTAAAAATAATATATTGAAAATAAAAAACTATATTTCTGGAATAATAAACAAACAAAATTATAATCGGACTATAATTGCTAATGATAGATAATGTCAGAAAATCAAATAAATATTTGAAAATTATTGGAATAAATTTTGTCAGTTTAATCCCTATCTTCTTAATTATGATAATAATATGATCATAAATTTAGTCGAAAATGATAAAACAACTTTTTTCTTCAGTCACACTTTTTTTTCTTTCCAGAATTTCTTTTGCATTTAAAATCTTAATAAAACTTTTTTATTTTATTTTCTTATATAATGGGTGCGTGTGTGTAACGCACTGGTTGATAAATATTATGAATATCACTACTATATATAAATATATATTTATAAAGGATTTTCTTACGGCGGAGAACTAAAAAGAATGAGCATGGATAAAATGACTTTGACGATCATTCGACTAAGATATGAAAGAGATAAAAAAAAAAATCTAACTCTAGGATAGCCAGTTTTTAAATGAGCTGGATGTCACATATCGAGATGATAAATAAATAATGGTCTGCTATTAAAATAAGTGATTGAATAGTTGTCTCTTGGGAGATCATATGACGTTCGAGAATCGGAAGTGACACATTGAGTTGTGATCCATAGACCTTTAATTCGCATTTCCTGTCTACCATAGGCTCATGATAATTGCTCTAAAATTACCGTGCAGGTTAAGGTTCACTGCTCTACCGCTACGATTAGTTATATGAAAATAATTATGTAAATGATTTAATTCATAGTTATCGTTATTTTTTTTCAATTGGATTTTGTTTACAAGTTTTAACAAAGAAATTTTATAAGCAATCTGCATGTTATGAAACTCAAGCTTCATGGATCGTGAGTCCTTGCGTGCAGCACTCAGAATTTTTACGAACTCTACAGCATTATACCATTCGATTATATACCAATAATTCTGCTTTTTTTTTTATTATTATTTGTAGGCAAAAATTGTATTACATATATTGTATAAAAGAAACCAATCGTATATGGCACTTTTTATGAAAATGATTTATTCTACTTACACTATGTTTATAATTTTAAATAAGAATTTTTTACTTTTGCATACTTGCTTGTATTATTTTTTTTATAAAAGTGTATTTTCTTCGTTTGAAAATTTGTTTTTGAAATTTTATACTTCTCTTTCCTATTAACATTTATATATATCAGTAATTGAAGATATAATCTCTAACAGTTTTAGGATTACTGAACTTCAAATTTTAAACAATCTCTTTGAAAGGTTAGATAAGGACATACTCACAAATGATAAATATTTTTTTATAATTAAAATGATTTAAAGGTGAACTTTGAATTGAACGCCCGTAAGAGTACGTCCTCTTTCCAACTAACGTTAAAGGCTATATTATTAAATTTCAGTCGTATTGTTTGCTTTTGCAGTCAATGCATTGGCAATTATCTGATTAACCCAGATTATGCTGACCTTTATCCTCTAGGCTAATACTCGCTGATATCTATTTATTGATTCATACTGGATGGCTAACTAGATTAGTCATGAATTGACAAATCGGCTTTAAACAAAAAATACACACGTATACATACCAAAATTATTCAGCTTTAAATAATTTAATTTTAATTAGTTATTACTTTTTTATTTAAATCTAATATGAAAGTGAAAAAAAAATCCTTAAAAAGTATGATACCTAACTTGTTCCAGTTTTTTTAAAACAAAATGTTGATATTAATCTTGGTATTTTAGGATTATCGCTTCCATGACGTAATCGTCCGGCCATAATTATTCTAACTTTGCGAAATGTATTAAAAAGTCACAACTATGGTATGTTGCCGTCGCGAATACCCCCCCCCCTTCCCTACCGGAAAAAGATACGGCATTCTGCTGTCGCAAACACGAGCAGCAAAATTATTATGAAAATCTAAAGTGCTAGAATAATTCGCAAAGTTAGAAAAATTATGGCCGGACGATTACGTCGTGGTAGCGCTAAATCCAAAATATCTTAGTCTCTTATATTTATTGAAACTTTTGATAAAAATAAATGTTAACTTGTCGTAGATCATACCCTTTCATTTAATATGAAAAAAATATAGACAAAATATTCTAGAAAATAACATTTATCAATTTTTTCATGGCCAAAAAAAAAAAAAAAGAAGACAGTAAACATTGTTATGGAGTGGGTGATTCAGAATAGTAGAAGAGTGGCTGACGAGAAACACAATACTCGAACTTCGTGCGAACTTCTGATCAATAAATTATTCTATTATTATTTAAATATAGTTACAAAAAAATCTTTAAAAAATAATATTAAAGATAAAAAAAAAGAATTAAAAAAAAAACTAAAACAGTAATAATCTGTAAGAAATGTGCAATGTAAAGTCCTAAAAAGAAAGACTAAAGAGAAATGGATTGATGTTATATGAAAGTTTGATGGAATTATTTGGAAAAAAAAAAAAAAGAAGAAGAAGAAGCTCTGAATTACAGAGTATATGATGCAGAATCAGGGTCATTGCTTTATAATCAATAGTGGAGATAATATAATAATTTGAATTAGTATAAAAGAATGATATAATATGAATGTTGGTTACCTGGAGAGTTTGATGTTAGACAGGGTAAAAAGTGACGGACCATATACCAAAACAATTTGTCTGCTGCCAAAATATTTTTTTTTAAGATTGTTATTGTCTTCTAGTGCCTGGAGAGATTCATTTTAAACCATTATTGATCCACTGCAGAATGATCTTTCTAAATTTAATCCACCTTCTCCAATTTCTAGCCTCTCTTCTCCACATCACCTCAGCACACTTCCTTATTTCATCCGTCAATCTTACATGTGGTCTCTTTCTAGGTCTTTTACAATCTCTTGGAAACAAGTTTAAGATTTCAATTGTCAATTTATTATCATCTCTTCTACAATATGTCCAGCCCAACTTCACTTCAGCCTTTTAATTCTTTCAATTATACCAGTAACATCTATTTGTTCTCTCACCCATGTATTCTGATCTCTTTTTGTTATTCCTAACATACATATCTCCATACTTTATTGAGTGGTCTGAAGTCTCTGTATTGCTTATGTGTTGAGTGACCAAGTCTCAGATCCATAAGTAAGAATGGGTAACAAAATTTATTAAAAACTTTTATTTTCAAACACATGGATATATTTTCTTTTAATATTGTTATTTCTACCAAAAGCACTCCAATGAAGTTTAATTTCCATGATTAATTTTATCCATTATGTTTCCAACTATAGTAATAATCTGACTAAGATATTTGTAGTTGTTAACTTCTTCTAACTTTAGCTTTATTTTCTTATTTTGAGAAAATCCATTGAACATTATTTTAGTCTTTTTAACATTTACTTTTAATCATACATTCTTATTTTATAGGTAACGCTTTACTGATAGAAGGGGGGGGGGGGCACTCCTTTGTAAATATTTCCACATTTATAAAATGTTTAAATACAAAATAATTTCATACTACTTACACTAGGTTTAACACTAACTATTTAGGTGCGTATTGGTATAGTTTTCATCATTATAACTACAGACACCTTGACATGATACGCTGTTGAATGTTCAATACTAGTGTGTATACAGAGTGTCGTAACATGTTGCAGATAATATTCAGATGCTATCAATGTGGGTCTAGTGTTGACTGTTTCACCATCAAGTGTTTAAACAGTTTATAGGCCATAAGATGTATGAGCAGCCTTGTAAATGGCATATTTCTGTGCTTTTGTATGGAAACAGCCCCGTCAGATGGTGTGTATCATCTGATATTGTAATACCATTTTTTTTTATTTAATTGTTTGTGTTGACATTATCCAGGAGATTTTTCAAAGGTGAGTTAACAAGTTACTATGAATAAATAAATATAGTGTATAAAGCAAAATTAATACCCGAGCCTAATTTATGCTTCAATCTAAATATCGTAGAACCTGAGATATATTTTGACTGGTCACCAAAGAAAAACTTTGGTAGCAATACTTGCTAGAATCTCTATACATTATTTTTTCCCATCTAATATGGAGAGAAAGCAAATGATTTTTAAGAGATATAAAAAAGAAAAATTTGATTTTAAAAAAATTGATTTCATAGAAATGTGATTTAAAGAATTTGGAATTTGTTAAGAAGTAAAGCATTGGTGGTCGAAAGGTCAGCGACACCTGCTTTACAAGCAGTTGTTCCAGTTCGCGGGTTCGCTTCCCGGCTGATGTTATGACACATGAGAAAAAAAAATAGTAAGCACCTACCTAATAATTATTATTAAACAGATGTGGAACAAAAGTCTATTGTTTTTTCATTATTAATTAACTATTCATTCTATAGATCGTACTTAATTTTCCAAAGCTCTAAGCTCAAATCTTCAAATAAACATTAGTATTATTTTTTAATTCATATATCTTTTTTTTTTTACTAATTCATTTTCTTGATCTTCTCCAGTTAATAAATCAATGTAATTTTTGTGAGATTTTTTTTTTTTTTTACTATTTTCAAATTGCATTATTCTTTAAACTTATCTGGAATGGAAATTTAGGAAGATAAAAGCAATTGCAATACATCTATATGATAAAAATTATGTTTAACTCCATACTTAAATTTGAAGAGGTAGTGTACAGTCATTGAAGGAAAAGCACTCAAATAGTTCATAAGATGAATAATATTTCTGTAGTGAAAATTAGACTACAGAAATAGTATTCATTAAGTGGATAATCTCTAGTCTAATGAATTTACTAATAAAAATTATTAATATACTTCCATTAAGTGGTTTGTGTTAAAGTTGTAAAGGTGGTAAGTTTAACAATTATCAATTAAATTGTAGTAAATTGGCCAACTATATATACTGAAAATGATAAAGATATGAGTAAGAGATTAGTTCAGCATGAAATATGCATGTAGGGAATCATACATAATTTTCACATGACTTTGATCACATTCCTCCACAAGTTATTAAAAATGGATAGAAACAAGTCCCATGAGAGTGATATAGTGAAAATTACATTATAAAAATATTTTTCAATTAAGTAGATAATCTCTGGCTTAATGAATGATTAATAAAAAGTATTAATATAAGTCATAAGATGCATTTTCATCAGTTAAGTTTCCTTCCCTACATTCCTCAAATACCATATTATAAACCATTAATCCATACTGAAGTATATTATACAATTTTAGTTTGCAATTGAATATTTCTTTAACAACAACTTATTCATAACAATCACTTTTAATTTAATACTTAAATAATTATTAATCATTCTCTGTTGGATTAGAAATGATTATATTTAATTTAAAACTAAATGTGAACCAACATAACTGATGTGAAGTCTAGCTCACTTCACAAATAGAAATTGATTTATAAAATACATCTTCTAACAAAAAAAGTTAGTCTGAATTTTTAGACTTGTGGATAGGCATATTATAATGAATATGACATGAGGAGTGCACTAATAATTCAAAAAATGTGATTGGTTAGGTTATTTACTAGCCATAACATTGCCTAATACTATGATAGTAATTGAAATACAAGTATAATGTATATACTTAATCGAGATATAAAGAGGATTTGAACCCTGACTTTCAAGCTCCTACAGTCATCCACTCTCTATATTTAAATAAAAATATTAAGGTCCTACATATGAAGGATCAGATTGGCTTAAGGTCAACATGGGTATGACTCTAGTAATGGCATCATCAAGGGCTTTGAGCATTCCATCATCAAATTTTTAGTGATATGGGTGGCTAAAGAGTTGGAGAGTGGAGAAGATTTAAGCATATTTATTAAAAGTATGTAGATTTCATATCTTAATGTAAACAGAGAACTGATTAAGTATATGTGTGATAGATGAGTGCTGGTTCAGCATGAAATACATATATTTGAGATCATTTATCTTTTTCACATATATGTGATCATGTGTATCAGTTATATTGGCTAGAGTGGATGATTTCAGGTAGCTTGAAAATCTGGGTTTAAATCCCCTTTAATTATAATAGTAATTATAATAAAAAAATAGTAATAAAAATACTGGCAAATCAAAACATTTTATAATTTTTTATTTCATCACAATTGTGGCTTCATCTTCTCAAGTGAAAACTGCTAATAAAACATACACATGTATCTACACATATAATACCCACTAGTCAAAGAAAATTGCCAATCTCCTCTATCATTGATCTTATGAGAAATTATTTTAATGTTAGAAGTGATTGGCAGTTATCTTTAAGTTGAGAAGTTATATGAGTATATACACCTTTATGTTTTGCTACTAGTTTTAAAAAGTTATATTTTTATTGGTGATAAATATAGGGGATTTAAACCCAGACTTTCAAGCCTCTTCACCATCTCATACTACTGATACACATGACCACACACATGCAGAAAATCACCAATATATGTATTTTGTGCTAAACCAGCACTCATTAGTTGGTCCAGATTACCATCTCCCATACATATATATAATCAGTGCTCAGTTTATATTAAGATAACAAATCCTTACACTTTAATGGACAGGCTTCAACTTACTCCAACCTCCAACTCTTCATAACAGATGCTTTATGTGATTAATATAAACACATTTTTTTAAAAATATTAATAATATATTTAGAAAGCACATTTACACACACACACATATATATATTTATTAGTGATGAACATTTTTTATAAATTTTTACTTTTCTAACTAATCATCATCAAACTCATATCAGTTATGAAGCATAATATTATAAAGATCAAGTATTAATATTACTTGCAGCAGAGACGTGCTACTAAACTACAGTGGAGCTTTAATAGACTATATTTTATTCCAAATCCATCTCAGTATGCAAAGTCTTGATTATAATACAATAAGTATTGTTTATTATACTATAAATGTTTCAATATGCATATACATAACAGATGCTTTATGTGTGTAAATATAAACACAATTTTTTTTAAATAATAATATTAGTAATAAATTGAGAAATCACATCTGCACATATATTTATAGTATTCTGTGTGTGTTGAGTCAATCCTAATTTTATTTCATAACAACTCAATACCTGTCCCAGAACTTTTTTTTCTTCAATAACTTTTTGAATTTTAATGAAAACAGTATGTCAGGTTCCTTACTTCCAGATGCAGCTTTACCAGTTATTTTAATATTTTTTAAGACTGTAACAGTTTCCCAATCTATACAGCCTCATCTATTTCCAAAGAAGTTTGGAATTGGGTGGTCCAGATTTTTAGCTAAATTTTTCATAGAGACTTAAGCCTTTCTAACACAATAGAAGACTGTGAATCAGACTGTCCTTACAATTCATATCATTTAAACACAGATTTAAGGCTTTTTTATTTTAACCAAAATGTTTTCTCTTACTTTATTTAAATTTTAACTGTTTCAGGATTACAAGTGACACAGCATAACCTGATTGTCTTTTTATAATTTTTCTGATGAATGATTCTTTTTTTTTTTTTAATGTATGACTGATTTCAGAATATGACTTTACTTTTCATTATTAAATCAATATTTTTGTCCATTAAATAAAGGACCTTGTGATTTTTTTTGGATATATCATTCATTGTTCTGCAATACATTTTATTAAAAATATGCTAATAAGTTTATCTTAAATTTTTTGAAAAAAAAAATGCAAAGAAAAACTATTGTACATGAGCTTACAAGTAAGCTAATGAATTTTACTTCAATCATGAAGAAAACATGATTAAAAAAATCAAGTTTAAGATTTGACAATATTATATTGATCCAGAAAAAAAATGGCTGCCACCATGCTGAGATTCATAAAATTTAACAAATCTATGAATTTTAATGTTTTTTTTGTTTATTTATATATTTTTTTGTTTATTTACATTCTTTTTTTGGAGAGCATATAATTGAAGTCATGTAGATTGATACAGCATAATTTGAAGCTTCATTATATATATATATATTAAATTCTAATCATGTGATTCATATCTGTGAATCATCTAGATTTATTTATTATTTCAATAATAATTAAGTTTAGTGGGATTTGAGAGTATTAAAAATGATTATTTATTATCCTGCTTTCAAAATAGGTTATACTTTCCTGTTTAATGGGGTTAAAAATCTCAATCTGTAAAAGATGGATTTCCACCTCTTCTTCATAGAAATTGCATTGACAACAAATTGAAGTTTCCTGGTATTGATAAACTTGTGCTATTATCATGTGATTTAAATTTTATAAAAATGTGCTGGGATCATTAAATGCTATATTCATAAAATGCTAATCATCATCAATTCTCAGGGGCATATGGAATCATGTGTACTGCCCATAAATAACCTAGTAGTCATTATCATCATGTATCTAATAAAGTGAAGATTGTGGACTTTAGTCTTCAATCTCTTAGAAACATTTAAATAATTTTAAAAGTCACCTTTAAACTCCTCATTTTATTGTATTAGATGTTTCATGATGATGGCAACTAATTTATTTATAAGCAGTATTAGTAACCAAAACATTTAAGAATCCCATTAAATTTTGACAATCCTTAATAAATAATTAGTTTAGTTTCATTTAGCACTTATATATGAGAAAATAGCAAGAAACATCGATATTTGCTCTTTATAATATTATGCCTTATGATTGCAATTTTCTTGATAATGATTAGTCTAAAATTTTAAAGTATGTCTCACTGCTTGATGCTATGCTTATTATTCATATTTGGTATTTATCTTTTTTGATGATGCTGATTTATTATTCATGCCTGAATATGAGTGCTAGCAGAAATTGATTATCTAACATTACCATATATTTTGATTCTTGGTCTACATTGTGATTCATTGCAAATAATGTCTAACATTAGTCTGGATAATTATCAACTTCTGAAACAACCATTATATTACTTATGAGTAATTCCAGGCAGCTTCTTTTTTATTATGATTAATTATTATTTATGTTTAAATACCCTCTACATCTCTTAATCCCAGTCTATAAGAAATAGTTAAACAGTATATGGCAGATCAATTATGAAATTGTATAGATATAAGTATTGCATTTTATATGAATATCATTCTTTATATATTTATACAACTCACATTACTCCTCACCTAGCTCACACATCCTCCCTCTTCATACCATTACAACATAAATATTAAATAAATGCAACTTTTAACATATATGCAATAGAATGAAAGCAGTTAAGTTCTCTGTAAGCCATCAAATATAAATGCATATATCTGCTTTCTTTCTCACAAAATCTTTAAGAATAAAATGATCTCTTATTCTCAGATTTTATTTAAGGCTTACCCTGCACATAGTTGGTAGAGTATCCAACTTGGATCAGGAGGTCCCAGGATTGATTCTGGTGCTCAGAGTTCTGGTGCTCAAACTTCTTATGAACTCCTGAGCATTTTTTCATTTAAGATTTGTTTTTCTGAAAATTTGAAATTATGGGTAAATTTAAAATTCAAATCAGATATAAACACAACATAATTAATTTAAATTGTAATTAAATACTCAAAGGTAAGAAACAGACTTTTGTTTTATAGCAACGTTTATAAATAATCAAAAGAAGTTAATTATTTGTAATAGCTCATTTACATATCAAACTATATCATATTTATATATATATGTAGGCATAGTTCTAACTGCTAAACTTTAAACAGCACTATCATCCTGGAGTAATCTACCAAAAGCATAAAACTTTTGAACTTCAATTGTAACCTTTTCATGACTTGATTATAGAGTTCAAAAAAATTAAATACAGCATTAAATATACATGGAACTAAATGGAAACAGACCAGACTTCTGTACGCTGATAAGTATATATGCATATATTCATTATTTGGTAGAAATTTTCTAAGAGTAAAATGGATCCACTTACTCTCAAAGCCTCAGATTTTACTTGTTTTTCTGACATTAACTAAAATTAGAGATGAATTTTTAACTCTAGCCAGTTATAAACACAGCATCATTAAGAAAACAAACAAATAGTCAAATGGATTTAATGATTAAGAGTACACAAGAAGTTCAAGTCCTGGAAGAAGAAAACTGAATATCACCTATAAATTTTAAGCTCTAAAATCTCACTCTATCTCTAAACCAAATTACAATAGATATCATTATTAATTTAAACTTATAATCAAATATACAAAGGTAAAAGACAAAATCTCATTTTATAACAATTTCCTTGAATAATCAATAGAAGTCAATTTATTGTAAATATTTAATAAAAACAGCATTAAATAAAAGCAGACAAGACTTCTATGAACTAGCAAATATAAAAACATATAAGTACTTTTGTTAAAACAGGCAAAACTCACTATATATATTGCCACACACAGCAAACTAGAGTAATCAATGGATGCCAGAAGGCTTGTGCATAAAATCCCTATCTAGTGCCTACTCATCCAATATTACCAGACTAGTTTCTGGCTTATGGCCTTCGCCAATGAGGAGCCAGAAACTAGTCTGGGGATATTGCATGAGTAGGCACTAGATAGGGATTTTATGCACAAGCCTTCTGGCATCCGTTGATTACTCTAGCTTGCTGTGTGTGACAATATATATAGTGAGTTTTGCCTGTTTTAACAACAATTATACACAAGCATAATGTTTATTGGCTTAAAACCAATCCTGCCTAATAAGTACTTTCTTTATATAAAAAAAAATATCTTTAAAAATAAACAGTCTTGCTTATTTTCAGAGCCTTGGATTTTATTTAAAGCTGTTTAATGTTATGTTTATTAAATATTTACAAGTGACTTCTATTGATTATTCACAAAGATTGCAAAAAAAAAAAAAAAAAAGAAATTCCGTCTCTTATCTATGTATTTGATTATAAGTTTAAGATAACAATGCGGTGTTTTATTTGACTTAAGTTTGAAAGTCAACCCTAATTCCAGAATTTGTCAGAAAATCAAGCTTTAAATAAAATCGCAGACTCTGAGAATAAGTGAAGACTATTTTATTTTTAAAGATTTTCTCAAAATATTTATTAAAATATTAAAAATACATGAGTATTATGAATAATAAAATTGATAATGTACATTGATTATTAGTTTGTAAAAAGCTGGTTAGACACAAGATTTATTAATTAATTAGGAAATAATGCATAGATACTAGGTCAAAGGTTTACAAACTGATTAGCAAATGAAACTATAAGACTAGTTAACAGCCGCCACGCTTGTTAACAACAATTCATATAGACTATATTACATAAATTCAGTATTGATACAGAGGTGAGTAATCAGATGCATCAGCTTATAAGTAAGTGATTCTGGTTGAAGTCTGATTCGTGATAATGTTCAAAGAAGGAATCTCTTTATTATAAGTATAATCCATTAGAAACAATGTGACAGTATCCAACTGATTTACTACAAAATTACTCTGAATTGACGAATAAACAATCAGGATCAAAAACAGTTTATTACGTGATATTTATCTGATTCCACGTATCAACAAACCTGCTCTTCGAAGTAAGGAGCTGATCTCGAGTCTTAATTTTGGCCAACTTGTTTATTTTTAAAGATTTTCTGACAAAAAAGTGAGTTTATACATATGTATTTGACTTTTTATTATATATTCATTTAATGCTGCATTTATTAAATATTTACAATTAATTGATTTTTATTGATTATTATAACAGCTGTTACAAAATGAGATTTTGTCTGTTATCTTTGACATCTTTTATAAGTTCAAATTAATAAACTTATATTTTGACTTATCTGGCTTAAGTTTGAAATTTATCTCTAATTTCAGCATTTATTAAAAAAATCCCAAAACCTTAAACAAAATCTTGACTTCTGAGAATAAGAGGGACTATTTTATTCCTAGAGATTTATTGGTAAATAAAGTGAATACATGCATTTATATTTGGGAGCTCATGGAAGACTTGTTCACCCCCATTATATATATATATATACACACATACAAAGTCAGATTTTGCTTTCTTATGTCTCATGTGACTATCAATGTGCATGTTCACGTTTTTCTACAATTTTCTGAGAATGACTCTGTTATTATTCACAAGGTAACATTGAATAATCGTGGCATTCTGGATGTCAATCTATAAAGAAAAAAACCCTGGTCAAATAGGAAAGTAAATGTAAAAGATACTGATTTTTCCTGACAGTCCTATGTATAATGTTGTGGCATTTGAAGACTCAGCATTTTTCAGTTATATCTTCTTGGCAGGAAAGTATTCTTTGCCCTGAACAGGGCTACAAATATATCATTTCTTATAGGCATTTTTCAGTAAATTAGACGACCATAATGTTGTCAAAAAATTGTAAGCACTTAAACAATCGAATTATAAATAAATCTAAATAATAGACAACTCATTTGATGATATTAAATTAAATTGAATACAAACGAGTTGTCTATTATTTTGATTTATTTATAATTCAATTATTTAAATTTTGGTTGTATTAAATAAATATATTTAATCAAGATTCCACATTGCAAATTTATAATTGCATCACTTGTTTTCAAATTTCATTATATTACAACTATCTGTCAGTACAAACCTTCAGATTATCTTCACCTATATATACTGTATATGAATTTTCCATGAATAAGTTTCATTTGTTGAGTGAGTTAGAGGCTTGAAACACCCAAATTTCCACATTTTTATTGATATTCTTTTTTGAGTTAAACTGTGCATTATTTTGTTCATTAAATTCCCAACATTTTGATGAAATATCATTCATCATTATCAAGATTATGATCTTAACAAAGAACTGTTAAATTTTAAGTAATAACGAGATTGAATGTAAAATAAAGAACAATTATTCTTATATATACTTGATAGTTTTTTTTTTTCATGTGTCATAGCATCAGCTGGGAAGCGAACCCACTAACCTGGGACAACTGCTTGTAAGGCAGCTGTGCTGACCCCTCGACCACCAACGCTTGACATATACTTGATAGTTGATTATTCAGAATAGGAGGATTAACAAAATTTTATTTCCTTCAGTGTTACAATTAATTGATTTCAAGTTGATTGTGAAAGAAAGAGATAAAATAAGTGGTCTTTCCAAGGTTGGAATACATTGTACTTCATCAGATTCATTTAAAACACTCAGTCTTTTTAATATTTCAATAGATGCTCTTATGGTTCTCAAATCATATAGCAAGTATTTTAGCATTATCAATATCAGTGTGTGACCAATTTCTAAAAAAATGTGAAGTAAAAGCTGATGTTTTTAAATTTTGATTGAAGGCAATTTTATGCTCACTAATTCTGACAATTTGTCTAGTGAATTGACACACATGGCTTCTTGAGCACTGTGAACATGGAATTTCATAGACATTGATATTTCAAAAGTATTCAATGTTTATATTTATGGGGAAAATCATCATTTTGTTGGTAGTGAAAAAGGGAATCTTAATATTAAAATTAGATAGTCTTCTACTACTCTTATCAGTGATTCCTTTAATATAAGGCAAAACAATTCTATCAGATAAGTTGCCAATTTTATCATCTTTTTTCTTTTTAATATTAATACTATGTAGGCATGATAACAAATGTATCATATTAAAAGTTTGTTTAGTTGTCCTTTCATTGTTAGTTGTGAAATGAAGATTCTGGTATTGACTTGAGAGCTTGATATTGTCATGGTGCTTTCTGTAGAGTTTTATCTCTATATTGTATCAATTCTGTCATATAATTCTACATTGTTTGTAATTATTATTATTTATTTGCCTCTAAGTCTCTAGTCATGAGAACAAAGCATTTCATGGATCCAAAAATATTACAAATATAGACTAATCTCCAAGACTTAATAAAGCATGGCTCAAGTATATAATGGATTAAACAAAGCAAAGCAAAACTCCATATAGTAGTGCCACCTGTGCTAAACAGAGTAATCAATGGATGCCAGAAGGCTTGTGCATAAAATCCCTATCTAATGCCTACTTATCCAATATCCCCAGACTAGTTTCTGGCTTGTGGCCTTCATCAGTGAGGAGCTTTGGATCTGAGAGCACTGCATCTAGATCTTAGGATCTAATGCAACCCTCTAGCAACCACCTTTTATCTCTACTTAACTACAAAACTATGAGCATGAAATTGAAAACACAAAATATTTTCAATCTAAGCTCAATAGCTTATATAGTCATATGAGTCTGAACTCAGTTCAGCACCCATACATTTTGGTATCTTTGTCTCTTTAACAACCATAGCCACCACTACCCTATTAGGCAGGATTGGTGTCAAACCAGCAAGCATAAACAATTATGTGCTAGTATTGGAGATATGATCATGAGATGCTTGCTGGTTATATAATGGATTATTAAGTTTTCTAAGTAAATCCATTTAAATCCTCTTTCCAAGCTTTACATACAAATTCTATGATATTTTGATTGACTACTTTTATCACCTCTTCACTTCATTTAACCTCATAATCATCATCTGTTGACTTTATATCATTGCATTCATCATTTCTCTTAATTCTACCATATATTTCTGCTGGATTTCATGTATTCCTTGTCTCATTTTCTGTTGGCTTTCCTGCATATATTGTAATTTCAAATTCACTTTTTGGTGCATGTATAATCTCATTTTCTGGTAGCTTTCCTGCATATCTTATCTTATTTTCTATTTACTTTCCAACATCAAATTATACAACATTTGTACATTTATAACAGACAATGTAGATCTTACAGATTGGCTACTGTATTTTCAGGCTCTAATTTTGTTGATTGTTCCACTTCTTGCATGACCAGTTTCTCAGTATTTAAATCTGTTTCCATTTCCTTTAATTTTGATCTCATAGTCATTGAATTATAAAGAACTATACTTGTTTTATCATATTCTTTAAAAATTTCTATTGATCAACTAAAATTAGTACAGAATATTTTGTTCATTTACTTTTTATTCTATTACTCACATAAAATTGGGATACAAAACTATATTTTA